>CM060834.1:73290000-73530000 GCA_030762175.1 Metallyticus violacea
CTACTACTACTATCGCCACCACCACTAGCCTATCATTTTTTTCCTAATATTTACCTATATTTATAACCAGTTAACAAAAGCAAAAAAAATCTGCTATGTAAAGGGCGGGTTATTTGGAATAACCGAATGCACTGTTCAATTTGTTCGTTTAAGAACAAGGGGTACTCAGTGATCCGAAATGTTCATTATTTTATTATCAATTTCGTTTTTGGTAAATTTTTTCTTTATTCTCTTTGTAAAATGTTATGAATAAAAGAGAGAGGCTAACGGAATACAAAGTCATTAAACAAGATGAATAATACCAGTACATTAATTTTATAACACATTTAATATAGCATTTCGTGAAACTGACGGAACAACGAACTGATGCAAGTTCTCGTAGAGTTATTTCACTTGAACATAAAATAATGTTACAATTGTAAACATTTATAATTACTAGGATATGCGTACATTAGTATGTAGACAATAATGCAATTTACTTAGTAGTAGTGGTATGGGTGGTAGAGGGGTTTAAAGAGAGTTTATAGACTCCGCACTTCAGCCATAGGCTTTTTTGTGCAAACCCAAAACACCTATAGCATTTCGAACTGTTTATCCTTAATAAGGTTAAGACTCATTACATCTATAAGAGATTCAACCATATTATTATATGGTTGCGAAGAGTTGACTGGTATCGTCTTCCCTCCAGAATCTCAAATTTTAAGAGAATGTGCTTCGCAGCTTAGTAATATTGTTTACAAAATCTACAAATGGGTTCTCCATTAAAGAGCCCCCATTTTCTGGAGATGTTTCCTGAAATGACTATATTCAGTAATTAATCCCCCAATCGTCTTAAATTCTTTCTCATAAACTTAAGAAGTGTTTTTGGAATTGTGGAAGTGTGGTCCTTTGACAAATATTTGCCAAGAGATTGTCAGGCATAATTGGTCAATTGTTTCTTGTGTTGATCCCTGGTCCATAGCCTTATTATGTTTTTGCTACGGAGAACCGCCACAGGTGGCCAGGGTCGTTAAGGCGCGGACTCGTGAGTGGGAGGTCTGCGGTTCGAATCCCACCAGGATCGTCCTTCCTGACTGAGGTTTTTTCCAGGTTTTCTTGAGTCTCACAAATGCAAATGCCGGGGAGGTACCTAAACTTAGACCTGGAACGATACCTACCTTAAAAATAAAATCCTTTCTCAATATATCATTTCATCTCATGTATCATCGGTGTCCATCGCCTGTGGTGCCTCTGTAGCACAAAAGGGGGGTTAAACACTATTCATGCATTCTGCTACGGATTTACTAACATCGCAGGCTGTTTCAGATCCAATATAATAGCTAGAGCTCCCTTCTTGGCCAGTTTGTCTACTTCTTCCTTCCCTATTACACCTCGATCGCCTGGTACCCCCCTCAGCTCCGCGGTGTAACCGTGTTTGAAGACAACCATTTTGAAGTGACTTCGTAATAAGCAAGTGCTCAAAGAACAGCTTGAATATCAGAAAGGATCAGAATGGGCTTACGTTGGTAGCCTTTCTCGATACTCTTTTGAGAGCAGGTCAAGATTACAAAGACCTGTCTGAAAAACGGTGTAATATTTCCTGAGACATAAACTAAAGTTGGTTTTGGGGGCTTCGCCCTATATTTGCTTCCAGCTTGGCTACATATTTGTGAGCCATCAGTGTATTACAATCGATGTAACATAACTTTGGTTTACATCCGCGCCGCGTGAGGGCAATATAAGCGAAAATGGCAGCGGCGCCTTAGAGGGCTTTCTGTTTGCTGTCAACATCATCCAGTATCACAGCGTACGGCTTCTACTTTTGCTGCTTCGTTAAAGACGACCTTTATAACTTTGCCCAGATATCTCTCAGACCTACTCAATCCCATACTCAGGTTGTGACGTGAATCGCTACAGATAAGCTACAATATGTCTGATATTATATCTTCTGTCGGTTAGACGTGTGATAGTATGCATAAAAGTTCCAAATCATAAGGTTTTAAAGATTTCATTACAAACTGATCTATCTATCTATCTATCTATCTATCTATCTATCTATCTATCTATCTATCTATCTATCTATCTATCTATCTATCTATCTATCTATCTATCTATCTATCTATCTATCTATCTATCTATCTATCTATCTATCTATCTATCTATCTATCTATCTATCTATCTATCTATCTATCTATCTATCTATCTATCTATCTATCTATCTATCTATCTATCTATCTACCTACCTACCTACCTACCTACCTACCTACCTACCTACCTACCTACCTACCTACCTACCTACCTACCTACCTACCTCCCTCCCTCCCTCCCTCCCTCCCTCCCTCCCTCCCTCCCTCCCTACCTACCTACCTACCTACCTACCTACCTACCTACCTACCTACCTACCTACCTACCTACCTACCTACCTACCTACCTACCTACCTACCTACCTACCTACCTACCTACCTACCTACCTACCTACCTACCTACCTACCTACCTACCTACCTACCTACCTACCTACCTACCTACCTACCTACCTACCTACCTACCTACCTACCTACCTACCTACCTACCTACCTACCTACCTACCTACCTACCTACCTACCTACCTACCTACCTACCTACCTACCTACCTACCTACCTACCTACCTACCTACCTACCTACCTACCTACCTACCTACCTACCTACCTACCTACCTACCTACCTACCTACCTACCTACCTACCTACCTACCTACCTACCTACCTACCTACCTACCTACCTACCTACCTACCTACCTACCTACCTACCTACCTACCTACCTACCTACCTACCTACCTACCTACCTACCTACCTACCTACCTACCTACCTACCTACCTACCTACCTACCTACCTACCTACCTACCTACCTACCTACCTACCTACCTACCTACCTACCTACCTACCTACCTACCTACCTACCTACCTACCTACCTACCTACCTACCTACCTACCTACCTACCTACCTACCTACCTACCTACCTACCTAATCTATCTATCTATCTCTGTCTGTCTGTCTATCTCTGTCTGTCCGTCCGTCCGTCCGTCCGCCCGCCCGCCCGCCCGCCTATTTCTATCTCTCTCTCTCTACCCACCGACCCACCCACTCACCCACTCATCCATCCAACCATTCACCCATCCATCCGTCAATTGAATCAATGGATTTAAGTTATAGTTGAATGTAACAGGTATAAGTTAAATTAAACCCGAAAATTTCTTTTATGCTCATTCTGTATTTTATAATTCAATAGTCAACGCATTCAACTTGTATCTGTTATGCTGTAATTCTTACTGTTGTATTACGTTTTATCATAAACATTTAAAATGAGATTTTTCCCATTACAACGAAAAGTTTTCTTGAAGCGATGAGAAAACCCATTTAAACTGTCTGAAGGTATGTTAATGTAAACGATGAAAATGCGGTTTCTAGTGGAAAACAAAACAAAATAATACACAACAAACTCGGCGGAATTATTGAGTTAATATTTGTGCCACTATACTATTCATTATAAATATGTGGTGGCATTGCATATAAAAATGATGCAAATGCTAATGTTTGCATCATGTCGAGGACAAAATCAGAATAAAAACTGTGATAAAATGTGTAACGGTTCCTCCTTTCCACTCCCACTGAATTATAATTATAATGTATATTTATGTAAACCCAAATCATCATATTTTGGCATTGTAATTAGTAATCTAAATATTATGTATATTTGTGTGTCATAAACTTTGTAATAATTGTACAAAAGAGAAAACCTCGATATTTTGTTACGGGAGCTTGGAAGGCACAAAGGGTTATAAAACTACACAATAAGGAGAAACCTGAGGCTCACGTGTGAAGCCCCTTCTTTTTTAATAGAACTCCATTTTAGGGTTAATTAACTGAAGGAATTTTAATAAACCGTTTGGGGCTTTTATTCCGACGGCTGCTGTACTGTTAAACCTTTAAACCGGTCAATGCTAAGAAAATGTTTTAAACTTTCAAAAAATAGCAAACGACACGTGGCAGGTGAACTTAAACCAGCCAATGGAAAATGTATGTTTGTACTTTTAAAGATACGCGCGAAGATTGCGCCTGCATGTCTAACTCCTGGCTTCGTTATAAACCAGCGATTACTTGATTGAATTTAATATATAAGCGGCGGTTATTCGGCTGGGGCATTCATTCGTCAGTTCTGATTTTCCAGTTCTACACGCAGTTATGTTCCATCAGCTAGGCAGTTTTTAAATTCATACTCATCTGAGAAGCAGTTTTCAGTTTCGCGCGCAACGGTACTCATCTGTAAGTTTCACACGCGGCTATTAAGTTAGTATTGGCGTAACTAAGTTTATTGTAAGTAAAGCACAGAGGACTGTAAAGATTTTGAACAAAATAAAATACCAATATATGCTAAGTTCACCCTAAGGAATTGTTGTCATTGAAGCGTGGGTAACAACACCCAAACGATCACACATCATTTAACCACTCTACTTAAAAAATTGGCATCACAATGTGAGGCCACTCGACGTCGACAACAAATCGCTTCAAAAATCTGGGACACATAGCCTGTGCCTACTAAACAGTTTCAAAATTTGGGGTCAACAACGCCCATCGCTATACCGCTTCAAATGTTAAATGCTCCTAAATAAGCAATATTAGAGGAAAAAGGTATAGTTGAGTAGCAATATTGAAAGGTTTGAGTTTTTCCATTCTGGTGCTATATAATTAAACTATTCGAGGAAACTGGTAAATCTCCAACTGATGGAGAAAGTATGCCAATTCAGCTTATAAGCTCGCTCTATGGAGTGCATTAGGAATTAATCCTTTTTTTAAGTTTTCCTATAGAGATCTGAAGTACATTACTCCCCGGACCCTCCATTTTTGTATTTAAAAAAACATTTGAATACCAAGAAGCTTCGTGAATTATGCCTGACTGATTATATGTCACAGATATTTGAGTTCACCTTCCATCTCTGCTACATCGGAGGAAAAAGGGCTGATAGAGGGATGAACAGACCGTCAAAATCAATGATTTCGAGCCAATTAACGTTGGTATTAGAATCAATGATGGGATTAAAAAAAAGCTGCCTGAGGAGGCTGGGAGAAAATGAATAACTGCACCTCAAGAAAACTGACAGATAAAATTTAAACAGAAAAATATCCGGCAAACATTTCGAGATAATCTTCCTATGCGAAATGTAAGTAAAAGTTGAGTTCATAATCTTTCTTTGTACCTTATGTATTTATATGTCTTACTCTGGACCGGGATATCATTTCTCCAGACTATTTTGAGTAACAAGAAAAATTAATATTAAAGTTTAGTTCCAGTATTAGTACTATTGTGGAATTAAAGTGGTAAGTTACCATTAGAAGGTGAGCTCACTCCTTTTCATGAAAAAGACCCATAAAAATATATTACATAAGGCTTAAGTCTATTTCGGCATCACAATCATCCTACAAAAAGGGCTATAGCCTTTTGAAAAATACAAAAGTATTTTGCAATACAAACAAAATCCTTGGAAAGACTTAGCTGCTATAGTGCAGCGGTCCTGACAAGAGAGGTAGGAATAAGTTTCCTGCTATCTTACTAAAAACTTGTGTGTGTCTTCTAGAGCAGATACTACAAAGGGACAGACGGTAATTACTTTCGGATTACTTTCTATGTACAGGAGAATATCGTAATATTTTTGATCAAATAAAGAAACAATTTTTTTTTTAAAAGAAGAAAGTGTTACAAATGATAGTGCCTTGAGGGATGAAGGAGAATTTCAAGTGAAGCGGTAGTTCATTTTATCAGTCATCGCCTTCAAGGAAAAGAAAGGGGGGGGGGAAGAAAGAAAAAAAACACAAATTTCCAGAGGAATGTATTTTAATTCACTCCTGGACAGCCAATAGAGATGACGAAATTATACAACTCTGTAGTTTCTGAAAGCGTTGAATTCGTTAAGAAGCACATTTCAGAAAATGTACAACATTGAATAACCTATCAATGGCTTCTTCATCCGGTCATATAAATTTTTTTGTTAAATTTATGAACATACAATTTTGGTATCCTGTGACAATGAAAGTAACATAATTAGTTCTTACGCCTTCAATTTTTGTGTATTTCCAGTTCTCGACAGCAAAATTCTATAACTTATTTTTTTTTTCTTAATCTCCCCCCCCCCCCGTGTTGCGGTAATACCAATATATTCCTGATGCATTTAGAATACATTCATACTTGCTGTACATTATAACACTTCTTAGGCTTTCACGACCGGCGTTATAATTAAAACAGTTAAAACTCCCAGACTGTTTTGCCGTGGTCCACGGCTTAATATGCTACCATAGCTTTCACTAACAACTGCGGTTGGCATCAGCAGTGGATGATGAACAATACCTGACTGCTAAAACACGACAACATTGACCCGTCTCGATTAATATTACGTGTGTGGTTGATGTGCGCCAGCAGTGTGGGAGGGGCGAAGGGGAGGTAGGTATTTGTTGTTAAGCATTGGTTTCCATGCTACTTACATGATATCCGCCGTTATTTGGCTGTTACTGTATTTCCAGTGCCTCCCTCTTGGTTAGATTGAAAAGGCCCGTGTGTTTTTGCAACCACTTCTGTTTTATTAAAGTGTATGCCATGACATTCATTTACGACTACCGCAGACCGTTCAGGTTGATTAAGGCGAAGGTGTCGCTGATGTTTCTTCGGTCATTTTTAATGTATCTTCTGGTCATGCCTATGTAAACTTTGTCATTTTCCTGTGGTATTTGTAAATTCCACTTGCGTTACTAGGTGTCTTTTGCAGTATGAAGCATCAGTCCTAATTTAACAGTTGCTATGAAGGTAGACTGTATTCATTTTTTCTTTAATATACGTGCTATAAGCACAGTAGCATCTTCTATGCATGTTAGAAAAACCTTGGGTTTTTTGTTTGAGTAGGCGTTAGATGTTGTCGTTTGCCTAAGACGGATGATTCTGTCAATATATTTGTTGCTATATCCATTAGCCTTAAAAGCACAGCGAAGATGATTTGACTCAGGTTTAAATGTTATGGTTCTGTGATGATTTTAGCTCTGGGTATTAAAGTCTTGATTACCCCTCCCCCCTCCCAGAATGGTGATTCGATCTGCCGTAAGATATTTCCTCATGTGTGTATTTTCTATAAACTTGATTACCACTCCTGGTGATTTACTCCAAACCAAGACACCTAGAAAGCAAAGTGAATAATTGATTTCTATTTCCATTTCATGAGGATATTTAGGTGTTCTAAAAAGAACTGTAGTTCGTGATGTCCATATGGCCATATAACAAAAGTGTCGTCCCCATATCTCAACCAGAGTGAAGATTTATATTCAGCAGTATCTAGAGCCTTCTCTTAGAAATGTTGCATTAATAAATTTGCTATTATGGGCCTTAGTGGACTTCCATTACTGCTCCTTATTTCAGGAGGGAGGCATTGAAAATACAAGAATATCCAAACAGCTTTAACAGAGACGGCGGATAAGTAGCACATAGAAACCACTTCTTAAAAAAAAAAAAAAAAAAAAAAAAAAAAAAAAAAAAAACTACCTCCCCCCTTTCCGTACTCCCCAATTCCATCATACACGTAATATTGATCTATCTGCTAAAACCAGATATGAGACGAAACTTTAGCAGTCAGGTAGCGTTCAACGTCCACTAATGATGCTAACCGCAGTAGTGGGTGAAAGCTATAGTAGCATATTAAACCATGGACCATGGCAAAACACCCCGGAAGGTTTTTACCGTTTTAATTCATGTACATTTCATACTACTATATAAACCTTCATAATAGACATTATAAATCATTAGCATTTTGTACTTTGTAGAATATTTCGGTGAATATCAAAAGCCCTAGATACACTCGGCAGTCACTTTAATCTTCTTAATGTACTCATCAGGTTTGAAGGTTTTAAATCTAGTGATAAATATTTAGTAGGGATAAATACGAACGATTTTGCATTTCATTTCATAGGGTACAGTATAGGAAGAGCAACTATAGGAGTATATCATTATTTTGAATACGGTTTTTTTTAATCTCTTTCTTTATTTTCAATTTTCCTCTTACATTCTCGACGACGGAAGTTAAAGGCACGATCAGTACTCCTGTTTAGTTTTGGTTTAATTTCCAGAAATAAGATTACTTTTTCCGTGTTATAAGGTTGTCTAAAATGCTGTTTCTGAACCTATATGCATATAGTGAGTTTTCTACAGCACTATGAGTGAAAAACGTAAATTCGTTTATGTTGAATAGGATGGAACTGTTGATTTTGATTGCCAAGCAGCTTACATATTACTTCCAGAAGTAAATTGTTTACTGGAAGGAGCAGGTCAGGAGAGTTTGAAGTACATACTATGCAAATGTTGTGCAGCCATTTTAAAGTTCCTCTTGACCAGTGCTCATTTTTAATTACATGAAATAAAATGATAAATTGGGAAATGATTTTTTTTAAGGAAGGAAACGTTCCAGGCCTAAGTTTTAGGGTACCTCCCCGGCATTTGCCAATTATGAGGACTGAGAAAAATCTGGAAAAAACCTCAGTCAAGGAGGACGGTCCTGGTGGGATTCGAACCCCTGATCTCCCGCTCACGAGTTGGGCCACCGGTGTGATGAACATTACTAATGAACTACGGCGTTGAGATATGTAGTGTAAAAAGTAAATATTTTTTTGTCCTGGCCTAGTGATCAAGTGGGAAGCAGGGATGATAAAGTACATCATTTCATGACCATGCTGCTAGTCAGCACTACATTTCAGGTAAATCTCCCTTATGTTAGCAGGCGGAGTGAACCTAAGCCGATAGGACACAACAAAACGGGGAGAGACTTAACCCCGCAATCAGGAGCTTTGTTTACTTCAGCCACCTCTATCTCTATTGATATGCTTTATGATTGCGCTCATGAAAATACTTTACTTGCCTGGACTGGATCGTGTCCAGGCAACAAAAGCTAACAATTATGTCCTTTTTCTTCATAGCGTGTGTTAGCGAATTCCGAAAGAATGCTAGCTGTTGCGGTTGTACCCATGAAAAAATAAATAAATTAATTAATAATATAGCCAAAGCTGCATCGATCTACTAGGAACCTACAATATATGTATATATAAATCCTGACGTGTATATCATGCATGCTTGAATATCTGCGACCACAGCAAGTGTAAGAGTAGACGGGGCTTGGTTCTGTTCTACGTTCGCAATTGATCCCGTTTCCCTACTAAGTCCATATGCAAACAGGTGCAATTCTTGCTTTTGTTTACTAGGTGGAGGCTGGTTTTTCATAGAAATCCTGTAGTTTCAGGATTCATAGCTCTCTCCTTCTACAAACAAGGGTTTCTTATAAGTGCTAATTATAATACCATAAAACAAAAAATAGAGTTTTAAAGATACTGCGCACTATCGTTTTTGATAAAATATATGTATTTTGGATCTTTAAGAGGAAACAAATATTTTCAGCTAAATTCTGATCAACACGTCTTTTCAACAATTCTCTCAGACGAAGTTTCGAAGAATTGTACACATTATTATTGATGTCATGTCATTAATGCTAGCTGCAGTGAATAACTTGACAGAATCTGTTATTTCTCACAACGAAAGTACCTTTTTGTTAAGGCAAACCAAGGAACCGATAAACTCACTAATCAGTAATGACTGTCTTAGTATTAAATAAAGTTTTTCATATGCTTCATACTATTCTATGAAATATGATGGTCAAAAATGTTAACTTTGTTGTGAGAGCCAAAATAAAAAAAAAAAAAATAAAAAAAAAACTGATCACATAATAATTATGGTAAGTCAAGAAAAGTATATATATATATATATTATATAAGGAGTAAATATTTCAATAGCGAGCTAAACTTACTACTATTAAGTTTTATTATTGAACAGAGAGATTCAAAAAAATTTATTTCTTACCATATCCTTTCAGTGTTAAGCATTTGGCTGGTAGTTGAAGCTTTTGTAATGTAGTGGCTAAAGGTAAAAAGGATTCCGATACATTCAACTTTCATTAAGTATGTTATTATATTTGTTCGCTGACATTGCCTCGAGCAATTTGCAGCCTTCTGTGTAAAAAAAAAAAAAAAAAAAAAAAAAAAAAAAGCGATCGCGCCTTCATGCTAGAAGCAGAGATGGACTTGATATACTACTGCCGCTTCAATACTGTTGCATCATCCAAGCTAATATTACTCTGTAGTTTACCGCGGTTTACCCTCTCTGCCCACAGTTATGGCGTAAGCGTATTTTTTTTAAAATTATTATTAATAATATTCAGATTAATCTATTTCTATAATTTAGCTTCGCACCTAAGCACACATTACTGATTTATTTTATTTATTTACGTTCAGTGTCCACATGCCCAATTGTACAAAAAGTTACGCAGCATCTTCCATCAGCTCGGAGCTTCAATCGCCCAATTCCTTCCACTACACCGTCACAGAGAAGTTCATTCCTTCTACGCGCTAATGACGTCATATATCTTCTATGCCTCCTTTGCGCGCAGTGTTCCCCCCTCCCCTTTTTTTTCTTTTCTTTTCTGTTCCATTCTTTCACGGTCAAGTTCGCCACATCTTCTCTGAAAAATCTCTCCACCTTTATGAGAGAATTTATTTTTATTATTAGTAAACACAAACACTTTAGCTTTCATAAAAATTGTCAACCGTGCTCATTAATAACGGCACTTTTCTCTGTAAGGAACTGTCGCTTTGTATTAAAAAGATAAAAAGCTGAAAACGCATTTAGCTCATTTCTTTAACAGACTCTTCTGACATCTTATGGAGTCGTAAAACATTGGAAGGCAATGATGTCGTTTTGAGTAATGCTTTGTTTAGAGTGCGAGGGATAATAGCTCAACATCCCCTTTACAAATATCGTAATTAAACGTTTCATTTATACTTTTACCATTCAAGTTCCTTAAAGCAGTCTCAAGAGATAGTTCGCTGATCTTCTTACATAGAGCACGTGCACCTACAAGTTTAATTCGTATCTATGTTCTCTTCTTCCATCACGGACTGGCATTCTTTTTATGTGCTTTATCCATTCTTGTCTATAGTTCCCGGATTGTTGTAATATTGATTGCACTTCTAATTCTTTTCTTATATTCTCATTTCCTTATGTGATTGTGCAAACTTTGACATGCTAAAACGCGCATTTCTGATGCTCTTTTTTTAAATATAAAAGAACAGCTAAGGCTATTGGAATCTTAATTGTGTGTCTTTTCTCACTTTTTCAAAATATTTCTAATTGTTCCACACACAGCTTGGAAAATTGTGTTTTTAATTAACATATTGATCTTCTTCGTCTGCAATATCACAACTTACATATTAAAAGTGTGAAACTTCTTCTGTAACTGTTTCTTCTATCAAAAATTTTCTCTTGGGAATTCACATCGGAACGCCATTACTTTTATTTTAATCTTTGAAATTATCATATAGTATTCCTTATTTGTTTATTTAGCTGATACATTGTTTTATCTCTATATCAAATATGAATATTATATCATCCTCAAATAGTAAAATATTTACTGATCTATTCTGTACTAACCCTGTACCTTTATATACAATCCTTTCTCCATTCTTTAAGAATGTCGTTTGTATTTTAAATAATATTGGAGAGAGGCTACGTCCTTATTTTAGACCACAGTTTGTTTTTATTTCTTCTGTTGACTTCCTACATAAAAAATTCTCAGAAATCTCACATTACTAAATTGGATGGATTAGCAAGAAATCTTAAATATGCAAAAATTAATGTCCATATAGCGTTAAAAGTATGTTCCAATTTTAATACAGTGCTCTTGATTCACCATACCTCGTCCTTGTGACTTTTATCAATTTAAATTATCTTAACAGGTGATTAGGTTAATTATCATGGCTGTCTAACGTTATATGTATTCTATGAATAATGCATAGTGGTTCGCAATATTGCGTAATTTCCTTAGCCACTTTCACTGTTTCATTTATTACAGCTGAACATCTTGTTCGTTTTACCTATTTGTATGCATATATGTAACGTAATCTGAACATTTTGTTCGTTTTACCTATTTATATGCATATGTAACGTCATCTGTAAATGATATCTTTTTAATATCATTGTAACAAATATATGATAGCTTGGTAAGGAAAATACCAATTTTGAATAATAATCGTCAAATAAAATTACTGAACGGGTTTAAAATTTCTTTTCTCGATTATGAATTATCTACTAACGGCCATATACTTTAATTACCTCACACAATACAGATAAACAAAAACGGGTACAGCATTTACGAGGACGAACAAGAATTAAAATTGTAAATATGTAGCAAAAGGTAGAAACGATGTAAACCAGAGGAAATATATAGAAACATTATAGACTACTATCTCTTTAGTAATTTAAAGTAAGAAAATATTAAGAATGTTTTCATTTTTCCTTTATACAAGACAATTGCAAATAAATATTTTATTTTATACTTTTATACTTATATTTTAAACTGTAGTGCATAATCATCTAATTAATCGCTTCTATTACAATGTAAATGGAGAAAAACCATAATTATTGTTATTCAAACTCAATACATTTTATATTATATCTACCTACATATTTTTTCAACTGTAAATGCTTACTTAATTAGACACTTTTGCTGCATGGGCTAGAAATATGGATGCGATAAATGAGAAAGTGGCACAGATATTCGGAATTTTAAATAAGATGAAACAGTTCCTCTCTCCCAGATTATTATTTAAAAATGAAAACGAGTTAAAATATTTTAATCGGTTTTTTTTCCTTTATTCAAAATATATTTTTGTTGACTTAATTCAACACGACTTTACTTTAATCTACTAAGTACTTTAAAATATTAAATTTATCTCGGAGCTTATTAAAGAATGTACAGTGAGTTGTGGTTGTTCTTTTATGTAAAAGAGAATGCTGTGAAAAATACAGCGCAATGGATTATACTTGCAGCATGGAACAGCTGTCTTTCAAAGCCTTGTGGAAGCGATGGCCGCTGTTAACTTAACACGAGGTTAACGACGCGTGAAATTGTGCCCGCTAGCACAAAATATATGTACACAGAAACTTTTAAGATATTAGCTCTTCCACATAAATAACTAGATTAATTAAATTTCCTAACATTTTGTGGCTAAAGCTTTCACGATATTTCCCTCCCGAATTCGCCCACATTGCTGCATTTTGGCATCAACAGGGAGATTCCTAAACTGTTTCAAAGCCCTCCAGCAAATAATTTTATTCTGCAGTACTGTTGTATAAATTTATGTAAAACACTTAGTAAATCGCGGACTCGTGAACGGGAGGTCTGGGGTTCGAATCCCGCCAGGACCGTCCTCCCTGACTGGGTTTTTTCTAGGTTTTCCTCAGTCCTCATAAATGGCAAATGCCGGGGAGGTACCCTAAACTTCGGCCTGGAACTTTTCCTTCCTTAAAAATAAATCCTTTCCCAATATATCAATTCATTTCATGTATCACAGTGTCCATCGCCTGTGGTGCCTCTGTAGCAAAAACGGGCATTAAACACCATTCATTCATACTGAAATGTAATTACAAAAAAGCACGAGAAAAAGCAAAACTACTATGATACTACGCATATTTCTTTAGCAATAAAACAATGTATCCATGAATGTAAACAGTTTTTCTAAGAAGCACCTCTTCAGTGTATACATAATTGGTAATAATGTTTTACTTATGAGATTATTGAACGAGCGGAGAGTCAATATAACTATATATTTAACCTCTCCAAAAATATTTAATATTTTGATCCTGGCTTGTTACGGCCATCATTAATCCATAGAACACTAGCTCCGTAACAGTTGCACACAATTGGAACGGAGGTTTAGTCTTGATATTTGTCACATTCGAATCAGCATTTCGTTGTAAGTACGTTACGTGATGATATGACGGAGAGTAACGATAATTCAGATATAATCTTGTTTTTATAAAAAGATATTCAATAAAAATGTTCATATTATCTTTAAAAAACATAGCTTTACTCATTCTCTCAATTAGAATGATCTTTCTCAAAAGCATTTCCGGTGGTTGCATGCAGCGTTTTTGCCAGTCTTTAAAGACATATGGGAAACCGTTTTTGACAGGTTCTTCAGATTCGCCCCCGCAGCTGTTATGGTATTAATTGGTGCTATTATGACCACTGGTGTGGGATTATTAAAGATGTTGCAGGCATTTTAATTACGTTTTATATTTAAAGATACCAATGTTTCAAACAAAATAATTTCTTTGTAATTAACATTATTTATTTGAAAGGCATTTAGTGCCTGTAAAATTGAAGTCGTGATTTGTTGAATATCTCAGCACTTAAAACGGGCTCCAAGAGAAGACGAGGGTTATCCTGAAAAATACACTTGTATATTTTCTGCCCTATTGGCATGATCTTTATACGGTCACATTTTCATTTTTATATCAGATATCCAACATTTAAATACTTTAAGGCTGAATTCAGACATGTTTTATGTTGTAGTTGCTCGCTGAGGTACAATGAGAACATTATCCCAGTATGCAGGTGGGTCTAATCAGGTATGACGTTTACACAATTCGGCACCTTACTACAGTAACTCACATCTGTACTCAATTAGCCGGCTCCAAATCGGACAAATGACCACCTCACACCTCCCCTTCTGCATGTTGCCGCCGGCCATACCGCCAGATATCGACAAGCAACCTCTTCTACCAGTTCAGCATAGCAAAGGTTTACCTTTGATCTTATCGGCACGAAATTTCCCTAAACAAAATGCTTACTAAGCAAGATCTCCGTGATAATTAACCGTCTTATTGTTTGTATTTAGTGCTAAACAATTTGATTGGATGAGAGAGATGAGAACATTACAACGTCTTACCTATATATCAAGCAGTTTCTATTTCACTGACTTGTGTGCCGTCACAGGCACTTTTATTCCCAACATGTTGTGTAGCAGTTTTGGGTGCAACTGAAATGTGTTCGGAACTCAAGCACATGTTTCAGCTGCTCATTTATTGTGGCTAATAAACCACGTCTCATCAGAGAAAAGTTGCAATTCTGATTAACTCTGCAATAACCAGCAACACCGTGTATTCATAAAGCTTAGCTCTACTATATGTATTTTAACCGCGAAGTACAGTTATTTTATATTGTTTTAATTTGCTTGGTTACCGCTTTAAGAGCAAATGCTTCCACTTCTTTCTATACGCCTCTTTATATAATTTCTCCTCAGCTAAAATGTTTGCTCCTCTTTTAGTATGGAATGAAATCTGTAGAAATGAAAACTATTGATAAACTTTTGTGTTACACATTTTTAGAAACCAAATGAACATACAGGTGAATACATTACAAAGAGTAATTGGTTTTAGCGTAACTTATGATAAAAAATCTTATATTGGCGTAAGTGGGTTTGAGACAGGTGAATATTCAATAAACATTTATGAATAGCTGTTTCATATCGCAAATACCCAGTAGAAGGTAGTTTATTTTAAATTATCTTGTTTAAATACTCCCATATTATACTTTTAAAGGTAGGAATGTCTTGAAGGGAAAATTTTAATACTTCTGAAATATGAATCTTGTCGCTTTCTCTATATGTAACATTATTAATTTAACAAAGATATAACAAACTTTAATTAGAAAAAAATGAAACAAAATGAAAACTGCTTGTAATTTTATAAACACATACAAAAAGGAATTGTCTGCAAGAACTATAACGAGAAGCATGACGTTGCAAAGCTAGTAAAATGTCATAAAATACGTTCATTGTTTCAAAGAAGAAAAACTTGCAACCTTCTCTTGTAAAGATATATTTAACGTATAGATAGATATAGAAAACTTATTTACAAACAAATGTAACGGGGTGTCAATCTTTAAAATATCCCTTGTTGGTAATATGAACAGTATTAAATGTATGCATATATCAGTAAAAAGATCCCTTGCAGAAAAATTTAGAGGATTTAATTTTGTTGCGTTATAACATTGTTTGCACTACCTCATAACTAAACATTTTATTTCATTCTTGCAGGATATCAAGGAATGATTTATAACAATTTCTACATCTTCATTTCACAATATCGGGTTCAGATGTGCATTTTCTGCACAGTGGAAAAGATGTGGCACACATAGTCTGTTCCCATCCAATTCTTTCATAGCTTTCCCTACAATTTGCTACATGGGTGGGGGAACTCTCTACCACCAATCAGATTAAAACGCAAGACTTGCTTCTGGAAATTTTTCTACATCCGCCACCAACGGCTATTCTCTTTAACAGAGGTCCTTCAAGCGGTAATAAACGAACATTCCACACAATCTAACTGATGGTATGCCAGAATATAATGTAAAATATAAATGGTATAACGAACTTTCCATCAGAAGTGAAAGAAAGATTACTAATATTTGGTTTAAAAACAATCACCTACTGTTATATTTTAATTATAGCTTTTTCTATTTTTGTCAACAACAATGAACTTCTCAGTAGCCTATTGTTATACATTAGTTAAACTGTGCATTGATTCTTGCTAGGATATTGATAGCTGTTCTTGCTATATTGACCTTTTCTTGGACTGAACGAATATTGTCATTCGAACGGGTACTCGCGTTATTGTTTTGAAGGCAGTGTAATTGTGAGATATAGTTTCAAATTTATTGGTCTAAATCTAGTTTGCGGTAATTTCTTTTAAGCTATGTCTAGCATCTAATGACTCAAATTAGATGCTGCAATGGTTAAAGGAAATGGAAGAAAACAAAGATATAGTGAACAATTTTAACGAACCTTTGTGGTAGGAACAGAAACAAGATTAACGACTGCATTAAGTGGGGTTATCCTAACCATGACAGAGATCTTTGCCCACAGAACTTATCTGACACTTAAATGTGGTTGTTTATAGGCATCAAGTCCGTAGATTCTCTCTGCCACCAAACAGATTTTTGTTTCCCTTATATTGCACCTAATACTTTCAGCAGTATAATAATTCCTAAATATAAATTATATTATTATTTTGATTCAATCAGCAATTGATTATATTTCCTTTCTTAAGTAATATATTTGAAACATATCCTCATTGACAGATGTTACACTAATTGTTTGCTCTGGTTCTCTTATTTAAAAATAAAACTGGTTTAGTTCCTTTTGATGATTCTTTTAAGCGATTAAACTAAAATGATTTATGTGATTTTTTTATAGTTTAAAACTGTAAATATGCTCTATTGCGCTGTTCTAACCAGTATAGGCTCATTCCTAATATAACCTAGTTTAATGTTACACTTGTCCAATTTCATTTTATTTAATGTAATAATATTTCTAAAATTGACCTGTGTATTGTTATACTAAATTTATTGTTGACTTAAATAATTCTATATAGTTCAAAATACTTAATCAGGCACGTCAGCATTCGTGTTACAATAATGGGTGTGACCAATGCGAAATTAAGAGACCACGTGGTTTTCAAGGATAAATATTAGTAAAAGGCCATCGAACAGTCGCTCCGCAGTCATTGGACGGCCTAGAGTTCACTAGAGAAGGGAATTTAGGTGGCAGCACTGACCAAATGGTGAGTTGATTACCCATTAAAAGCGGTTTCGAATAAAGGAATGTCAGAAATGAAGAAGTACCATTGTCTTCTGTGCGCTGCACATCACCCGAGTGCGGAGGAACTTGTTGATGACCCGTTATTAATATTAGTACTTAGCATTAGTAAGGGTATTTAGTTTAAATGTGTAAAAGCGTTCAATTAAATTAGTTCCTACTTTTAAAACAATATTTTGAATAAATTTTGAACATCGGGCTTGAGGACTATAATAGCGGCTATGTTTTTTAAAAGGAAGTGGTAGTAGGGTAGACAATGGAAAATGTCGGGGTAATTTCCACCATTTTATTCTTTTTATTATCGTTAATCCAGGCGCTAAATAATGCCATCTGGGGAGCTCTTATGACATTTATGCTCTGGAAGCATAAGCAAATGGACACGTTTAGAAAACCTTCAAGAGACATTACGAAAAGTTTGGAACAGTTCTCTTCCTTGCTTCCAAACAAGGTGCGCGTTTTATTACAGCCCCATCCCAGAATTGAAGCAAACGAGACTCGAGGGAAACAGGATCCGGAATTCTAGATAATTAAGCCACCAGACCATTTATGAAGCGACAATAGAAGCGTCGGGAGTGCCATTTACGTTGATTTTTGTGAAAACTAAACTGGGTTACATTATTATTCATTGCGTCAGAAGCTGCTTTATCTTCAAACTCTTTCGCGTTTTTTCAAGCTGGCCAGGCAGAGCGCTGACGCATGCCATACAGGCCGCTACTGGCGAACCTCTAGCGAGTGGAGATAAAACTTGTTTGCCCTGTGCAGCTATTTTCTGAATTAAGCTTTAAGTGCTTTATTTCTGCCTGAAACATATTCTACGACAGAAGGGAATATTTAAAAGTTTTTGAGAGCCAGTTGCAAAAATTTTCTAGGTTACGAAAAAGACGATGAACGTGTTGAGTGAGTGCTCCAAAAGTAAACTCAGCGACCGATATTGTAGTTCTTTCGTCGGCGGAAGAAGGCGATCATTCCCAATTGCACACCTAAAGGAGATGAGAGTGGAAAGTTCGGGAATGAATTAGGGGAAACTGAGGTACCAGAGGAAACCATTTCACAAGTCCTTTGTTTCACAAATTACAGGGAAATGGAAATAAACCCGAATTACCTTAGAGCAAGAAGAGATATAATGACTACATATCTCCAAATAACTATTTCAAAGAAATATTACTCTTATTTTTTACTAGAAGGAGCGTGGGTAATATCAGTATGAAGCGGTGGTAATTACGGGTCAATAGTTATTTTATTTTTATATATTATACTAAGTAAAATCTTCATTTTCTTGTTATAAAAATACAATATACACCTGTGTATGCGCAAAGGTAGAATTGTCGGTCCTGGTGGTGTAGTGGTAACCATACTTGCCTTCTAAACCCAAGATCGCGGGTTCCAACCCGGCCAGGATCGATGGATTTTTCTTCGGGCGCAAAAATCCTTCGGAAGGGAAGTAAAGCCATGGGGTCCTGTGTTGTACATTTACGGCACGAAAAAGAACCTCAAGCCTGAAAAAAGAGACCTCTGAGCAAAATTTGTCGGCCGTTTCACGCCCGGAATATAATGGGACACTGATGATCAGAGATGTTAAAGAACGTCCGTAAACAAACCAAATCCACAAAGGTAGAATTAGGTGTTATTGATTTTTTTCAGCCTGACACGGTTTCAGAGTTGGCTACTTCTGCAAATAAATCTCGTAAATATGTTTAATAGTTATTATGTAGTAACACTAATTACATTATCGTCTGATTTTGGAACCACGTTACAAAGGTAAATATTTAAAATGTACGAGCAAATGCAATATATTCTCACATTTCAGCATTAAAAGCAAAATTGGTAACAGTGCAGGAATTTAAAAATATTATGCAAAACTTTTTATAATAATTAGGTGTCCAGTTTGAGTGCGTTGCATTACAAGAACTACTTTTTTATGAGCTGTCTAAAATCATTTTTATAGAAGCGATATTGTTTCAGTTGCAAAAAGTAAAAGTGTTCAATTCTGCATAAATCAAATAGCTTATTCCTAAAGTCTTCCACTATACTTCACCCAGCATCAATAGCTGCCTGAACTTTTATCTTTCTGATGTGAGATTTTTACTGTTCTTTGATCAAAGGCAATTTACATGATAAGTGGGAGGTGTTCGGGCATTGGAAACGATAATCTCTGCTTGTTGCATTACTCTCAGTTCCCCCATATCCCCAGCTGAACGCTAATTTTCTTTATTTTTGATAGTTTCAAATGCAATGTAAATAGCGTGAATATTTTTACTGAGCAAACGTCTCTGGGGATAAAAATTATGCATTAGTTTAAGAGTATGGGAATCAAACCGAAATTTCGTGAATAATAGAGTAGTACCATGCCATGCTTAAAGAGTAGGCGCTATGCTAACTAATGTAGGTTTTTGTTAAAGGAGATGTTAGTGTTTACCCCATTAATTGCAATTTTGAGTCTTTTAATTAAAGTTCTAGAAATTACAGTGAAAATAAGCATGTAATTTATAACAGGAGACGTATGAAATGTAGTCGTGTTACATCTTTATAGAAAACTATCATTTTCACTCGTCAGTTAATTTTGCGAAACTGAGCCAATTTCCCGCTTTTACTTTTTTAATGCACGGACACTGTATTTTTCAGCTTCCTCTTATGAATAAAAATCACATACTGTCATATATCATTCGTACATATTTTTGTATTTATGGAATTCTTAAAAAAGATAGGCGCAATTACTCTGTATGCATTTACTGCGCCCCAAAATCAAACTCTTATTAGGGAATTGTGTTATTATGGACAGCTGGTGATGGGAGGGAACAAGACATGTGCATCCAAATTAAGAAAGGGACTTGAAATATTACAGATGGGCTCTATTTGGATGGTAGACCAGGGGAACACAGTGAGCGCATGGAGGAAGGCTGGGAACCACTTGAAGGATATAGATAGGCAGCAGACAATTGCACAATCAGAAAGATTATTTTGCTGTAAGTACAATCGGGGCTAAATTAGGAATGGAGGATGAAGCAGTACATCAAAGCGAACTGAACTTACTAGCTTGCTCGCAGGCTCAGACGCGGGACAAGGCGGATGATTAAAGTCATTGACGAATATGAACGGAGAATTTGTTCCATATGTGAGGAGGGGGAAATCATGAACATATGTTCTGATAGGATGTAAAGGTACGGAAGATGGAAAGAAACCTATTTACCTTTACGGGATCAAACACAACCAAATGGTCATGCTGGACTTTGCTGGCAGGCAAGGAAAGAGAGGAGAGATTACTTAAATTTCTGATGAAAGTGAGAAAACACAGGGTAGGGTGTTGGGGGAAAACTGAATCCAACTGTGTGGGATCCACAATGGGATTTCTTTATATTTTTTGTGTATTTTAATAGTTTTATTTGTTTTCTTCTGATACTTATTTTATTAGATTTTGTATTTGTTTGTTTATTTGTTTTATTGCATAATATATGTTTTAGGTCTTATTGCGAATATCTAACTAAATTTAATTAAATTAATTTGATGCTACAGTAATAAATACACTACTACTACTACTAGTACAACTATTAGTACTACTACTTCTACTATGCTACTAGTAGATACTACTACTACTACTACTTCTACTACTATTAATAATAATAATAATACTGATAATACTACTAATACTGCTACTAATACTAGTACTAGCTACTACTACTGCGATCCTTACACCAATTTTCTCGTCATGCGAGGGGGTTTTGTTTATAAAATCGGGGTTTTCTGTACACTAATATAAGTTAGTTTCCATCGAAAAATGGCCACGTAAGTGGGAGCATACTTCATTAGAAAATTATATGAACCATAGATCAATTAATCTATCAGTAACATTCAGTAAAATCCAATTAAATTTAATTGAATTTCAGGACCACCTGCCTGCAATTCGTGACAACGATGACTTTGTATGCTTTCAAGTTTAAATTGGGTGAATTTTAAAAGATGAACTGATGCGTGTTAATGAAAGTTTTCCAAAAAGGTGCACGAATTGTGTGGATGTATCAGGACAACATTTGCAACATCTCCTGTCATGGTGTGCCTGCTTACTTTCATTGTAATTGTAGTTTTAATTGAGAGAACTTCAATCAGTTACGCGAACATTACATGCACTACGCCGGGAGTTGCTGTTCTGACTGCCGACTCACCAGCTACCGTGATATGGGCGATTAAAACTATGAAATTCGATTGTGATTTGCTTCACACTTGTTATTTAGAAGTTCAACTAAGCTGCAAATAAAACTAACTGCATCGGCAAGGTTGTAAGACCGTGAATTAAATAAAGAAATTATTCGTTCAGAATATCTGTAAATAATATTCGAAATGAAATTTTAATTTGGATGATATTCTTAAATACAAATAACCATTTCAGATATAAATTTCAAGCCAGAGCGAATAGGATTGGAGCAGCTCAGGATCTTGAACTCTAAAGTCTCATAGGAAACATTATCTAAGACCCTGAAATACAAGTCAAGTTGATCTCACTTAGAATCTACATATATGACCTCCTGTTAAAGGAATTCTATTGTTGCGCGCCTACAGCTTAATTTATAAACTCAATTGTAGTTAACCTCATTGGGCTGTTTACAGTTGGGGCAGAAAGCTTGGGAACGAGTTTAGTATACGGTGGGGCAAGGCGAAATTGTTCCAGCAAATTACCAACAGCAAGTTTGTTCCACCATATTGTGTCTGGCTAATTTCCCTCACTAAAAACGGCAGTGAATGCTGCTTTTGAATTCCCTAATTTGTATTCCTATAATTCCATGCCCATTGTTTGTGTAAAGCTAATATCAACTATTCTGATAATTATTGTTAATTATTTGCTTACTTTTAGCAACTTTTCTTTATGGGCGTACAAGACTGAGTACTAATTAAAAAGAAGATATACATATATTTAATAATTTTATTATTTTCAGATGTTATTTTATTTTCATTTTTTATGGAACTCGTTTTTAATAAACGTGTATAGGACATAAGTTGGAAATGCAGCATCAGACAAAAAAAAAAAAAAAAAGTCACCGCCTGAATACGGTTAGTTTGGGTTAAACTTTGAGCCTGATTTATAAGTATTCGAAGGTCTTTGGGATATATACAGAGTGAACAATCCTTCACGCAGTCGGTTTCTTAGTTTGCGGTCGGCCGGGGAGGTTCACTTGATACACTTTCACTCAATACACTATATTGTGTCGCCTAACAAACACGTGCTACTTGCACAAGATTTCAACTCGCACTGAAGCCTCGCGGAGGGGAAATACACGCCGACATAGCGCTTCCGGCCGGTCCCGCGGTTGCGTCAAGCATTGCTCATCCCGTAGAATCAGGTGAGGGAGGTTCGTCATTCTGTACTTGGGGGAATTGTTTACAGCGTTGGGTGGAATTCCTGCTCTGATTCGAATTTTTCAAGTTTGACTGTGAATATGCAACTTATGCACATTTTTATATTTATTGTACTTGAAACTAGCACACAGGTCCAAAGGTGCACCCATTTAGTGAATGCTATGAGAGTAAATCGAAAATGTAATGTTGTCATAGACCGGTTCTGCAGTTCCGCGAGGATTCTGAAATGTAGTTCTGCTTGACCTGTTGTTCAAGGTGGTTCTAGAGATTTTCTGATTAGTGACAGCTTAGGTCTTAGGTCTAATGCACAGCCTGAAAGAGGGATGTGTGCAAAGATTATCAGTAAGAGTTCAACAAAATGTAGCACTTGTTCGTCGAGATACGGGGCGTAGTTATATTGCAATGGAATAGGCCGCAATTCCCATTTACTTGCAACACCACTAGAACATAACTGATCCATCTGCATTCTTCATTGAATGCGTAATGAGATGTACATTTACTGTAAAGGCAGAAGCGACTCATATGATCAGATGACTCGTTTGTAGTCCCCCACTGTGCAGTTCCTGTGACGTTTAGCCCACTGAAGTGTAGAAATGTTAGCCGTGATCTCAACGTTCTCCAGATAAACCAGCGTAATAGCCCGCCATTGATATGTCCATAAATTTTTACGCACGCGTTTCTTTCAGTGATTAAACACACACTTTATTTATGTGACACACCAGCAAAACCAGTAGCCTCCTGTACACTGTTATTTGATTCTCCAATTGAAATCGCACTTTTTCAAATATGTAACTTTCTTGTTGCGTTCCATCCTTCAAGACACGAAGGTCACTTGCCAATCAACAAGACCGTTAAAGATAAAGTGGACACAGATCTAATGACCCACATATCGGTTTGCTGGACGACGATGCTTAGGGGTCTCTGTTAATGAAAAACACAACCTGTGCATTTTTTTATGAATATTTACTTTTTTTTTTTTTGTCACTTGTGCTTAATTATGAGGTGTTTTCAAGGTTGTTTTTTGCAGAGTCCCATTTATTTGCTGTATACCTAACAAAGTTTTGCTGTTTTTCTAAAACGTTTGTCACACATTTTGCATTCAAATCTGAAGTATTTCATAATATTTAAGCTCAGTTATCACAGTTTATCTCAGACTTCTAGAAAATGAAGCTGAAATAAATTATTAAAAGTATATGTAAAATGTTATTTCTATAAAATAAATCGAACAAGAATATAATTTCATTGGTTGTTTCTTTACTCCAAAAGCGATCTAAGTAGTCAGCGATCGAGCTCACTTCAAAACGGTTTGCTTAAAGCCAGAAATTCAGAGTTATATAAACACAGTAAAGAGTATAATTAAAAATAAAAGTAAATTAATAACATGCGAAATAAATAACATTTACAAATAAACGGACTAAACTAATAAATATAACTTTAACTTGAAAATTATGAGCATGCAAAGGATGTTTTATTTTTTTTAAAAAAAAATAATGTTCACCATTTACTGCAGTTTTAATATGTTTTTTTTTTTTTGTGTGTGTGTGTGTTTTCACTTACGGACGCTCTTTAGCATCTCAGGTCATCTCGGCCTGTTCACTTCAGAGCATAAAATGGACGATAAATTTTGCTTATAGGCCTCTTCTTTCAGGCTTGGGGTTATTTTATGTGCCGTAAATCTACGACATGGGACCTACGGCTTTACTTCACTTTCAAAGGAAGCCACACTTAGGATTGTTACGCTGATTCCCAACCTTTCTTTTATAACCGGCCCTGAATATCAACCATATTATCAGGTAAAAGCTTAGCCCCAACAAATGGATGACATGATACTGGCTTCAAACAACAGGTGTTCTCTAAGTTGCCATTTATCACGTCTACAGTTGTGCGTCCAGGTGATCTTCCAGTGTCATTCCCAAAACTTGCTGAAATGCCATTGTTTTCAAAGTAACAATTAACGCAACCCAGGCTTTTTGTCTTTTTCTGAAGACCCTAGCGAGGCAAACTGTAATGTACCAACTGCCAATGACGGTAATTTTGATTCTGCAGTGGAATAGTTTGCAATATGGCCACTTAGAAAAAACTGACAACCATCATTCGGCCTACACTTAAGCTTCTTTGAGGTCGTAATTTTGGAAGACCCAGATCGCCGTTAATTCTAGGTTGTATTGGTGAATCCAGCTTTCGTCACCTGTTAAGATGTCATGGACACGTTAAGAGCTAACATTGTTGAAACGAGAAGAATTTATTGGTACTATTGCTAACTTTTAATCTTCTGTGAAGTTGCTGTGTTTTCAACAACAATAAAGCCTTCTCTTACGAAGATATTTGTATAAGATTTCTCAAATATGCGGCGAATGAATGGTTAGAGACAGCTCCATCAATTGCGGATCGTTCTTTGGTGTGGCTTCTACACTAGCAGTGTTTTCATACACAGATGTGTCTTCTAGTCTTTCAAGGAGTCTCATCAGTTTATCATCTAAACTCTGCAAACCTGTTACAGAACTTTAGTATGCGAGGAGCATAATCCGAAAAATACCTCTGTGAGTTTTCCGGGACCTCTTGTAGGCTCAGGTCATACTTATAATTGTGAAATGTTATTGCAGAAAATGCTCTCGATTTACAACTTAGAACATCAGAAGCGAGTGAACGGACAAAATGAAAAGTTTGCTGCGGCTGCAACAATTGGTGCTGCGCCCTAACCAATATATGCCATTTCCATTGCTGCAAAAAGGAAATTTAAATATCTCGCGCTTATTTCAGATCTCGAAAATTAAATAGCGATCATTTTTTGGAACAGTTTCAAGACTATAAAGACAATCGTCTAAACAAAAGATTAATTTTTAATGCCCCTTTCAAAAATGTTGTGTCCTGCAGGTCAACAAGAGTTTCAAACCTGTTTTGACATGTTCGTCACCTTGAAATCTGTGTACTTCTAGATTTTCTTTCAGAGCTGGAATTATCTGTAAATCATTTGGCCAACTGCATTGTGCGCAGATTCAAATATTGTCACTCTCCGGGCTCGAAATTCCGAGCAAATTTTGCCATTTTTGGGACTCATTACACTTTCTCTACAGACTCCCACAAATGATGATGAAGATGAAGAATTTCCGGAATGTTACCGTATCCTGAAAGATGAATACCAGATAACTAGACGCCAAGGGTTTTGAATTCATTTGCGTCATCATTTTTTTCATTTCATTGTGGCTTCGAAATGTTAAATGTTTATAAAGAGAGCAAACTTTAAACCAATAAGATGGACTTTCTCACCAACGTGTTCGGAGTTACATAAAAACTGTGCAAATACTTAGTATGTCAGTTCGCAACAAATACTTAATTAAAAATTTAATTCCAAGGCACATGCTATTGCATTTATGTGTGTGATACTTAATAAACAAAATTTCAGAAATAATTGCAGTAAAAATTTACAATATTATAAGTTGGTCCCAAATTATTCTAAGTGACTTTATTCTTATCGTAAATTATATTAAGGTTTACACTTAATTTATATATTACCAATTATTATTGTCTCTATCCCGTATGACTAATTGGAAATTTTAGGAGATAAATTATTTTAAAATTTGTATGTGCTAGAAGCATTATAGATGTCTAAAATATTTTCGTACCTTATCACCTAAAACTTATTTTTATTTTCGATACATTACCTTAGTTTTATAAGTAATAATTCCAAAGATTTTAGTACTTAATAAACCTTATACCAAAAACGCTGTTCATATTGCAGAACAAAGATTGCATTTTTAAATTTTAGGAATATTAAAATAACTCTTAATATAATCCAACATCGTCATTTTTTGGAATTAATAGAATTAGAAGTAATAAATAAATAAATATAACGCTAATGCTTTCTGCAGCGTGCTGCTACATCTCAGCTCATCTTGAGATTTGTTCTGTCCCAAATAAAATGAAAGCAGCGCTAGCCCCTATTTTTTTATTGTTTTTCTTTCCTTCCGTCTATCAATCTGTCACTCTTACACACACACATATATATTGATATATACATACATATTCCATTTTGCTCTTCTCTCTTCCTTTTTCTTTTTCTTTCCCTTGAAAGGTTCGACGTCATACACTTTGCTTTTATAGGAGCTAGAAAACTGAAGAAATTCCATCAAGTGGAGGGTAAAAAATGCCGGGGAGGGGAATGCACGCCCGGAGCACTTCATCAAACGAGTTTTTCCTACGAAGCTGCTCCTTTTTCAGGATCCGAAGCACCTGGCGAGATGAGATGTTCAATAAAACATAACCTCAAAATACACCCGGGAGATGGCGTTGGCGAAAACTGCCAACACGGATTGTTGTAGAGAGGTTTTGGAGCACAGCGCTCCTTAACAACTTTGATAACAATGTTCGGAACGAATATCGAAAATTTTGGTAGCGAAGGGAATGTTACATTAAAGGAATATTGAGATATTACATTTATACAGAGGTAATTGAGAGATAGTGAACCTTATAAATAAAATGATACCTTCAACTTATAGCATTCTTTGGAGTTTCACGGTCGGTTATTGAAATTGATCATTATCGGACTATTTTTCCTTGTGGTTGGTTTAAGTTAACTTAAAAACTAGAGCTTTCGCTGACACTTCGGTGGGCATCATCGGTGGACTGAAAGTTTCTAAAGAGGCATAGGTACAGAACCGTAAGAAGTGGGAATAGTTTAAATTAATTTAAATCAACGACCACGGCAAAATATCGCGGTTATGATCAATTTAAATAGCATACCTTCATCTTACTTTAGAACCGCTTAGAAATAGCAGTTTAGGAATTGGTCTCTCTTATGTTGTTGAACCTCTAGACATGTTTTAACCATAACAAAGTACAAATAGATTCATCATCAAACACCTAGGAATAAGTCAGCACAAATGATTGTTATAACTATAGCTTTTTGAAGCTTATGCATAACCGCATGAAAGGAAAATGGATGTATGATGGGTGGATAAATAGATGAACAGATGGATGGACAGTTAACACATATAGACAAACAGACATACAGAGAAAGATAGGTAGGTAGGTAGGTAGGTAGGTAGATAGATAGGTAGGTAGGTAGGCAGGCAGGCGGATGGATGGATGGATGGATGGATGGATGAATGGATGGATGGAGTTGAAAAACCTCCAACATGTCAGCCTATGTTTATTGTGCTACCCCATTGGGAAAGACGCCTTCATTGTTTCCCAAAATTTGTTCCTTGTACAAGTTGCAGTATTTTTATTCCAATGTCGGCGTCCTTTCCCAAATCTTCCCTGGTTATAGAAAGACCAAGTCTCTTTCTTTCCAGGATTGGACACTGAATTAGGATATGCAAGGAAGATTCCAGGTATTTTTACTCAAACTGCAAATGGGTTCATCTTTTTAGAGTCCCTCTTATGCTTAAGTAGCCATGTTCAGTAATTCCTTTTCTACCAAGTTTGAAAAAAGACGAGGAAAGAGTATTGCTAGGGCCTAGGATAACTTTCCTAGCTTGCGTTTGTCCAGGATAAGTTTGCCACCTTAGTTGATGTTTATCCCCAAATCTATGTTGTAACTGTGGTCTTAGAAGTATTTTTACCGATTCCAATCGCGGGCTCAGGGTCAACCCCTCTTTGCCAACTGATCTGCCTTAGTCTCATAAATACCCTGATGCCCTGTCACCCACCTCAGTTCAAATTTGTTGCAGGATGCCAGGGCAGACAGGGTATTTTGACACTCCCACACCATTTTTTTTTCACTGGTCAGAGGCAAGAGCTTTTGAGGTACTTTGACTTTCTGAGGTAATAAGAATTTGTTTTTGTCAATAACCCTTTTCAAGTCTCCTATAATCACAAAGCAATATTTATCAAAGTTTTGTTAAAGGTGGTTCTTGGAGATTTGGCATATATGCCTGCACCCGATTACATCCCTTTGCGAGATACGTCGGTATATCATACAAATTGGTTATCTTCTTTAGTGTGCATGGTACCTTCTATCAGTCTTCTCGGAATCCGAGAATAACCCAAAATGGAGGATTATACAGCATTGAATATTCATTAGTTCTGACCTTATCCTCAGTCTGGAATGTTCAGGAAATTTAGAATGGAGGTATGTCCAGTTGCAGCAAAGCTACTTCTCCAATTCCCTGTGTGTACCAAGCGGTGTGCCGTAAGCCCAGCCTCCGCTTGTATAGACATGTCCTTGGGAGAGAGACCCAAGAGTGCCCAATGCAATGATTGGAGTACTTCTGACGGCTCCTGTAACACACAGACTTGCTAATCAATGTAGCTTAATAAGATTACCTGCTGTAGTTGTTGTCTGCCACCAAACAATGGCGCCGTAAGATATCTGGAACGTGACTTTTGCATGAAAGGAAACCAAGTACGTTAATTCATATAACTTATAAATCACCTTTTTACGAGGAAAATTTTGAAAATAGTTTCCTTGATACGAGTAATATTTGCTGAATCAATTCTAATTTTTTTTATAGAAAATATAACACAAGCTGCAACATAGGAGAATTGCTTATACTTCAGTTCGGAGTAATTTTTTTATCTTTACTCTTTTTAAAAATTATATAAATAATCAACTGAAAGAAAGAAAAGAAATGAAAAAAAAAAACAAAAACATGCATTTAAAACAGTATATGGGCGGTTTCATTGCTTTAAGCCCCCCACTCAACCTAAGAAAAAAAGCTCTCTTTTTGCACAGACATTTCGCAGAAAAACAAACTCCAAAATGAAGGGACTGGGGGAAAATATAGTTGTGCAATTTGTAAATGATAATTTACAGCACAAAACAGTAAACATACACGGTACTCAGGAAGAAAAGGGCGGA
Source organism: Metallyticus violacea (assembly GCA_030762175.1). Taxonomy (NCBI): domain Eukaryota; kingdom Metazoa; phylum Arthropoda; class Insecta; order Mantodea; family Metallyticidae; genus Metallyticus; species Metallyticus violacea. Next base: position 73,319,681 of record CM060834.1, read on the forward strand.
AGCGCTTGTTCAATGTTTTGGTTAAGTACTTAGCTACAGTGTTGGCAATTTTCACGCTTAACCTTTTGGAGGTGATGTGCGAATTTAACAAAGTCATTTTTAAATGTTTGAGCGTTACATCATTAACCAGTTTTAATCAATTTCCCTAATACTTCAGTCAAAAATACTTTCCTTCTGGACTTCTGAAATTCGTCGTCCCCTTTGATGACAGAACACAACAGACAAGTTGCTTTCTATCTAAATAATGTACTTTAACTTGGATCAGCAACGCCGATAATGGATTATAAAGCAAATTTTGTAAAATAAGATATATACTGGGGTTTTCATGGTTTTGTCGCCCGTTACATAATAGTTGGCAGGTCAGCGGTTAGAGCAATTACTCCCGGCAAAGGGATAGCCATTACTGATTCAGGTGCTCGCGTATACAACTGAAATTCCAATACAATTCTATCTATGTACCTCATGACAAGAGATGTTGGAAATGTTATCCTGCTATCTGACATAATTTTTAGCATTGTTATTCACACGAACGTGTTTATCTTCCAGAATTACTCGGCTGGTATTTACTTTCTTTTATTTTAATATGTGAAGGTACATTCCCAAAAGGATAGAATCTATCACTTGTGTACCATAAACCGATTTTCTCGTCTTGCAAGGGGTTTTTGTGTATAAAATCAGATTTTATCTGTATACTCCAATACCTGTTAAATTGTATCGAAACATGACCATGTTAATGTAATCGTGTTTCATCAGTAAAGAACATGATATTTAGCTTAGATCACGTACCTCATCATTTATGTTCCGTAACATTCAAATTATTCCAATTCGCGGGCCTTTGAAGTTTAAATCGACCCAACTTCGGAAAATGATCCAAAGCGTGTGAAAGACATTTTCCAAAAAGAAATCAGAAATTTGTGAATGTAGCAAGGCAACAATTTCTGTCATAAAGTATGTTCTTATTTTCATTTTATGTAGTTTCAATTACGAGAACTTGCGTCAGTTGCGCGATATCACATCCGCTTTGCGTGGATTTTCCATTTTAATTTTTAATGGTATTCAATGCCGTTTTTACTACTGAGGCACCACAGGCGATGGACACTATGATACATGAGAACAAATGATATATTGTGGATTTTTTTTTTTTTTTTTAAAGAACGAAACGTTCCAGGCCAAGTTTAGAGTACCTCCCCGGAATTTGCCATTTATGAGGACTGAGGAAACCCTGGAAAACTTTAGTCAGTGAGGACGGTTCTGGCGGGATTCGAACCCCAGATCTCCCGCTCAGAATCCGCGCCTTAACGACTCGGCCAACCTCAGCGGTTCCCATCTATTATGAAACGGGGCATCAAAACCATGAAAACCCCTGTATTTCTGACTTTTTATCAAAAAAGGTTGTTAAAATGTTTTGTATCTGGCCCCCATCTTTAACAGGAATAAGCAATAGTTTGTGTATATGTATTTAATTTTATGTTTAAACACATTAAATGTGAAAAATATAGTAAATCGCAAAGAATAATAAAAATAAAATTAATGAGAATTAGAAGTAAATAAAACTCTGAAATAGCTACAGAAATAGCGTAATATTTCAAACAGTTTGTGTTATGCTCCTTTTCAAAGCAGAAGAAAGGTTTCTATTTTATTTTTGACATGCTATTGGACGTTTATCTTAACATAATAAAACAAGAAACAGTGCTGATTTTTCCTTTCTTATATAATCCTGAAAACTATGTATGTACTAACAGGAGCTCTGGCCGCAGATTCCCTATGAAATATAATATAAAAAACTAATAATGAAAAAGGGATAGTCAGAGAAAGTTTGAAGAGATAAGTCTCGAACATTAGCATTGGTATTCCTGAAGTTAAGTTCCTTATGAACTTCCGCACCATGTAACACAAACTCTCCCCCTGTCTTTTTAGAAGACAGAAAATTTTAGTAAATTGCGAAAAATTAGAAAGTTTAGCGTTGTGATCTATTGGCCATATATAATGCAGATGACATATTTACATATTTCAAAGTAATCACTTTAGCATGCAATGCTATCCCGAGGGTGCCAAACACTGATTTAATGCTAAATATTTTTCGTTAAGGGTTTTAGCATATGTTAAGCGAAGAGAGTGTAATTAATTAAAATTATAAGTGCATTTATAATGTAACTATAAATATTAGTAAATATGGTAACATTCTTTAGGTTTTCACGGTCATTGCTGTTATTTACTCCTTAATTAATCAGAAAAATCTGCAATTCCATCAAAACTACCGTGAAATTATATAAAAAAGGGAGGCAATTGAAAATAAATCGGATTTTTTAAATCTGGCTAGAGAGATATATTAGAAATAGGTTTTCAAAAAGAAAGAATTACAATCTGTCAACAAAAACACCACCACAACTCTCCCAGCAATCTTGCCTCTTTCGATTTCTAACAGTTCTATCCCATTCTGCCTCTCCAGACACTTTCAGTACATTGACGATGCTGTCCGCAGTATCCAGCGATAACTTTAATTTTGAAGTTCATTTAAACTGGAAATTGGAAAAAAAAAAACAGCTCAGTAATAGTGAGTTTTATTAATACTGATGTTGATGATGATTATGATGATGATGATGATGATGATGATGATAGTAACAATAAGAAATGCAATGTAATTATTTACTTTAAGATAAATTGTTTGGAAATTATTTCAGAAGTTACCACCTAATCTTGTATGTTTATCTAGTGAATAAAATGCTATTAAAACTTGAAGTGCACATATGATTTCTCTTCTATTTACAACTATTGGAATTTTGCAAATACTCACTATTTTACAAGATACAATGGTCAGTGATTTTTCATTGATATCTTCCTTTTGTTTTATAGTAAACTATATACAGGCAAACGTTCCTGTGTAACTCTCTAAAAATGTTAACATTTAGTTCCGAGACTATAATTTTGAAAAATTATTAACAGGTTTTTCTTTTGCTAATTCCTCACTTTTAATTTTGTCTAGTAGACTTCATTTTACATAAAGAACTAAGAATCGAGTTTACAACAAATACTTCTGCTTTTATTACATTGTCATGTTTTCAGCATTGTTGTGCAGTTTGAAGTATACCAAATGAGTATGAGAATTTAAGAGTTAAATACTTATTCTTAATTTATATTTTGTATACTCTGTCTATTACCTAATCACTGGCATGGAGTTTTATTTTCTTTCCCTCAAGGAAAATTAACGATCGAATATTTCGGTATTCATTTCACCTTGACTGCAGATCCATTAAGACCCTTATTTCATGATCCATCACGCTGCTAATCTATCAACTGTTGTAGCACAGTATCCCGTTATTATATCTCCCATTCCTCTATTCCCTTCCCTCTCTCTTTCCCCACATGCCTTTGCCAAGCTGGTTCTACTTGCCTTCGCGCGTGGCTCACGCACTTTAATTAGCGTGCTTGTCCATTACCCGGATAGATGGCAGCAATGTCTGTAGGTGTGTTTCTCACAAAGAAACAAAAGAGAATGGAAACACGAGAGAGTTTATGGATACCTTGCAAAAGGCAACAAATATGTTTGCATCCTGTTTTTCTCTCTCTCTCTCATTAAGGTTAAGGCATCTTCGTGGTATTTGAGACAAAGAAAAGTCACATCTAATTTCCGTTCAATGTTATAAAATAGCGATATCAACAATATTAAAAGCTCTAAAAGATGGAAAATTAACTTAAATGCACACTGATTTAAATTATCATTATTTATGGATTGTTTTTTTCTGCATAAGTCATATTATTTTACTTTAATAAGTGCATCTTTAAAGTTAACCGTACAGACAGCACTATTTTGCGACCGAAGTTTCAAACGCCAATGTTGAGTTAGAAGTTATATTTTTGCTAAATATAAACTAACCTATCTAAACCTAACGCATAAAAAGTAACATTTATTCTATTAAGGCCAGTGTAAACAAATTATGATTACAGGAGATACAGCACAATTCGAATAAAAATAATAAGTGGTTTGAACGCACGACCATCGCATTACTATCACGACGTTAAAACCAACTAACAGGTCTGCATGGTCGTCAAGGAAAGTATCCACATACTACTGAAATGTAACCAATAGGCTTTCTTCACTACCCTTCGGGACTCCGGTCGCAGCATCGTGCTGTCTGTGCAATTAAGTCTTCTTCATTAGATCAAAATAACTATTTAATTAAATTCTGCATTAGTTTTAACTATTTTGCATATACTGCTAAAGATTTAACTCATATCTTGCATGCTTCTATATGGCAATGTTTGCACCGTTTACAATACAGTCTATGCTTAGATAGTGGAACTTCTTGTATCTGCACATCTTCCATGTACGCCATTCTAGTGAGCACTAAAGGCGGAAATAAGGCGGCCTTTATTAATTTAATAACTTGAGGCTGCAGAGTAATATTTATTAAAGTATTAGATTTCATAAGGATAATTCTTATGTATATGTATAATGAAATCATTTAGAGATAGGTATAACAGGAATTGACATAATTTGTAACTCGTACTTATGTGTATATCATGTGGCAGGTGATTGTATCTTACAAAAGGGTTTTGTATACATTTTGTGGTAAAAGATGAGAGAAAGAGACAGAGATGTATACCTGACGCCTCGTTCGCTGATCGCTCCTTAGACAAGGCTGAGGAAAGGGTAAACTATCTTTTGTTAGGTCACGAAACTTATGCCCAGGAATACTTAGAAAGTTCAAAGTAAGAAAACATATGGTGTAATGGAACAATATTTGAACAAAGTCAGACATAGCAATAATTTAAGAGAAAATGGAAATGTCAGAACGGAGACGAAAATGTATTATTACAGGAAAGCCGGGGGTACAAGGTATTAAAAACCGCCCATAAATACGTGCGCTATCTCCGGGAACATTTGGCAATCTACAACTAAGGGAGGTAATAGAAATCAACATGTAAGGAAAGTGCCGAAATTTATGACAGGCTGTTCTTGGAAAATTCAGACTCATGGGAAGATGTCGTAGACCAGGAGGGAGAGAATAATTCTAGCCTATGGGCATCGGATAAAAGTCAACGAATAAGGAGAACTTAGATACAAATAAATATTTTTAAGATAGCCAATGACGAAAATATAACACGGAAATAGGATAATATACGAGGGAATTTAATTTAGCGAGAGGCGTGGCGATGTGGTAGAAAACTGGAATACAGAATCAGAAGTAGGAGATACGGAGCAGCCGCTGAAGACAGACACGAGAGGATTCACACAAGAGATATACGGAAACAGGCAGTCTAAGTCATTCTAAAGCGGTCGAAGACATTATAAGTCATTCTAAGGTGATCCTAAAGTCAGTCTAAGTGAGTAGTGAGGTCATCTACGAACAGTCAGAAAGTAACCTGTCAAGTTGTGAAATAAATTAAATAGTCTACCAGTGCCAGACTTTATTAATACAGTGAACAATATCCTTTCCCCCCTAATGACTTTAAGTCATTAAAAACTGTCCAAATTGACCCATGAGATCACATTCAGTTCAATTCCTCAAAATAGAAATCACAACATAGGAACTTCAAATGCTGTTACAACACGAAACTCAACGCCTCTTGCCACCTATTTGTTGTACTGTTTCAGTTATATGCAACAATGATTGGTGTTTTACTTTTTTGTCCTCCCACTGTCGTTTTCTTTCACTGCTGGTGTCCGCTGCTACAGGTGTCTAAGCTTTAGGTATTCAATTAGTTGACTCTCCTTGACGTCAGGTATGTCAGTTACATTTTTTTAATGGTGTTTAACGCCTGTTTTTACTACTGAGGCATCACAGGCGGTGGACACTGATGATACATGAGATGAAATGATATATCGGTAAAGGATTTTTTAAGGAAGGAAGCGTTCCAGACCTAAGTTTAGGGTACCTCCCCGGCATTTGCTATTTATGAGGACTGAAGAAGGAACAAAATCTGTCGGGGAGGACGATCCTGATGGCAATCGAACCCTAGACCTCCCACTCACGAGTTCGCGCCTTAAAGACCTCGGCCAACCTTGGCGTGTATATCAGTTGAGAATAATCCCAAGTCCTCTACAGCAATCTTACCTCTAGGCTTTCAAGCTTTCTTACGATAAGAAAATTCCAAACAAATTCTAAACCAAAGCCTCAAATAATCTCAAAGATGTTCTTAAGGATAGCAGCTGTACACTTTATATGTCATTAATGCATCTGATTTCTGGTATCAGCCGCTCTTGAGTATGCATTAAGAACGAGACTATAATATACTTTTGTTTTTCAACTGTTATTCTTTTTGTATATTTCATTTCTCTGTTCTGTTGGTCTATTGTCTTTCCTACACACTGCCAAGGTTTTTTTTTCCTTCATTTATCTGTAATTTATCTATGTCCGCTCAGTTTACAAGAGATGCTTTTTGAATTAACAATAAAGTTACCCTCAAGTAATATAATTAGTGAGTACAAAATCACAGGTTTGTTGCCATCTAAGGTAGCCTGAAAAAACTAAAGGAACTCTTTTATCTTTTCCCCTGGATTCCAATAAAAATTCCTAAATAAAAAGATTACTTCTGTTTATGACTTGACATTAATTTTTAATAGAACAGAAAATAATATTAATGCACATTATAAAGGGCATACAAAATGCATCAAGTGCATAATCAAACAAAATAAAGCAACAAAATTACAAACTTTTGTAATACGAGGGCCATCCAGAAAGTAAGTCCCAATCGCGCCTGGAGATGGAACCATTTATCGGATAGGAATGCGCATGCGCAGGAGTAGAGAGGAAGTATGTGGGAATAATGCAGTAAAGTTTCAGCCTTGTGACGGCCGTGGTTACCGCGCTGTGCTAGGAGAAAATGGCTGCTCTGATATTGTCTCCCGCCAACTGCCAGGTTCGTGCAGTCATCCGAGGTTTGCTCGCTCAAATGCAAAGTCCAGCAGAGATCCATCGCCAATTGTGTCGAGTGTATGGACACGAATTATGGTAAGACGATGGTGCAGGCAAATCACTGAAGGAGTTACCAATATTCACGACGACGACCGTAGTGGCCGACCGTCCCTGGTGACGGCAGAAGTGTTGGAAAGTGTGCGGCAAGCAATTGAGAGAACCGGCGCTTCACAATTTCAGAACTCTCTTGTCAATTCCCCAGATGTCTCGCTCCCTTGTGCACGAAATTGTCTCCCGGAAGCTTGACACAATTGGCGATGGATCTCTGCTGGACTTTGCTTTTGAGGGAGCAAACCTCGGATGACTTCACGAACTTCGCAGTTGGCGGGAGACAATATCAGAGCACCCATTTTCTCCTAGCACAGCGCGGTAACCACGGCCGTCACAAGGCTGAAGTTTTACTGCATTATTACCACATACTTCCTCTCTATTCCTGCACATGCGCATCCCTATCCGACTAGCGGTGCCATCTCTAGGCGCGATTGGGACTTACTTTCTGGATGCCCCTCGTATCTTAGAATGTGAGGCACGTTACTTTATTACTACTAGCTGTTTCGTAATTCACCTCATCACACTTTTCCTTCAATCGTTTATAATTTTGACACATTATTGTAGAGTTAGACCACCGCCTTGGTCTAGTGGTTACCGTTGCTGACTGTAGGCAGGGAGGCCCAGGTTCGATTCCCGGTACCTGCTTACTTAGGGGTTTTTTCTAAGTTAGAAAGGTCTGGAACGGAGTCCACCTAGTCTCGTGAGGACAATTGCGAAGCTGCCTGATGGAGAGGTGGCGATCTACGATCTAGTAAGCCGCGATAAAGTGACCGGCGGGACGCGATGTGCTGATCACATACCCCCCTCCCCCTGCAATACTGCACTCTACTAATGATATCACGTGATGGAGCTAGAGAACGCAGCATTTCGTCGTGGTAAGCCAAAGACCCACATGGGGCTATGACACAGGCTATAGTAGTAGTATTAGTGACTTATTAAACAATACTACTCTTAAAACGCAGCACTCTTTGTTGATGCCTTCTATTTTTTTTTTTCATACAAATGTTTTTCAGTACTGTCTGCTAAAATATAATTCCTTTGATTTTTAGAATGCCTTTGCATTAAGAAAACGCTCGTCTAAAAAGCGATTTGTTATTGACACTGGCCTAAGGGAATATTAAAGTAACACGAACCGAATTCATGTTGCTTACTGTTGCCCAAAATTTATCACCATTTTCTTCATTAGAACCTGCCCTTTATTTCTTAATATACGCCATTTTCTAACTGCGTCAAAAAAGGTATTGTATAGCATATGAAACATATAAAAATATAACACTTTCTTAAAAACAACATATTGAGAGTATTATTCTTATATCCCCAGATGACACTCATATTCCATAGCACTAAGGATAAATTTCTATTGTGGCAACTCAGGACGTTAGATTGATATGAAGTGCTGCCGAAATATAAGAAAAACTTCAATGTATAGCCGATGTTCAAAGGAAAAAACCATCGGAAAAAACTTTTTTTTTATTTATTTAAGATTACACTAGTTAAATTCCGCATGATTAACTCAAACTAGACATTAATTTGTTTGGTAGTCTCTTACCCATGATAAGCTTCAACTTCCATGGTATTTTACAATTTTTCTACTGAGTTCTGTGTACAGTCACGCAGAACATTTCCGACATATTACATAACTAAAAATGCAACTTTCGTTCAACAACCTGTTGGTACCACGAGTTCTTCTAAGACTCTTCAGTATTTTATAAAATCCGATAATACATCTGCTTCTGTAAAAGCTGGCTGAAGAATTTTGTAGAATAAAACTCAAAACATTGAAAGAATACAAGGTACATATTGGATAACTTGATATATATTTGCATCTAACGAGCTTTTAGCTAAAGGTTCTAGCTTACAAGCTGTAGGGCGCATCTCTAATTAATTTCAACTTACCCAGTATGCTTAATGACTTCTTACCTTATACAATGTGTTGTTGATTTACCCCGTTTTTGAAAGTATTTATGAAAACACAAATACCTGAGATAGTTTTAAAATGATTTTTAAATATTTCCTTTCCAGGGAAAATAAGTCCGTTGCTTGGCTTGCCTTGGAGACCTGAAATTACATTTTTTGTAGATTCTCAACTATTTCATTATACTGTCACGCACATGCGGATATAGTAGGTTCATAATAATTCGTTTATTAATGTTAACCCCTATTCTTAAACTTTTCTATTTGGGTCTGGCATTCAGGAACCGGCTGAATTTTTAATTTTGAAAAAAATTACTGAAAATTCGCTTTGTCTTCAAAGTAAACGTTTGGGAAATTATACGAGAGAAATGTTTTTCTAATTAGTACAAAATTTTCTATATTATAAAATACATACCCCGTTTTCGAGTGTCATTTTAAACCCCTGTGTATTTTTACTGTGGAGACTTTTTAATTAAAAATTGGTGAAATTTTATTGTGAGTCGCTTTCAAATACATTTTTTTTTCAAAATTGAATTCCCAGATTTCCAGATATTTTACGTGAAAAAATTAAAGATCTAGAAACCTAACCGGATATTTACATAATTACATAACTAAGAATAGTTTTATAACAGGGGCACCAAAATATTTTTCTGTTACTAAGTACGCTCTCTTACGATACAATTAACCTCGTGTAAGTATTAACTTCTAAACCACAAGAACTACAATAGTGATATTTAAATGCTATACAGTATACTTTTAACTTCATAAACTTTTGGTAGATATTTTAAAAATTAGGCATAGGGAAATAATTTTTCATTTTTTCAGTCACGAGTATCTTTAAAATAAACCACGATTTTAGATATTATGAGCATTTTTTTAACTTTTAAAAAGTTTAACCACAACTTAATTGGCGCAAAGATAATTACATTAACAACATGATGTGATGGAGTTAAATTTGAAAGTTGCAACTTCCCCTTGCAGATAAAAGAAGGTAGCCGCTTCCAGAGCTTAGTCCAACTTTGAGTAACATTGATGGCACTAGGTAAAGCTGGATTCACAGTAGTGCGAATTTGTTTTCATTCGCCTCCTCCATTTTGGGCTAACTGGATTAGGTATTGTATTATAGGTAGGCGAAATAGAAAATGTGTAACATAAAAGGAGTAAACATATCCAAAAGTTTTAAATAAATAAAGAGACTTGGCGGGGATAGAAGCTATATCATGTTGCACAGCTGGTTCGTTCGAATACAACTAGTGCCATCTGTAATAAAACAAATCTAACTTTCTGGTCGTAAAATAGTGTGCAGTTTTCGTATGTAAACGCGCAATGCCGAAATGGACTTTAACGTCTCAAAGGTCGGCCCTTCACTTGTATTTAGGTGTATATGCTACACTTATAAACAACGATAATTAAATAAATGAATATTTCTTGTTAATAAAGGAAGTCAGACAAGACATATCAGAACCAGAAAGATGTTCTTTCTTTCTTTCTTTCTTCTTTTTCTTTTCTGTTCTTTTCTTCTTTTTCTTTTTCTTGTTTTGAAACTAAAGTTTCATGCAGTTTGTTCTTTGAGATGGAAGGAAGCCCCGGAAATAATGCAATAGGCAGCTTCTTCCAGTCGGAAATCTGGTCCAATTTAATCAGTTTACAAACAAAAGCTTGGTGCTTAGGCAAGAAAAATATTTTTTCCTTTTGTAGTACTAGCAGTAGAAGGTGTGTCCTGCACCGGATTTATCACACCATTCACTGTGGAGACTAATTTCTCAATCGTGTTCTTCACTTCAGCATTCAGCGCCTCTCCCTGCTGGAAACCTCATCCTTTTCTCTACTGCTGAATTTTTCAACTACACGTCATAGGGTGCACTAAAGACACGTCCACCACGTAAAGTGTGTCTTCTCATAACTCATGTGGATGAACAACAAAGTTATTTAATGTTTTTTCATACGTGAGGAATATTAATTTTATTGAATATGTGTATTAATTATTCTATGGGGAATTTGAGTATCTAAACTTCAATTTTTAAAATACTATTCAATTTTAATGCTGACTTGGGCCCCAATCTAAACTGTCGAACATATTTTTTAGCTTCTTCTTTGAAATGGCTCTGGATCCAGAAAACCACGCCGTTTAAATACAAGAATCATGAGTGACAAACCCGAAAAGAAGTTTCTGACCTTTTTATATTCCTGTTTAACAACGTAGTCCCTCTTAAAGCTAATTATTTTGCACAGCTATGTGCTAAAGCCTTTATACCATCATGAAAGTCAAAGGGTGCTTCAAATCTGGGAGAAAAAAAATCATCTGTCAATAAATTCTTATCACAACTGATAAGCCTGGTGGAGCAAATTATGTTTTAATTTATTAACCTACGCCATAGCATCCACACATGAGCTGAATTTCTCGATGAGAGATTTCTTTCTTCTTTGATGAACCCAACAACTTTTTGATTTCTTCAGGTGTTCCACCGCCACGGGTGGCCGAGGTCGCGGACTCGTGAGCGGGAGGTCTGGGATTCGAATCCCGCTCAGTCCTCCCTGACTGAGGTTTTTTCCAGGTTTTCCTCAGTCCTCATAAATGGCAAATGCCGGGGAGGTACCCTAAACTTAGGTCTGGAACGTTTCCTTCCTTAAAAAAAATCCTTTCCCAATATATCATTTCATTTCATGTATCATTAGTGACCATCGCCTGTGGTGCCTCTGTAGCAAAAACGGACGTTAAACACTATTCATTCATTCATTCATTCATTCATTCATTCAGCTGTTCCAGAAGCTTAGGATAGCATCTAGATGTGCCAGTAGGAAGACAACCAATAAGTGGGATTAATTTAGCATCCCAGAAAAGAGAAAACAAAATCTTTCCGGCCGACTTAACTTGATTTTATTTGGCGGAGGAGAATTGTGTTTCCAATGCGGTGACTGACGTTTCGTTTCTAGTGAAAGAATTGCAGCAATATTTCAATCATTAAACACAAATCGAATCACAGTGTTAGTTTTTAAGAGAAGCACTCTAAAAATTCTCACCTAGAAAACACATTTAAGATTTCTTTTCCCCCCTTCAACTTAGTCATCTTGTAAATCAATACATTTAGTCAAAGGACTTTTCAACTTTTTTTTAAAGTCCTCAGTAAAATATTTGTCCAACTATGAAAAATAAACGTCTGTCTCGGTTTCTGTCTCATCATTTGATGTGAATATTCGTCCTTACAGGCATTTCTTTAGGTTTGGGAACGAAAAGTAGTCCCTGGGAACCAAATCCGGCGAATATGGCAGATGTGGAAGAACTTAAAGCGTAGGTGATGAAAGAAAACTTTCTTTTTGTAAGGTTTGGACGTTGAGTAGCATCCTTCAATTGATCCAGTAGAGAAATGTAATGCTTTTCGGTAATGGTTCTGCCCTTCAGGAGCACTACGAGCACTCCAAGTATGAATCCCAGAGAAACCGTAGACTTGACATTTCCTGAAGATGGAACCGTTTTTGCTCTCTTTGGTGCACTTTCACCTTTTGCCACCCACTCTTGGGATTGCTCTTTCGTCTCTGGCGTGTAGTGATGAATCCATGTTTCATCTACTGTTATGAAAGTCGAAGAAATTCACTCGAATTGCCTTTAAAAAAATTATACACGCTTGCAAATTGTTCATTCTAATGCATTTTTGACCCATTGTTAAAAAATACGGTGCTGATCGAGCGGAAAACTTTCAGACCCAAAACTGCCTATAAAATGCAGCAAACACGGTCTTTCAAGGTCTTTTCAAAGTCTGCCAACTCGTGTATCTTCAATCGGCAATCACTGAATTATGAATTTTTTCACAATCTCGTCATAGCAATTGCTAAGCAGCCTACTTTTTAACCGTCAAAAAACGAAAGAATAGAACCCTTTAATATGGAATCTAACTTCTTTTATATTTCTGTTCGGCTTAAATCCTTCAAATTTAAATATTTTATCACAGCTAGTATTTCATTTTATCCATTTTATTGAAAATGTTAACACTGGTTTATTTACATGATCGTCACAAGCAAGTGACTACACGTACGAGTCTTCAACTTTACAGCACGTCATCTAAAGGATGCTTAACAACTTTCTTAGTAATTTGGCAATCTTCACGACATCTCTGAGTCAGGCCGAGAACTTTTAGAACACCGTGATAATTGTTCTGGAGAGGTGCTAAACCTTGCAAATAATTTTGGATTCTACTTTTTTTTTTTTTCATCCTTTCTCAACAATTGAAAGAATGTCCATCTTATGTATCTACAGCTTCTGTAATTGCATTAACATTTTCAGTGGACTGCAATTTTAAAGGTGCAGTAGATCTTGGTCGTCATGAATATGAGTATCATGATTTTTCCGACCTCTCCTTTACACAGTTTAAATTATTAAACAGAATTCCCAGGCTGAATCCAAGGGAGTCTGCGTGGTATTTCGAGCCTACTTGGGTTTGCACTGCATATGAAGCCATATGTAAAATGTGTTTGAGAGAAGGTAAGAATATGGCACCTTTTGGCGATTCTAGGTTGAGGTTCACCTAATTGTTACCAATACCGGTACACATTTCTCTTCATTTCATGGTCTCCGCACTTTGCCAGACGGAAAACATTGCACAGAGTCTGCTAGGGAAGATGAGCTTTGGGACTACGGACTAGAAAACTTCCCAAATGTTACCTAAATACTTTACTGTCATAAAGTTAACGAAATGCTCTCTTTCCGGTTTCATTCTCTTCAGTTGAGCTTACCTCAAGACCATGTTTCATGAAATAGCACAGGAATCTCTACCATATTTAACCTATAGAAACTTTCTGAGTGCCTTTTGAAACATTTTTTTTTGTTTGCAGTTTTCTTCAAAGGGATAAATCGAGCTCTAAAAGTGTACGCTTGAGAAATATATTTCTTTCATATGATAATTTGAAAACTACGATAAACGTTTAAATATGAATCACGATTCGGTTAAGAGTTGTTAATTCCGCGTGTGGAAAATGTGTTTCATTATGAAAACGGAACGTTCAGTCTGTCAGAATTAACGCAAACGCACAAAGGCTTCGAAAATTCTTCAGATTCCTAACCAAGCAAGATAACAGGTAGTTTCCCAAGCGTTTGATTAATAGATTCCAAAACACGCTCCCTCGCCGGTTCCTCTACCATGATTCAAAATCTTCCACCAGTGAGGCCATAAAGAACGAGAGGAGTGGAGAAATATGGGGTAAGGAGGGTGAATTATTGCTCAGTTCGGAAAACGAAAGGCCACGGATGTTTTAGCTCTCTTGAGGGAAAAGAAGATGTGGTTTGGAAATAACCTCCCTGCATGAAAATCGCATTTTTTATTATTTTTATCGCTCATACACTGTTATTTACTGTGTATGATCAGGGGAAAATTTATTTGGAGAAATGAGAAACCGATAATTAGTCACTACCATTGGCGGTTGTTGAAATTGTCCGCTTTGAGAAAATCTGCTTTGATACGAGATCTATTAGACTATATCGCCATTGTATGAATGTCGTATATTGGAAGAATTGTCTACAAGTAGCTCATTAAAGGGTTGCAGAAGTAGTGTGATCTGTCACTTTTCTTACCTTAAAGGAAGTTATATAATTCTCATAATTAGAGAAATAATTTATTACAAATAGACAGGAGACTTTTAAGCAATAAGAACAATTATTTTGGCGCATAAGATGAGTTTAGAAAGTAAGAAATATCCACTATAAAACTAAAAATATGCCTTTCAAAACTATTTTAAACTTTCGCAATCGCTTAATTATGCACTTCTGTCATTAAATTTCACATTTATAATCCCGATTTTATTTACACACAATTTAAGAAAAATATTAGTGGTATGTTTTATAAATATATTATTTAAACTAATACAGCGAATATAAATCTGAAAAATTATCTGAATATGATACTTGAAAAGATCAGTTATAAAATGTTTATATGAAAATATTTTCTTCATAAAACCATCACAATCCACCGTCTAAAAATACAGTTTATAGGTTGTATAGTTTTTTAAAGTAAACTTTCAAAAATAAATTTTCGAAATAAACTTTAAATGAGGATATTAAGTGGTTTAAATAAATAGGAAAATGTCGATCAAACTTCTTAACATTATTCACTTATTTAACATAGCTTTCTTACAATTGCCTTTTTCAAATTTTCCACTACGTATTTTTATCTTTGGTGCTACATCTGTAAATGTTACTGCAGTTTATTTAATCTTGAGAACACAAGACAACGGCACAGTTAAATTAATTTTATTTCTTCTCAGAATATTTGCCTCTTCACACAAATATGACTACTCTTTGCCTTATCTGAAGCCTCACAAAATTCATCAGTTAAACTTAAAAAAATATAGTAATAAATATATGAATTAGTTGTTTTGCTTTATTATAAACAGTCATCTAGAAGTCACTCCGCAGTCATTGTGTAGACGAGATTTCACTAGGGAAGCGAATTTAAATGGCAGCACTGATCGCGCGCCGAGCTTATAATTATTTTGCTCACTTAACTTCCAAGGCAAAGATGCTCCAAAGTATAATCCTAGGCAAAAGTGGGCGGATTGTCCGCTAAAAACCGATTTCGAAGGAAAGAGGTAAGGAATGTCAAGAACAGTAGGTGTGTATATATTGTGATTTTTTTCATTGTTATCTATCACGGAAAAAGTAGGCACTTGCCGGAACATTCCGTCTAATTATAAATGAATGTGGAAAACGATAAGTATTTCAAGAAATAAAAACATTTAGAGGCTAATTTTTCTACCATAACTGTGCTAATTAGTTGTTTTCGTTTAAGTTTACAGGATTGACCATCTCTACTTACTATTTTCCCACTTTGCCATAAAGGACTGCCAGGTTAATCTTAATTGTTAATAATTGCCAGTCATTGATGATAAAAATTTCACTGAAAATAATTTTTTGTGTTTTGGAAATATCTTGTTTTGTTTGCTTATTGTTCGCACCTCTTACCGATTAAATCTTACAATCGAAATATTATTTTTTCGCTAAATGTTAACGAGCAATACCGAATCTATCACATCCGGTGAACTGCGGCAGAATCGGATTAAAGTCCCGCTGGACAGGTTAGTAGGAAAACAAATAAAACTGGCGGGAAAAAATCTGAATTTTAACTTAATTTGATAATGTCTGATTGGAAATAGGAATCCCAAGACACCTAATAAAATCAATATAAACATTTTTATATAACGCAAAATTTATCTCCAAACACCAAAATTAGAATTTAAATAAACAGAGGAATAATTAGAGTATAGAAAGAAATAAGAAGTGTAAGGCAGATGTGTCCATTGTCTCCCGGCGATTTTCAGTTTATCCATAAATATTGTCCACTGTGTCGTATGGCGAAATGGCTGTTGTGTGGCCTCATCTCGGCATGCTGCACTGTGTGAGCCTGGCCTTTAGCGTTGAACCTCCGGGGTTCAAATATTGTCCCATTAAACTATATATGGTTTATATGAAGAGAGAAATGATGTTTAATCTGTGATATTTATGAATGTAAAAATCCTAATTATGTAAATTCAATTAAATCTCAAATTACTTAAAGAATCTACTTTATTAAATATAATAAGTAAATGCCTAATATTTTACATTAATGTGAAATGACAAATATAGGACTTTGCTTTATATTTTACTGTTTCTGGATATTCTTACTTATATGAGAAATACAAAATATGGAAGTATTTTCTGCAGCAATATATACACAGCAGATAAAGGAAAACGGCCTTGCAGAATGGTTTGGCTGGTCACTTGAGAGCACTTGAATTCCCATCTATTGTAAAATTCAGGTTTGCCTAGTTATCATTCCGCTAGATGAGAAAACAAACTTGCATACGTGATAGTCTGAAAAGTACAGTGATCTGTACGCGCATGCGCATGGTTTTTCAACGACATGAGGACTACATGTAAACCCGCGTAGCCTGTAGAAAGCAGTCATTTGAAAGGTAATGTCACAACAGGATGGTGTACGCCGGGTCCAGTTCCTCCGCTTCAATCATAGTCAGTCACTTTCGCGATCATGCCTGTGGTCCTGCTTGTCGATGCCCCAACCAAACGTGGCTCATCCTCAGTCATGTCCTTCTCTCCGTGAAGGCGTTTAAACCACTCGTAAACACATTTTCTGCTCATGCCTTCCCTTCCTGGAGCACACCGATATTGCATCGTTCACTGAACTTCTCAAACACAGCAACTATTCTTTGACACTCATATAAGAATTTGTCAAATGGAACAAGATTTTAATGTTAAAGTAGGTAATAAACCTCTAAATATATAATTATACCTGGTTGTCCTGGCTGATTCAGAGAAGAGCTTACTTACATCGAGCAGTTTTCAAAGTATATAACAGGTATTATAAAAAGGTAATGGGATTCCAGGATAAAGAGCCACTAAGAACAATAATTGTAATAAGTAATAAGATAATTTTACTAAGTAAACACTTTAAATATCTTGATTGCTGATAACAAGTGGATTTTCAACGGCTCTTTATCTAACACTACCCAGATTTTTACTATTAATAGGCACAATAAAAATAACATTGAGAGAAGAGATAAGGTTTTAAAATGTTACAAGATGATGATAATTTCATCTGTAACCCATACTTACATTGTCGATATGAACATCTTGATAGGATGTCAAGAAACATATCTAAAATACTATTTTAGTATGAACCTAAAGAAATAAGGTAATTGGGTCAACCTAGTAGAGATGGTGACCAATTCAAGTCTATTATTATTATTATTATTATTATTATTATTATTATTATTATTATTATTATTATTATGTCTGGTAATCCTTTGCAGTATAAACAGTAAAATTACAAATTTAACACATTTGGTGTTGAGCGCGAGCTATAGATCACCGCGCTGGTAGTGCGCGAGCATATGGAAACAGTGGAGTGTTGTGTCAGTGGAGTTTCCGTTTTACCTTTTACATGCGGCTAGCTGCAACTTTTATAGTCAAACTTATACTTCCCTTGGCCAAAGTACATAATTATTGTTAAGATATTGATGAAAACCTTTACCTTTTGCCCAAGTCATAGTTGCAATTTTGGCCTAAATATGAAATGGTGAAATGTTTAAACAAGTTTTCTTTGCTGTTCTACTTACTCTTTGTGACTCATTAGTTGGTGTTTTAATGTAAGTACAGACATGGTATTTAAAGTTCCCAATTCCAATGCACGAACTGAAAAGCTTCCTCGATGGGCTTTCAGCAGAAGCTTTACATACTATTTTTAATATGTTTATTGTTTTTGTCTTTGCAATTATAATTATGTAAACTAAATGATTTCTGCTGCATTTAGGAGAAAAATCTGATGGCTTTTTATATACATTTTTAAATTGTATTCTTGAAGCACTAACTGTTTTTCCATTTGCAATTATTGTTCTGTACTCCTTGTATACATGCGAATGTGAGAGGATGGTAGTGAACATAATTGACGTAAACTTTGCGCCACCACCATTGGGATACTTTTGTAGGCTGAAATTCTAAACCCCGGGCCATTCAGGCAACTTAACGCCATTAGCGTACTCGCTCCGCTGAGGCTAATCCTCAGGAGCCGTCATTGGTTGCTGTGTTAGCTGCTCAGTGTGAAATTGTTTCCGCAGTGCTTGTATTATTTAGTTGTCGATATAGCAACAAAACGTCCTTCTGGTATGTAAAGAGCTAATGACATCGTTAATGACACTATTTGTGGTAAATACGTCCTTTATTGAAAATGTTTCTTGCTGTGTTTGTGTATGGTTGCGTTAGGCGGGTCCTGTATACCGATCATTTCTCGCTCTGAAAACCCTTTTTGTTTCGCATATTGATGTTCCATTTGGTAGTCGCAGTGGTAGCAAACATTGCCTTTTGTGCTTCTCTTGCGAATGTCGAAGCGCTTCATCATATTTATTGATCTATATAGGTTTGTAGTTTCAAGATAACAAATATATAGCAATGTTAAGTGTGATTATTAATATTTTAAATTTTTAGGCTCTTACAGGAAATTACGTTACTTTACTCATCAAAATTATCAAAGGACAATTTTACTTACATAGACTAATTCTCTCATGTGAAATCATCTTAATATTGACCAATGAAACGAAACAAAATTTTGAATATTGACTAATCTCAGCTGTATTATAGAGTAAAAGTATCGAAAATTATCAAAACAGTTTTGTCATACAACGTGCATTTGTTTTGTAGTTAGTGTAGCCAACACTATACCTCTACTATATAATTCCTGAACAGGCATCACTGATCACTTTTATTAGAGACGCTCGGGAGCTATTGATAGCAACAAAAGAATGGACAATCTGCAATCATATAACAAAACGGAAGATTCTTTAAAGCGTTTCGGTGATGCGTCAAATATGCAAATTGGTCTTATAATTAGGATTTCCATACCGCAGAATATAAAGAAAAATAGAGACACTGTATGAGATCTTTTCCTCCCTCTGTTGGCATTAGAAAATCGAACGGTAGCGATTGTAAAAGTCCACTTTTGTCTATTTCAGTCTCATAGTTTTTTAATAGAATATTCAGAAGTATAACATGTAATACAAGTGTTAATATTCTGTGCGCGATTTTCAAATATATATGTCACTTTTATTCTTATTCAATAATGAAATAGTCCTAAACCCGTATTTTGCTCTTCTCTATTGACATTATTGACAATCGGCATACACTTATTACAATATTGTGAGGCAAGTTTAGAGGAATTATATTTAAATTCTTATTTTATTCGTGAAATAGTCCTAATAAATATCAGGGTCCGAGCTTTCCAGATAAATTCACTCGCCACGTTCGTGCAATTATCAGTAACCTCAGAACTTCTCGTGATATTACTTGTGATAATTCAATACAGTATTCAGCAAAATAATAATAATAATAATAATAATAATAAAATATTTTAACGGAGAATAATTTAATTTTCTAATTTTGAAAATATTAACATAAAATAGTAACAACCAAAGACTGCAAAACATTGTGAATATATCTGATTGTATTCATTATTTCACGCTTTATTACTAACCAGAACATTATCACCCTAAATAGCTTATCATTTTATACATTCATCATCATAGGCAGAACATGGGTAATGACATCCTGTCTACCCCTAATCAGAATTACATAAAACAGAAAAATGAGAGTCCTGGGTTTGCACTGAAAGCACAATTAGTACCAAATTCACTTTCACTTTCACTAACATATATGATTAAACTTACATTGATGAAGAAGATTAACTATGATAGTCTTACCGGGAACAGCTGTTGCAACGTTTACTTTCCTCAAGTTTCTGCATTCGACTCTCCTTGAAAACCGCTAAAACACTACTCCTGCCCAATTGCGCATGCGCAGAAGTTAAATTTTACTCCGTTCAATTCTCCAACCGTCACTATACTATAATACTTACCATCTCCCCATATTGCTACCCCCATTTGTCACAATGTGACGGTACCTCCTTTGATTTTGTGAACTTTTTGTATTTGTGTGTGATCGGGTTATGTTGATATACATATTCTCCTGTAACCTAGATGCATACCAAACCGTGATTTATCTATGTCTCTTTGATCCTATTGCCAATTTACATAATCTGGGTGTTCTAATGAAGAACTCTTTCGTGCAGTACATTTCTAATGTTTGGGTTGAAATATTACGTTTCATATCGATTTAAATTGATACATGGAGCATCTATTTCATTTATCAGAAAAGTGTTTTACTATTTCTTCCAAGAGAAAAGTTGCTAGACTCGCGTATTGCTTTAAAAAATAGTAATATATATTTTGCGAATAAGTTTGAGATCCTGAGAAGGACCGCTTTTTAATCAGACACCGGGGCAGGAACCTTTTCAAAGCGCAAGCCACCGCAACGTCGCTCCAGCGCAAAGCGCTCAGGTACTTTCGATCCTGTAACGGAACTAATGGGGTTAAATAGTATGAAATGGGAGAGCAGAAATTTTGAGGAAAGGAAATATTCATCCCAAAATTGCCCTAAGCAACCAGGGAAAACCAAGAAAAAATTCAATTTCAGTCCCACAATTTTGAACACAGGAACTTTCCAAATGCAAATTCTAAGCGTTACCGCCTGAGTCACCTTGCTCGGGGACTTCTGCTATAAAAACAATTAATTTATTCATTCATAATGTAACAATTCAAATATATAAAATAAAATGATAATTTAATGTTATAGTAACTGGTAGGTAGACAAATGGACAAATTGCTCATATTTACTTGCTGTTTATCGTGTGTTTAGATACACAAATAATATAATTTAAAATATTTTTTGTTTCTTAGATAATTTTTATTTATATGTATTCAAAGGTATACAATTCCGGACAAAAAAAATGTGCAAAAGAACGTTTCATTATTCGATTATTAAAAATGTTTAGAGAATTCTCTAATTTCAGCTTCACCGTTTCTTGTGTTTTTAATAAGGTTATACTAAAAATATGTGCACGAAATTAAGTTATTGTTTTTATACTCTTTAAAAGTGTAGCATTTCTCTTCTTGTAAAACACTCTTTGCAAACACTTTTAAAATTATACACTGGTGAAATTGAATATCAGGATATATACGTTTAGTGTCCAAAATTGTATTCAAACTTTATTGTATCATTTAAGAAATTTAAAAGTAATTGCATATTTTAAGTGAATAATTTTAACCAGTTCTTCTTTCAAATTCAAAGAATATGTTTTATAACACTACTAAAAGCAAAGGAGCTCAAAGGAAAACAGCTACACTTAGCAAATGAAAAGAAACAAATTAATTAATTTAAAAAATCTGGAAATATAACTTACATAGAAACATTAAAACTCGGGGCAATTTAAAGTATGTATTACAAAGTAGACTTTAGTGATGCGATTAAAATAAATGTAACTATTATTATAAATAATAAAGAGAGCGATATTTGAAGAATGTCTAAGCCTTTCTTTACACGTTTTAAAAGTTATCAAACTTTCGCCCAAGCATAAAGGAAAAACTTATCAAATTTGATACCTATAAATGCCAAAACATCATGTAATAAGTACCAATACATTATAAACGTGTTATTATTTGTGTTCAATAAAGAACAAAAATACCAGTTCGGTTTGGTAAGTAATTCGGTTCGGAACAGTAGCATGGTCACAGAGTTTGCTTTCTATGTATCAATATTCTACAGTCACAAGTCATTCTTATGTTAATTCATTGTTTAAACACAAACGTTCCGAGCGACAGTGATGAATGGATAACATTTTGCGACTTTCACGGCCGGCTTTATTATTGAAATTTATCATTACGAATTATTTTGCCAGGCTCATTTAAATTAATTTAAAAACAGAGCATTCCCTGATGCTACGATCGATATCATCAGTTGACTGAAAATGGAGAGGTAAAGGCTCAGAACCAAAAATATAATTTTAAAAAAAAATTAATTAAAACGGACATAATGCCAAAATAATTCTGTAAAGGAAATTAATGAGCTAATTTATCCTATGAAATCGTTTGACTTTGGGTGTATGAGTTCAAACTTGACAGAACAAACATCGAAGACGCACCACATCCTGGAGCTCCAAAATCAGCTGCTAGGCCAGAAATCATTGATAAATCCGTGGTATTGTTTTGGTTGACACGAGTAAACGTTCGCAAGTAGGCAGAGGCCACCGGTATCTCAACTTAGCGTTTAGTTTTATTTTGCATAATAAATTGGACATAAAGGACCTTTGCGCAAGATGGTCCGCGTCTTCTCTCCCCGGAGCAAAAGCGAAATCGCTTTCGAACGTTGGCCAACTGTTTAGACATTTTTAAGAAGAATTCAACTAATTTTTACGACCTTTTGTGACCATGGAAGAAACGTGGATTCATACAACGGAAATGAAAGAAAAGTCTAAACGGGAACCGCACAGGAAACGAACCGCAAAAGGATTCTCTTAAATGATCACTAGAAGGCTTCTGATTACTGCGGAGTACCGTGGATCACTTTTGCAGAAGAGATCATGAAAAGGTGTCCAATGCGCTGATGCATAGAAGCAGGGACTGGGGATAAATTGACGAGACTATGGTTTGAAATGCTTCCGCATCCTCCTTTATACCTTATCCCGCTCTCTCATATTACCATCTTTTCCCGAATTTCATAATCCTGGCTGGACACAAATTTTTAAGTCAAATAAAGGGGCTACACCGAAGGTAAACGAGTATTTTGAGGTCCTTGGAGAAATCTACTTCCACAAGAGAATCACGAACCTGGAGACATTGGAGCAAATACTTACTTTAGACTTCCAGGGGACTATACCGAAAAATATAAAAACGTTATTAGACTTCTCTTTGATATCAAGCTACTTATCAAACTGCCCTCCTAACTTCGTTGAACACAGCTCAAGAAATCTAAAACAAGTATATCCTGTAACAAGTTACCGCTTATGCTTTATCCGACTTCATTCAATGGATCTATATTTCTTTATAAGCCTCTTTATCTCTTTCACTTTTAATGGGACTTAATAGCCAATCCAGCTTTAAAAATATTTTTTCTGTACAAGCTAATTCTAACTGAATTGAACAAACGTTTATGAATCGTTAATATAAAAATATTTTAAAGTTTATATCAGTCGTGTTGCGCATATCAAACATTGTTGCCGCAATTAAAACCATTCATGTTAATGAAGATGCAAAAACTTGACCAACACCTGAACACCAGCCGTATAGCACGCGTTAACATGTATAAATATTTGTAATGGAGGTAAACATGTAAAATTGTCTTATTCATTGGTATTTTATTACATTATCTTTTTAATTAATATTCAAACTCGTTTAATTTTTTACAATAACACTGTTTTTTTACTGCTTTAACGTTGAATTGTTTCAAACTCCTTTCATTTGAGTATTTATTTTACTAGTACAAAAAGTGGTATTGGATAATTTAAAAAATACATTTTCAATTAGCTATTTTTATACACTTTAAATATTAAATTATCATCAGCTCTAAATTGATTATTTACGCAAGAGGAAGTACCAAGGATTGCAGCATGTTCTCAAATAATCAAAACAGAGTTTCTTCTGATATTTGCAACGTTACCAGAATTGGATTGGATTGGTAGAAACAGAGGAGACATTTCATTACTATAGCCATGTTCAAAGGCATGCCACCGAACAGTTTGCAATACTGACACAGTTGAGATCATAGCCCGGGCTTTTATTTGTGTTTCAGAGTGTATTACCACAAGGAATATGGAAACCTCGGCCCAGTACAAGCTATAAAACACTTGGCGCTCCTAGTCTCGGTGCTGTAAACGTCTGTTCTGCCGTAAACGCACGTAACGTGGAGATGCCGACCCTGTTTTATTGAAAGGAACGTGCAAGCTTAACGGCCTTCATTGCAGACAGCTCGGGAAATCTGTAGACCGCATGGTACGTTCTTCCTGTCAAGGCGAATTTTGTTCCTAGTTCGTGCCTCAGGTTGGCGGCATCTGTTCGCGACCCAAGTTGCACAGTGGAAGTGCTAAAACCAGGAATTCACCATCGAGCAATTGTCAGTTTAAGTTTATTAGTTTAAAATTATTAGCAGTTTATTTAAAATATCCTAAGTAACAAGCGCCACAAGCATAGGATAGCAGTAGGAAAGCATCGGGGTTCGAGCCGCAGTAAATGTTCCAGAACAGTATATCGTTTGTATGTTCTTATTACAAAACTTTAATTACCTTTCAGCACTCTAAAATAAATTCTTATTTCCGATTTATGCAAAAAAAAAAAAAAGCATATATACAGGGTATTTCTACATGAAATATTGAAACTCCTGAGGATAATGGAAGATACCACAAAAATATATAATGTAAAATGTGATTAAGACTAAAAAGTCACAGTTTCATTATTATTAAACGGAAATGAGGTCAAAAATCATATTTTTGCTTTTTGTATCATTTTAATATTTGGAATTTTCGGTTTATTTTTATATTTTTTCATTAATGTTCCTTGGTTATAATAATTTTAATAAATTTTTAGTTATGTCACTGCAGAAGTCATTCTTGGGGGGGGGGGATTTAGCGATCACTTATTCATTTAAAATTATATACCGCAGTAACTATTTCCTCTAGAAGGCTGTTTTTTTTTGTCTTGAATGCTAGAAAAAGTTGAATTTCATAAATTGCCAGTTGTTGTTTTTATGACATCATTCTTTGTTGTTTTACAACGTTTGAAAGTTTTAGCTTAAAAACATATTTATTTGCAATTATTGAAATACTACATTTTTGCATAAGTTTTCCATTTATTGTTTATCTATATATGCTATCACTTTGAAACTTTTACCACTTATTCATGGTATTATTGTGATAATGTGCATCTTTTATGGTAGAAATAGGACAAAATGTGACAACGTAAAAAAAACAAAACGTTTGAAATAAGACAAAAGCAAACAATTGAAAGTAACTTGGTTCAGAGTCATGTATACTAGTGAAAAAAAGACCAGAAAATTTCAATTATGGACATATTATGCTGTAAAAATTGTATTTCATTGGCTTTAATTGTCCTTGGGAAAATGGGAACTGAAGTTGATAAATTTAACATTTCGGGGATAGGCTTTTCATACTTTCCTTTACTGTTATTGATAATCATTGTTCAAAAATATTTAATATAAGTTCAAGCGAGCGGTCGTTTTGATTACTTTTAAATTTAAATCTGCTATTCGTTTCGCAAATTTTCTTAATTTTTTGTGAATTTATGGCTATTCATATTTAACTAATCATTTGGGCATATTCGTCTGATGAGGTCACAGTAGTTTATTGTAAGAAATTGTTAGGTATCATTAGTATTATATACTGTCGGTTCTGGTTGTGTAGTGGTTACCATACTTGCCTCCTAAACCCAAGATCGCGGGTTCGAACCCGGCCAGGACCGATGGATTTTTTCGGGCGTAAAAATCAAAAGTATGGCTTCCTTCGTAAGGGAAGTAAAGCCGTGGGTCACGTGTCGTACATTTACGGCACGATAAAGAACCTCAAGCCTGAAAGAGAGGCCTCTGAGCAAAATTTGTCGGCCGTTTCACGCCCTGAGTTGAATGGGACGCTGATGACCTGAGCTGTTAAAGAGCGTCCATAAATAAATCATTAAAAAAAAATAGTATTATCATCATCACCATTATATATTATTCTATTGATATCCTTATTGTAATCGCAGGTTGCAAAATTAATAAAATGTGCGAAATAACCTGATATTATAAAACGCAAGAAAACTCCTCTCTACATTTAGACTCGACCCTGATAGCTTATCAAGGAAACAGAATCAAAAATTTTCTTCTGTACGGTTCAATTCGTCCCCATGCTGCGATACAGAATAGTGGGAAATGACTTCCGGACACCATTACGAGAGCTTCTGGAGCAAAACAAAGTTTTCAGATGATGTCATGAACAAATGGCAAGAGAAATGCCCGTTCGTTAAGGAACACATTGATGGACACAGCATGTTTCCCTTTATTAACTGTCATTCATTCTATAACGGGCAACAACAGAAAGAACGACAAGGTGCAAAACTATTGTTCTGAAACTCACAGAAGAAATGTCCACAGAATATATTGAAATTATAAATTTAAAAAAAAATAGGATCAAGAATAATGCAGAATAATAATAAGCAGTGGAAATATACTTAATCACAGACAGCAGCGTCAAATGAAGGAATGTATTACATTTTTTATCTTATGTTTTAGTTAGCCTTATTTAAATATGTGTACAAGGGGTATGAAAGAGGTATGCCAAAACTTTGGGGAAACATTCCTTGCATATACAGGGTAAATGCGTGTCATATGAACATGGGTTTAGAAAGTCTCTATGTCCGTGTTAGAGCCGTTTATCTACAACTCCATTTACACGGTATGATATGCAAGCTAGAATGCCAGTATAGTTGGCCTGTGGCAATAATTGCACACTTAATACGTACAGTAGGTAAACATTCGCTTTTACCTCTGGTTAAATGGAATGGGGGTGCTGTAAATACTCTTAGTTCCTAAGTTCACCGTTGCTACAGTCCTTCTGTGCCACGTATTTCGCTTGTTATGTTACTCCCTTGTTTGTTTGACGTAGCACCGAACACGTAGTGCCAGTTCGTTATGTTTACGGATCTCGTTCCAGGTACAGCAAAATAAGTATTTAAGTGCGGAATTTGCAGATCCTCATATGGTCTTTGGATTAGCCAAAAGTGTAGAGAGTTTTCGTGTTTGAATTCTGCAAGATTTCCAAGCATTACAAGATACTCCAGGAATACATCGGTGCATCAGTGAGTCCTTGCGACGGAGGGTTGATGGATGTACTCGTGCTAACGGAGGACATTTTGAGTATTTCATATGATTTTCTGCTTCCCATAGTTCTGTTTATGGATATTCTATGTGCTGCAATTGTACAGAAAAAGGGTTCTAACAAGGAAGTAAAGCAATTCTGGACCCATGTTCATGTTATGTTTTTAATCCTGTATATGGGAGGAACGCTTCACCAAGGTTTTGACATTCTTTTTGCTACACTCTGTAAATATAAAAAAATGACTTTAGGTATACAAATACACTTGGGAAAATCTGTGTTATAGGCATATTATACTTCTCTGTGTATTTATTATTAAATATGTAGTTAAGTAATATATTGTTACATTAAGTACAACGTTATTAATAACTTATTTAGTATATATTTAATATTTGTGTTCTAAATGACAGTATTGGCGGTTCTAAATACAACACAGTATGTTCTGGCTGTTCTAGTTAGTATACGCAGTCTATTAAACACGCCATAAAGTCTCGGTATCAGCATTCATCTGCAGTCTCTGCAAGACATACTGTCTTCCTCTTTATGTTCAGAGCTACATATAGTATCAACACGATGGTGCACCTCCTCACTTATTCACTGCATTGCGACTACATTAGAACTTGGCACGTAGTGAGCAAGGTTTGACCGCAATAGACACTTTGAATGGTCTGCTTATTTTTTCGACTTCACATCACTTCCTCATTTTTTGTAAGAGTCCTGGGTACAAGATGTCACTTTAATCAAAGGAGAAGTTTGTTGTTCGTGTGCTTAGGGCTGTTAACTTTGTACGCACATTGTATGGAGTCTGTGAACGTGTAAGACAGTAACATTGTTGTAGAACGTGTCTTGACGCCAGAGACTGCGCTTTTGAAACAGATAAGCATTACAATTTAAAAATTAAATGCTAATTTATATTCTTAATCACATCCATAATATTTTTCAATTAACTATCCTTCTCACGTACACTATTCACTCAGTTAATTAAACTGTACTTAATTAAGAAAAGAAACTTTTTTTCTCTTTTTTAATATTGCTAGACTTTTGATTAGAGAATTTAGGAATTTCTAATAATATTTGCTTTTTTAATATTGCTAACTCGCCCAGTGATTCAACAACGATATACTACCTGTTCTTTATGGACAACATCCCTGTTTAATCCTTTCTGTTGTCATTTCGAAAATCGCATCATAAGTAGGCATACTTTATAATAAATGCAACACATTGCTATTTAGTTATAGCAAAAAAATTAGCTGTAATAATGTTTTCCCAGAAAAAATTGCAAAATATCAAGTGATTTAATATAGAATACTCTGGTGAAAACCAGCATCTCTGAAGAAAATGTTTCTTTACATTAGAACTTCTAAATTGTTTAACTAGTAATTAAATACCTTTTATATCAGTATTAAATTGTATATATATTTTTATCTTAAATAAGAAGTAATATAACGACGTTCACTATATATTTATTATTTTGATGGTTTCTTGATCTAGAATGGCAAAATATATTTTATATTTTTTTATTTTGAAATAATTACTTATATTGTTTCATAAAATTAAACGTATTGTGCAATGAATTTCATAAATTCATACCTATAGTAAGAGTCTTTTTTGGAAAAAGAATATATTCTTATTCTTAAATTTTGAATAAATAGTAATTAATATGAAGTATACACAAGTATTAAAATCGTAAATTAAAACCTTTGTGTAGAGAAATGCACTTCTTATATGACATTATCATCTAATGTTTTATAACACGTTTTTGTGCATTTTACTCGGAACGTGGGTGAAACCTCAATTGGCATTTTTAATTTATTCGATGCATCTGAGATCAGAGAGTTCAAACAATAAATTCGAACAAAATGCTTCAAGGATACAATTTAGAATATCTGAACGCTCTAGGAAGCAGTTTCTGAGTTTATCTCCTCAGTAAACACTAATATCACTTTAACAATCAGCTCGGGCCTTGTAGTTTATTTCAGCATTATTCTCTTGTAGGCTAAAAGTATTGATTTTTTTTCTAGGATAAATCCTGATTCCTTGACATTGCACACACTTTTTTCCCAGTCACTAGCCCGCCAATCAATTATTTACAAGTGTAACATGCGTAAGAGAGAATCATTGATCGTAGCTGCTATCCCGGTGCGGAAATTTGTGTGCTGTTCGTTTATTACATTGCAGAACGTTAACTCTCGGCTAATCTGAAAGTGTTTTATGAACAAGAAACCCTACTGCTAGATTACTTATCATTTCGTCATGGGGATCATGCGCTCTGAGTAAGAAAGCATTCATGTACCAGTGTAGTCAGTAGCAAGTCAAAATGTTCATTTGAGAAAAATTAAAAAATCGCTTGAGGGACACTAATAGGCAGCTGACTCTTTCGGAGTGTGCAGAAAAATTTTCGCTGGAGATACAATCGGAGCTGAAAGTCAGAAGGGGAATGGAGCGTTACATCAAGGGCCAGACTCGGCAATCAGGGGCTATCTTGGTTTAGGTGAGGATCGTGTTTTTTTTTTTTTTTTTGTTATTCGTTTATTTAAGGACACTCTTTAATATCTCAGGTCATGAGCGTCCCATTTTATTCAGGGCGTGAAACGGCCGGCAAATTTTGCTCAGAGGCCTTTTCTTTCAGGCTTGAAGTTCTTTTTTCGCGCCGTAAATGTCGTCACGGGATCTACGGCTTTACTGCCCTTCCGAAGGAAGCCATACTTAGGATTTTTACGCCCGAAAAAATCCATCGATCCTGGCCGGGTTAACCCGCGATGTTTGGTTTAGAAGGCAAGTATGGTTACCACTACACCACCAGGACCGACAGGCTCGTGGTAGGTGACTAAAGTAACAGACAAAGAGAGTACGAGAATCAGCCCTATATGTGCGGAGAAAGAATCTTGGGAACATGTTCTGGCATACTGCAAGAGATCTGAAGATTGGAGAAAGAGATACCTACCGGTCTCGTTTGTTAATGGGGGAGAGGGCAGCGATTGTGCTGGATTTTGTGGCATATAGGAAGAGGGAGTAGGTAAATGTTTAAATAAAGGGAAACCTCTCAGGTCGGAAGAGGCAGAAAACCGGAAATGGGAAAGGGGAACAATATTACTATTTCTCCGCATAATGGGCAAATTCTTTTCCCGAGAGCATTAACTGTTTTGCTTCCTTTCCAAGCCCCTAATCTGAACCATACGAGACCACTTCTTTCTTCCCTGCCACGGATATGTAGATAATCCTCCCTCCTCCACACCGAATGTATTTTGAGTCTGCAGGTTCAGCGATACTTTTTCTGCGCATTGAGACAAAATATTTGTCTATCTATATCTCGTAAACGTCTATTAAATATTTTCCAACTGTTTCGTGTAATGTTCTCTCCCCTTAACCAAAATATACCCACGTCTAATTTTGTCTAAGTCTTTCCTTATTTTTGATGCCCATCCCGTATCCCACCGTTCCCTTAGACAGACTGCCCAAAGAAGAGCTCGATTCCCCCGTATTATCCTTAACCAGTAATTAATTGTTCTTATTTTTAAATTCATACTTTCGTTATATATACCAAACTCTTCAATTTGGTACTCCTTGGTACTTTGGTACTCCACAATTTGCTGTATTCCTCCCTACTTGTAGCAACCGTTTAAGGAACTGTGTTTGTACCTGATTAAGTTCCTCGGTGTTCACCCACTCCCAAATTTTGGCCCCGTACGCCATAGTTGATCTTACAACCGCCCTGTACACCATCTCCATTGTCTCAGTGGAGTTTTAGGTATTTTCGTAAGCGATACCTGGAGACATAATTTCGCAGAATGCAGGGAAACGGAGATTTTTAGAAACGAGCATTTATCACCGCAATTTCTGAATTCCAATAGAAATTTGAACATTTGCCGGGAAGTGTTGGTGCATGCGAGATACTCTCACAATTTGGGAATATTTCTAGAGAAGACCCGACAACGGAGGTTAATGGCCATAATGAAGAGGGGGATGGAGAGGGGGTGTGAGTAAAGGGAAGGGGGCTCAAGAGTTAAGGGTTTCATTCATGTCTATGTATTTGTATTTAAATTATTAATAGAAAACTTAAATGTATCTGTATATTTGTATATATGTATGTATGTATGTATTTATGTTTATATATGTATGTATATGGCCCTTTTGATTGCTATAAGGACGACATTAGCATGTACGACCGTAAGACCCATGCGACAGATGTATTTATTTGAGTGTATGCTAAAATCGTACAATAAAACGTTCATTACTACAATTATATTATTATTTTTATACATATATGTGGCGGAGTGTAAATTATTTACATTTGTGTTGTTTTCTTTTCTGTTTATTTTATTTAGGTGTTTAAATTTTTTATTTTATATATTGCTTCTTTTTAGATTTATTCAATTATGTATTTTTGGTCTCTAAAGTGTGAAATATTGGTTTGTTCAGTTTCATGTATTTTCTAGTGTATTGGGAAAGCACGTAGATCTCAGGACCCTTTCGAAATGGATGAGTTAGATTTGAAGAAAATATATTTTGTAAATAAGTACACTACTATTATCGCTACCACTACTGCTACTACAACCACCACCACCACCACCACCACCACTACTACTACCTCCTTTTGAATGTTAATACAATGCTGATATTTTTATTGACTTTGAAACCATGCTTCTAATTTCTATTTCTTGTTATTAGATTTAAGTTGTGTTCTTGAAAGCATTGACAGTCACTAAACCAACACTAAATTATTTCCAATAGCATTGTCGTTAGGATTCCATTCAAACTAAGGAAGGATTTTAGCTTGATCATGAATTTTTATTAAATTTTTGTTCAGAGACTTGCCTCACAATGAATATGAAGAGCAAAAGGAATATCTGCTGTATAACATTTAGTTGAAATGATATAGGCCACTGCACTTCTTCAAAAATATATGTGAGGATTATCTATAAAAGTAAGACAACTTAGAGCAGAACAATAAGCAATTCTGAACATGACAAATTACATCTTGAAGTTGGGAACTTGTGCAGGATTCACGTCACAGGTTCTGAAGCATAGGATGATATGCTGTCCAATACATTTATTCAAGCTACTTGAGGAGTTCCTATAATATAATATATCCAGCCTCTGAACGCCTGTTTCTTTAGACAGTATAAAATATTTGCAAGAACACTGACAAATTATTTCACAACTCTGGTTGATAAATCCAACTTAAATTTGAAAATGGAGTGTTTGCACTCTATTAAACGTTCTTTCAGGCTTCCGTGACCGCTGTCATTAGTAATATACCTGATATTCGGGTTTTGAGATTCATGTTGTTGACCTTACGTCTAATATATCATGTGCTTTCTTGAAGCAGACAGCACATAAGAGTTTGTACGAATCGTCAACAGCCTGCTATGTTATTGCCGTATGTATGCGTTCCTAACCTCAAATATGTATGGTTTTTCATCAATGGAATGTGATTCAGAAGTCTGTTCAGATATTGCTTTTGGGTTGTACCTGTTGCTAATCATCATACCTAAGTCTAACCACACATGTGGTTAGACTTAGGCAAACAAGGCAATAACACGTGGAAGTCATTTTGTGCGGTGTAACGGTGACTTGCGCTTTGGAAACTGTTCCAATATCTGGTATAAAGGGGGCCCTTCTGAGGGACTCGAACTCCAAGGAGGGGGATAACGTCATGCTGTTCTATTTGGAAATATTGTTGGGGACACAGTTTATGCCCATGACTCACCGCTCCTGGTTCCTGATTTTAGTTGTTTCCATTACTTCATCCCTTCCTCTCGGAGGTGCAAAGGCCAGCTGTTGAAGAAGGCTGAAGCAGCGAAATGTCCCATTACATTCTTACTAATTTAATTAAAATTCATGTAATGGTTTTGAATATAACTTTCAGCATTATTAGGCATTCTAAACACACATTGATTTGTCAGAGTATTTCTTCAGTTAAAGTTACTGTTGTTTGTTTATATTATATTTTACCTCGTATTTCTGAAAAAAATGCTTTAAAATTAACAAGTATTAATGGCAGTAATCTGAGTTTAATTTTCAACATTGATAAAATCTTTTCAAGAGAATCCTATAGAGAAAAAATATCTTTAGTTTTTAATTACAAAAAATTCGTTCATGTAATTTGACCCGCGTTTTTTGGTTACAAAAATAAGTTTTATAAACTATTGAACAAGATTCAGAATTAAAGAAAATAATATTAGTTATTAGAAAAAATTGTGAGAAATAAATACTACAGCTAATTGTATATTTGCTATAAAAACAGATGTAATATAGATGATTTTGTAAACAAATACACAGAGTACCAACGTTTTAGGATCGACTGTAGTTTCTTACTGTTTTTTATTCTTTTTTTTTTCTGTTCTTGTTTTAATGGGGTCTTTCGGAGCTATTGTCAACTTAACTCCCCCCCCCCTAGTTCTTACAAGTTTATAACGCAAAAAAGTGAATAATTAAGTTAAACACCTTAATTTCTCAATATAATTGCTGTTGCCGTTGATGCTGTGCTTACAAGAAAGCAGCACTTGCTGCAATGCCCTTCGTAGTTCGTCCTTTTGCTACAAGTGACGGAAGAAACAAATGACTGTTCTTTGTATTCAACAAAAGAAGAACAGTGTGTCCTCGTCTGTGATGGAGAGCCGCTGTATCAATCTAGAAGCCTTCCTTTGAGCCTTTTCTGCCATTATCCTAGATGATACTTGTACAGTCAGCTTGAAAATTTATGAGCATTCTTTCCCTTTGTTAGAAGGGTCTAACAGCGGCGGTTCTTTGTAGACGAAAAATCAGACAATACCACAAAATTTTACTGGACGGCAACGAGGTCAAGGTCAAGTCCGCGTAAAAAACAGAATAAAATGATTTGACGTGCTTAATCTCTTTCGGCTTTAATGGCACAACTGGTGTAAGTATTAAAATGAAAATTAAGATATAGAAAAAGACAAATTTAAATGTTACTTGTTTTATAAGAGACCATTTTTCACAACAAAATAAATTAAAAATGAAACTTGCATAAAGTAATTATTTATCACAACAATGTTCGAAAAACAATAGAACTTTAATGTAAATACTTATAAGTTTTTCCGTAACTTCATCACACAAGAGGTTTTAAATTACTTCATCCTTTGTTTATTACTTTATTCTTTAATCTGTATCACCCGTTCTTAAGCAAGTATTCTCTCACATTAGTATGGGAGATACTTCCCATGTATTAAAGGTTATGCCTGGAACTTCTGGTTTTCAAGAAGAAGAAAAAATAACATGTTTCTCTTTTTGTAGACAGAAACTTCTAAATTTTACCATAGGAACAAAAAATGAGACTTGACGTCTAATCCACTGAACCACGTCAACCAGTCCATCGCCCTACAAACTGTACAGCAGGTGCGTAGGTAGACGTCTGCTGACATTCAGTCAGAAACGTTCCTTCAGAAGGCTTAGGTGCTTAGAAATCCTTCGGTGTGAAGCATCTGCTAGAATTTTCTTGTGACTAGTTTCATTGAACTATATCAATTACATAAACAGGCTATCTCTTTAGTAAGTGAGTTCTAATGCCAACTCGCTTGGCGGCCATACATGATAGTTCCGCACACGAACGGCAGGTGGCAGTTGTGTAGTCTATTTGTAACTCAGGGACCGAGAATATAGGTCTTATAGGTCTATATTACGCTAAATGGGGAAGGTTTTTTTTTTTTTGAGAATGCCCATTTTTACTACTGAGGCACCACAGGCGGTGAAAACTGAAGATACATGAGATGAAATGATATATTAGGAAAGGACTTTTTTTAAAGAAGGAAACGTTCCAGTTCTAATTTTAGGGTACCTCCCCGGCATTTGCCATTTATGAGGACTGAGGAAAATCTTGATAAAACCTGAGTCAGGGAGGACGGTCCTGGCAGGACTCAAACCCCAGATCTCCTGCACACAAGTCGCGCCTTACCACTTCGGCCACCCGTGGCGGTAGGCTGTTTGTGCCTATGTCCCCAGTGGGGACACTTCCAGGAGGAAGGGTTATGGCGAGGGAGACATTTCCAGATATAACATTCTGAGGTCTTCTAAACCCCATCGAAATGGCCCGAGTCTCTCGAAAGGCCGATTCCTAGGTAAATTCCCCAAAGCGCAGGCCACCATCACACCATATACATCACCAGTCTAAACGAACGAAGTAAACCCAAATTCAGGATGGTCGGCCCCAAGGAATTGAATCTGCAATCTTCCGAATGCGAGTACCAAGTGTACCGCTGAGTCACTCTGTTCGGTCTGGGGGTAAGATGGTGTTGAAAGAGCAATTGCAGGGGATACCGTAGTACCCGCTTCGCCCACCGCACTTACGGCTGCTTTAAAGGGAGGCAAGCAATCTAATCAATGTGGCCACGGCGCCGCTTTCAACGGAATGACATAAGTAAATAATATAATTATTTTTATTTTAATAAAAAAACATCTTAAATTTTATTGGAACTTAAATTGAATTAGAAAAGCATTTTTGTCACCATAGTCTCTTCATTAGTAACCAGTAGACGCTAGAACAGAGAAACTGTTTGCATGGATGGCCATATGCTTTCTGTTTACATTGCTACAGCTGTAATGTAAATTCCACAGCTCCTGCATGAGAAATGAAATCTCACACTTAAACTAGCTTACTTACTGTTACGTCCAGTAAGGCAGGAAAATCAACAGGTGTCCCTATATGTATAAAGTATGTCCTTTGTTTTACCTAATATTCAGTAGGTTCCCGTTTCCAAGGCAAACTTGGCCGAAACTACAAATGAGTAAAAAGGACGTTTGTCCTAGAATTCCACTTAGTAGGGTGGCGAAACGCTTTGAACGTAAAGCCTTTGTTTTATTATTTATTGTACCTATATTAGCAGTACAGCAGACTTCCACCATTTTAGAGCAATAGTAGCAGTAATATTTGTATATACATAACTACAAGATAATATGTCAGCATGGGTACTTCTAATAGCTATAGAAAAATATTTTATTCAGATGCTAAATATCTACTTCTTAAATACGAATTTTGACCAAGATAAATTTATATAGTTCATATTTCTTCAAAAGATTCACATACACCAGTATTACTGTTCTTCATTAACTACCCATAAGAAGTATATAATTTGGTATGCGACATAAAGCGTTATAGCGCGCGAAAGCACATACACACGCAAGCACTGAATCACTATATAACGTGTGATTTGTTACTGTATCTCTTTTGCAGGATATTGAAAAATTCCTGAATTGGGAATTTTCCCTTTCCCCACAATTCACGAGCTTGACAGCTAACCTCTTTCGGAATGTACGATTTTTTTTTTTTCAAAATGCTTGTCCCTTGGTCCTCCTATTGAAAGTACAACCAGTTAAAACAGCTGGTACTTGTTCAGAGTGGAATAAAGAAGATTAATGTTCTTCAAAAAGAACTGTGACTTTTAAAAACTGAAAATACTTTAATTTTAAATCTCTTCAATTGTTGATACGCACAGGAATGTTTTTCCTGAAAGTAAAATGGAAAAACCTTACCGTAAACAGCCCAAAATATTTTGAACTTTAATAATACTAAACGAGTATTGTCCAACGATATTGGAAATATAAGTAGTCAGAAGCGTAACTGTGGACGTACACTCTAAAGGTATTAAAAAAAAAAAACAAAATTTGTGTTAATTTGTCGAAAATATGTTCAGCTTAGAGCTGGATTCACGGCATGTGTCTGCGAGCAGGTCGCATAGTGCTTAAAATCAGATTTCTAGTACTGAGAGATGTAGAAGTTCAAAATTTATCAATTTATAAGTTGTCTGTAATGTAATGTATTCCAATTTTCCGTGTTATAAGCAATGAATGTATGCAAAAATCCCTAACATTTTTTTTTTTTTACTGTAATGCAACTATAGGTATACACTACACTACATAAAGGTTGATTAATATGAAAAGCAGTTCTTCTAAAATACAATGGCACAGGTATTTTGTCGTTGTGAATGTTTAAACTTAGCAATAGTTAAAAAACACATTCACATTTCACATTAATTAAAAAGTAATCACAATAAATTATAAAAATATTTGTTAAGTATAATTGTCCGATAGTTTAAAATATACGACTTTTCTTTTGAATTCAATTAAAATATCTGGTATAAGCATTGTTTCCTTTAGCTGACATAATAAACGCTGAATATGTATATATTTAAACGTAAAATAAATGTAGATAGAAATATAAACATATATGTCACAAATAAAGAAGAAGAAAAGAACTGTTGAAGTTAATGGCACCACTAGAGTTAAAATAATGGGGTGGATCATATAACCTAACACCCCTAATATCTCTGAAACAAAAGGTGCTATTGATGAGCTGTTTTCACCGAAGTGAGGTCCAGACAATTTATCAATGTAGTCAAAAATATTTCTAGTACAAAATTACATCCACTTCAGGAAATGAAGATGAGAGTAATATGTCAATAAGAATATTTGCAGGATTCTAAGATTTTAGGCCAAGTCATTTGAGATATCGTCAAATGCAGGTTTCAGATTTACTTCCCTTTTTAGGGAATTCTCTGGTCATCAGGAAACAAGCAATTAATATTTCCGATTGCTGGAAAGAACAGTAAGTGTCAGTACAAATTAGGGAAAGTATCAACAGTATGTAACAGTTTATCCTAGATGTGTTTAAAATTCTGAGCCCTAGTCAAATTAAACTTTTAAAGCGTTGTTAAGTGTTTAGATAGTAGATTGTAAACGCACTGCACATCAATTCATGTATTCTCAAGAAGAGGAAGAAACTGATGTTCGCGGTAGGCAGGAATATGCCGTGTATTTCCAGTCTAGTGCCTAAGCAGTTTAACTCTTTAAAAGTTTCATTTGATTAGGGAACTCGATTTTAAACTCACCCAGATATACTTTAATATATAGTTGATACTTAATCCTTGAGCACAACAGTCCATGGAAAGTCTGGACTTAGTGCAAGAACGCTGCGTCCTCTATCTCCCTCTTAAGAGATCATTGAAACGAGTCCATTGCAGATGCTGACGTACTTTTGAGCGTTCTCTAATTCTCTAACAGGTGTCTAAAGTTATCTTTATGTGATTCGGTCAGTAATAGCAATAATTATAAACGTTTATTAACCTTTAGTTAAAGTTTTCTGAAAATAAACTAAGAACTTTAGGTGCAAAATTCTTAAAGAATAAACCATGACTTGATATAAGTATAAAATGCAATAAACTCATTCATGAAATTGGTCATTAAAGTGAGCACTTAGAATATAAATAACACATTTCACAACAAATTAATTACTAGTCGATTATTTAAAAATGAAGAAAAGGGTAACTGTGAATATTTAAAAAATAAAAGTATGCCTTATATCTGAAATTTATACTAATAATGATAAAGGTAATAACATTAAATGAAAATAACTCAATAACTGTTCCCTCTAACTAAATATAATGCTGATTGGCTCAAAAGGAAATTGCAGAGATTAATTAACTGGGGGTCATAAGGTTCCTGAAACATACTTATATATGTACAGAAGGAGGATATAATGCATTAAACTCAAAATGTTATTAAATGTCCGGAAATGTAGTGGTATATTTATCTTATGCAATAATCCTATGACATCCTCAAAAATGTAAGTATAAAATAATAAAGATTAGGCAGCCTTCAAAGAATACTGAACACGAAAGCAGACACTGCGCTCACTACGCCCAAAATTGCTTCCAACCTCAACAAAAGGATATTATTCCATTTGCTATTTTTTTTCCTTTGTCTTTTGCTTTCTACTCTCAGTCACAAAGAGCTTCAATCCAACAGATCATAATACTGCATTTCTAAAAAGTTAGGGATTTAGAAGAAAATATTTAAATCTTTATTTAGGCATAGTAATAATAAATGTCAGAAAATAACAGGAATAAATCGACTATCAAATTAATAATTGTCATTTTTATATTTAATACTATTAACGACCTATCAACAAATTAATATTCAATATTTAATTAACTTAAATAGAAAAAGTAAAACTCAACTTAAGCAAATTTCTAAAATACACATTACATGTTTAAAACCACCGCCCGGGTTAAGGCGCGGATTCGTGAACGGGAGGTCTGGGGTTCGAATCCCGCCAGGACCGTCCTCCCTGACTGTGTTTTTTTTCCAGGTTTTCTTCAGTCCTCATAAATGGAAAATTCCGGGGAGATACCCTAAACTTAGACCTGGAACGTTTCCTTCCTTAAAAAAAATCCTTTTCTAATTTATCATTTCATCTCGTGTATCATCAGTATTCACCGCCTGTGTGTCTCAGTAGTAAAAGCTGGCGTTAAACACCATTCAAAAAAACGTTTATCGCTGATTTTAGTTTCTTATTATAAAAATTTAAATGAAGCATGTGTAGTATGATTTTACAATTTTTTTTTTACTTCTACCTCTTATTCATCTCCCCTTTGTCAAAATATACTAACGCGTACTGAAAAAAATATATTAAAATCTGAATAAATATATCTTTAAAAGCTCTTGGGAGTGAAATGTTAAATTCAGTTGATATGGGTTCTACAGTACATAACGTATTTCCTGCTAGTTTTGTACCACTCTGTATGGAAATGATTTTGAATTCGAGAAACCTAAACTTAAAATTGAAGCTTTTTAGGATTAATAATAAATAGTAAATTAAATACATATTCAGTTTTTATTAAATGCACTACTCCTAAATAGAATTATCTGTTTTTATTTACATTTAATGGGAAAATATTTAACGTTCCATGTCAATTGTTATAGCTTTTCTGGAAAATGAAATAAATTAATGAATCAGCAAATGAGCTCGTAATCCATTGACGCATATAACTAACTGTCCTTGGAGGAAACTCACATTCCAGTAGCTTGTCTCAACTAGGTATCGAATTTGGGCAGATACTTAAAGTATGGCCGTCAAACATCCCAGATTCAAATCCCCTGAGGTTATTCATCGTGCCCTTCATTTTTTTCATGGTTTCCACTAACGTTCCGTTCCCCTATTTAATTCGGTGATCTAAATTGCCAGACGAGGGGGTTGATGTGTATGCGTTGTGACGGTGGCTTGCGCCGTCTCTTCTCAGGGGCTCCAACTTCTTGGAGAGAAGAATCCGCCTGGGATGGTATGCTTTATCTGCAAGCAGTGCGTTTATCTATGTTTCACCTCTCTTGAATTTTGGCCGCCCGGTAATCCCATCCTTTCTTCCCGAAAGTGTAGGCACAAAGGACCAGTCGTTGAACAAGGATGAAGTAACGACTTGCTCTCTTCCGTCCTACCAATCCAATTGAGCCCCATTCAATGCCTGTCAAACTCGACATTATTAGTGTGAAGTACTTTCCCTTTCACATGTCTCTGCTTTACACATTCACCGTAGGTAATTAAACCGAGAGACGTTAAGAAGTGAAGTTCACTTCAGCAAGCATTTGGAGTGGTATGAGTACTACTAAGTAAGTAGACTTTACACCAGAAAAACTAGTTTGATAGGCATGATCTATTGTCTTTTTTAATGATGTTTAACGCCCGTTTTTACTACTAAGGCACCACAGTCGGTGAACATTGATGATATGATAAATTGGTAAAATAGTTTTTTTTAAGAAAGGAAACGTTCTAGGCCTTATTTTAGGGTACCTCCCCAGCATTTGTCTTTTATGAGGACTGAGGAAAACCGAAAAAAAACCACTCAGTCAGGGAAGACATCCTGGCGGGATTCGAAACCCAGACCTCGCTCACGAGTCCGCGCCTTAACGATCTCGCCACCCGTGGCGGTACCTATGGTTTAAGCTGATATACCTACCATACAGCAAACCCCCCTTGCACAAGAAGTCCAATTAAAAACAGCTTTTCTTTCAGTCAAGATAGTTCTGGTGTAACCAAAGCAAGTTCTATTAAAATGTAGAAACATACATTCATGCTTTTTGAACTTCATTCTTTTATGAACAAATCTTCTATTTTTGAAATGTCACTAGTTAAAGTTTTGATTTGATTTTTATTTACAGACGC
This sequence comes from Metallyticus violacea, assembly GCA_030762175.1. Taxonomy (NCBI): domain Eukaryota; kingdom Metazoa; phylum Arthropoda; class Insecta; order Mantodea; family Metallyticidae; genus Metallyticus; species Metallyticus violacea. The sequence goes on from CM060834.1 coordinate 73,360,738, forward strand.
TCTTTAACATCTCAAGTCATCAGCGTCCCATTCAATTCAGGGAGTGAAACGGCCGACAAATTTTGCTCGGAGGCCTCTTCTTTCAGGCTTGAGGTTCTTTCTCGTGCCGTAAATGTACGACACGGGCCCCACGGCTTTACTTCCCTTCCGAAGGAAACCATACTTAGGATTTTTACGCCCGAAAAAATCCATCGAATCTGGCCGGGTTTGAACCCGCGATCTTGGGTTTAGAAGGCAAGTATGGTTACCACTACACCACCAGGACCGACGCACTAGTTCAAGAAAATAAATGCCTGATTTTAAAGTAATTTAAGGTTAATGATTGTTTTCTACAGATATTTAAATTTTTCATTATTGTATTGGAAACTTATATAAAAGTATTTCAGAATAAGTTTTTTATATTTAATTTGTAGCAGTAGTTCTCCATTCTTTGGTTAAATGCGTAATATTTCAAATCTCAAAATATAAGAGGATTCAATGATTAAATGTTCCCTTTTAGATTAAAAAAAGTCGGCTAGTCATTTCCGGAAAAGCTTGTTCATATTGCACTCTGTAATGTAATTGATTTTATGATCCTTTAAAGTCACTCACGAAGATTACATTGTCTTATTTGCGGGCTATTTGCAATGTATCATATACGTGAAAGGCTTATTAATGTAATTGTTATTTATGTATGTATTATATTACGGATTCTATTTTCGTAAGATTACTACGAAACAACTGGCCTGAATGCTGCTTTCATGCTTTAGTTTTGTTTGTTTTGGTTTTTTTCCCCCTCTTCAAAATCCTCACGTATCGGTGCTAGTACTGTATTCGCTATTTACGGCGTAGCTGCAGTAAAGTAGATTGGACGGTAAAAGAGACTAGACAAACGTAAAGCTGAATTCAATGAACTACATCCGTATGGCGTTGTATCTCTTTAAGATTAACGCCCAAACGGTCGTTACTGTAAAAAAGAACCTTAAAGGAAAACAGAAGAAAGAAAGAAGATGAGGAGAAAGCGAAGACATGGAGAACCTAAGGGGATTTCCTTTTTTGGTGTCACTTGGGTTGGAAACATTCCTTCTCCACCCTTAACACGGAATTCCTTCTTTGTTTTAAGTCGCGCAATTCATTCCCTTCGCTCCGCAAGAAGCCTTTACGTGCTATAGGCCTAGCAGATTATTAATGGAATTTAAGCGAGCTGGGGATAACGGAGTTTTTTGTGTGTACATTGTAGCAATACAAATAAAAGACTGGAGGAATCCGTGGCGGAAGCCGATATAAGAATGTAAAAATGTCGTCTTCTACTCGCTGCTAAATATTCTCCAAAGGAAATCGTTAAAGTGAAAACTTCGGCGACTTACTCCGGTTTTTTTGTTACAGCTTGCCAACATAAGGAGCAACATTTCGGAGGTAAATGAGAGAGAACTTTTTTCCCACTTCCCTCTTCTACGTTTTAATTATATCTTTTGTAACACCTTCATGAGCAGTTATGAAATTGTACACAATAAAAAAGATTGGCCTGAAAAGAAAACACAGTACATGGACATTTATGAATGTATTGCTGTCTTCATTGAATATTCGTAGCCATATAATAACCATTATATTATTCTGATATATTTTTGTATAAAAATAAGCATGAAAATAAATTTCGAAAGAAAATGCCTATTGAGAAAGAGATCATAAGTGTTGAAAGTTCTAAATGGGAAACACGGATGACTAAAATTGGCTGTTTTAAGTGTCTTCTTGTCATCTGGTGGGCTTACATTTTCCTCATTTTGAAAATGTTGTCTAGCTTATAGTTTTCTGCAACTCTGAAAAGGATAACTTTAGGCCCCCAGTTCCCTTATACAATAATTTCTTTCATTTTTCGACTCAAAACTGGTTAGTACTTTAAGTCAAACGCTTACAAAAATAAGGCAATTATAACATTATAAATACGTGTTTCTTTTTCCATTCCGCTCTGAAGCTAAAGTGTTTATGAAAACACTTTTGTCTATTTTGCTCTGGTCCATCTTCCATCCTTGACGTGAAAAGAATTGTTGGCATTGTAGACATCCAGTCATATAATTGAAAAAAAAAAAAAATTGACATGTTTTAACACAGTAATTATATTAAGGTTCTTGTGAATATTTTATATAATTTGATCTCTTGCCTATATTCCTTACAGTTCTAAAATTGAGTCTAAGAGTTGAAGCAGGAAATAATGCTGCCTATATTAATTTTATAACCTGAGGCTACAGAGTTATATTTATAAAGGCATTATATTTTATAAGGATAATTGTTATGTATAGGTATAAGAAAATCATTTAGAGATAGGTATAATAGAAATAGAAATAATTTGTAATTTGTAACATACAAAAGAGTTTTGTATACATTTTGTGTAAAATCTGTGAGAAAGACGAATATGTACCTGACTCTCCACTGACTGACCGACCGCTCCTTAGGCAAGGCTGAAGAAAGGGTAAACTATCTTTTGTTAGGTCACGAACCTTCTACCCAGGAAATACTTAGGAGTTGACAATAAGAGAAACATGTGGCCGTAACGGGACAGTATTTAACAAAGTCAGAGGTAGCAATAATTTAAGAGAAAATGAAAATGTCAGAACGGAGACGAAAATGTTTTATTACAGGAAAGCCGAAAACACGTGCGTTATCTCCGGGAACATTTAGGAATCTACAAACTAAGCAAGGCAAAAGATTTTCAATAGAAATCAGAATGTAAGGAAAGGGCCGAAATTTATGACAGCTTGTTCTGGGAAAATTCAAGTTCGTGGGAAGACCTTAGATCAGGGGGGAAAGAATAATTCTAGCCAATGATGAACATTTAACACAGAAATAGATAAAATACGAGGGAATTTAATTTAGCGAAAGGCGTGGCGATGTAGTAGAAAAACTAGAGTACAGAAGTCAGAGGGGCACTCGGGAATTCATGCTTTCGGTAGAGACACATTAATAGATTCAGAGGGACATTCAGACATCCAGATATTCACTCAGGAAGCCAGTCTAAGTGTGTAGTGAGGTCAGCTACGAGCCGTCAGGAAGCAACCTGCCAAATTATTAAATAAAGTAAATGTTCAAACAGTGCCGGACGTATTAATACACCGAACAATCTCCTTCCCCCCCCTAACGACTTTCAAGTCGTTAAAAACAGTCCAAATTTACCCTGAGAACACATCCATCATCCCCCCTATAGTGGAACCCTCAATTCAAACCGTTCCAAAATTGGCGCCCAACGTGGGGCAAAATAAAATACTGTTCCAAATTGGCGCCCAACTGTTGGGGCAAAATAAAATACTGTTCTAAAATGGCGCTACCAACTTTGGGGCTTTCGTGGACAGGGAAGTGTAGATTCGCCTTTCGTGAACAGTAAGAAAAGACCGGCATTCGTGAGTAAGGAAGTATGGATTCAGCATTCGCGAACGAGGAAGAGGAGATCTTCAACTTCGCAGACCTGGAGGAGAACCCGAGAGCATAGGAACTTCGACGCACGGATACGAACGAGCGGCCGAGACAACATGGAGAGCGACGGCGAGCAGCCCAAGCAGGTGATCAGCCGACAGCACGGAGAGACCGACCGTAAGCACAAAGTTTACGATCAGGAACAAACACCGACGAAGCTGGTAACTGGACATCACTACAAGAACTTCTGACCGGACCCCACTACAAGAACATCATGCGACCGACGACCGAAAAAGCGGAAAATAAGGTAGAGAAAAACTGAATTGCACAATTAATTTATATAAGAAAATTGTATTAGTCATTTCATGTTAATTATAAGTGATAGGCAAAAATGGCTGAAAACAGAGTAGAAAATGAACTGCCAGTTAGTGAGCCCACAGAAATAGATCAGGGAACTTATCAGGAGAACGTAGGCCAAAGGAATGAAAACAAAGTTAATGCATGCAAAGCCTCAGAAGAGTCGAGTAGTATGGATAGGGATGATAGATTAATCTCTATGATGAGAGAACTATTTAATAAGTTAGACAAGATAGAGAAGAACGCAGAGAAGAGGAAGCAAGAACTATTGGATAGCATCAAACAAACTTCAAAGCAGGTGATGGAACAACTAAGTGGTACATTTGATAGGTTAGAAAAGAATACAGAAAATGAGATAAAGCAGCCTCAGATAGAAACCCCTAGTGAAGTTTATAACTTAACTCAAAATGTACAAATTGAGCAGGCTAGCATTCTTGAACAGGACCAAAAACTAAACTTAGAGCCTAACACAGATATAGAAAGGAAATTAGAGGAAAATTCGGGGGAACTGAGTAATGATAGGCAGCAAATAGAGGGCGAAAAGGATGATAACGAGAAGTTAGGGGAAATAAATGACAATAGCCAAATAGAGCCAGAGGGAAAAACGATAGGTGATAACGGAACGAGCTTAGAAATAGGAGAACGATACAAAGAACTCGAGGAAAGTAGAAGTCGGGAGCAGTTAATGTGTCAAGACAAAGTAGAAGGAAAACAAATCAGTGATCAGGAATCGATCCAAAGACATCACGGGACAGGGGCACAAGTCTCTTTGATTCAGAAAAAATTAGGTGAATATTTTGAGGCAAAAATTGCGAAACCCCAAACCGAAATAAATTGCATAAATGCAAGTGTTCAGAATCCCTCAGAATTCGCGAAAGAACAATTAACGGAACTCAGGACCGAGCCACGCGAATGGAGACCCCCATGGAGTATTAGCGTTCAACTCGGATCCCAGAGAGAAATCAATACAAGAATGTAAAAAAAAAAAAAAGTAGGATGAATAACCTGATTGATATAAGGTTGGGAATGTAAATAAGTGTAAACATAAGATAGATAAGATAGGAAAGCTAATACAATTTTATAGTTAAGTAATGTAAAAGTATTGTAAAACAAAAATGTTAAGAATAGGAGTAAATAAGAGGGCTAGTTGTAATACCCATAAATCAGTTAGGAGAATAAATAATGAAAAACGAAAACAGTTTGATAAAGATTAAATAATTACAAAATTGCAAAAGATAATTCGAAATAAAATTCAATATAGGATGAAAACATAAGTAACAGAAACAAGAAAGTTAATAACTCCAAGGAACCAGATAGAAAAATAAATAATTATAAATTAAATGAGTAAAGAAATAAAGTAATTGTAATCATGTCAAAAAAATTAAATATTGTCAGATGCGTAAATATCAGGAAATAAAATATTTAACGTTAAGAAATCATACAGGAAAATAGGTAATGTGAATTAAAAGGGTAGAGAGATAAAATAATTGCAATCAAGTGAAAGAAAATTCAAAATAAGATGAACGTTTAATAAACCTATTAGTAACCTTATATAGGGAAATAGGTAATAATATTGTAATAATGCTGAATTAGGAGAGTAACAAAATAAGATAAATCAAGTCATTCCAGAGAGAATTCAATACATTAAAAGTTTGATAAGACATTAGTAACATTACAGAGGGAATCTTATAGGAAAGTAAATAATTGAAATTAGAGGGTTTAAGAAATAATAGACTAAGCAGAAGCATGCTAAAGAAAGATAAATGAATAAGAAGCTAAAATTATATATCTTGGTGACGTTCAATAAGGAAGCAGATAGGGGTAATAGAAAGTAAAGTGAATCAAGTAACGAGAAGAAATATATTAATTATGATGCTGCGGTTAAAAATAAAAGGGCAAATAAGGAAGCAGAATAAAGTGAAATGAGAAAAATGAAAGGTAGACAAATAATGTAATAGGGGAAGAAAATGAAGTAATGAATAAAATAGATAAAGAAAGTAACGAAGTCGTCGATGAATACTTCTCGTGTAATGTAGCATTTACCTAAGATAGCTTCATAAAACGATCCAAGATATCTAATGAATAGTAATGTAGTTAAAATCTGTAGTGAATTGAGCTGTGAAATGGGATGGAAAATTCTCCCATATAGATATACGAATAGAATCACCTATTTGTTACCTGTAATGTTATTAAGTGTCTTACAAGAAGTATAATGGATGATTGATGAAAAGTGAAGTTAGATAGCAAATTAGAAGTTTATGAAAAAAGAAATATGACCAATGATTAATAAGTGATGTAGTTAAAAGCCATTAAAAATATATGCAAGGCTATAGAACTTCCATTAATGTGTATTTTTGGATAAAGGATTAAGTTATTAACGGATTGCAAATTTAATTTCTTTACGTACTACAAGTTATCTGGTTGTCAATTAATAAAGCCAAGATTCAAAATATAAAACTTAACAATATGAATGTGCTATTGAAATATTAATGGTAAAAATATAAAAATTGAATAACAGACCGTCAAGAATAAGTTCATTAAGTAAGGTATGATGTAGGTGTAGCTATTGGGTTAAATGCATTTGAATAAACTGTAATTGTAACAAATTTCATGTAATATATGTGATGTAATACTTTTAAGGATTAATGTCAAAAGTCCATTGGATAAATTAGCTAGGATGTGAACTTGTTTATTTGAATAACAGCCAAAATTTCAACATTCACACTGTAATTAGCATAAGTAATGAATAATATAAGAATAGTTTATAATGAAACTAACTTGCAGAAACCCTCAGGGTATATTGTAAATTATAAACATTCGTATGCTAGAATATAATGCATATAAATATATATATATATATATATATATATATATATATATATATATATATATATATATATAAGATGGTATAGCAGTGGCGTTGATACGCGAACAAAGGTGCTAAGTGAAAAACAAGTGAAGTGAAAATAAATAAATAAACAAATAAAAAGTGCAGTGAATCATACTTAGTGCAGACAGATGTGCAAAAGTGAAAAAAAATAAAAATGCAAGTCGTATCAGCTACACAGATAATACCATAAACATTGAAAAATATATTTTCAAAGCTGGTATGCGACAGCTTAGACTAAAAGTTAAATGTATAACTCATCAAAGAAAAATAACACTCATATCAGAGCCAAGAACAATAAAGAACAATGAACAATAGGCTCGAAATGCAAGTATATGTGTCACAGATAGAAAACCTATATGATTCAAGTGTGTAAATATAGTATTAAGAAAATAAGAATATAACTCTGCAATAATGAGATAGTAATAATCTCACGGGACTGTGTAATCATATTTTGTTGTGTTACCACAACAAAATCTAATTACAGGGGCATTTGAAGCAGGAAATAATGCTGCCTATATTAATTTTATAACCTGAGGCTACAGAGTTATATTTATAAAGGCATTATATTTTATAAGGATAATTGTTATGTATAGGTATAAGAAAATCATTTAGAGATAGGTATAATAGAAATAGAAATAATTTGTAATTTGTAACATACAAAAGAGTTTTGTATACATTTTGTGTAAAATCTGTGAGAAAGACGAATATGTACCTGACTCTCCACTGACTGACCGACCGCTCCTTAGGCAAGGCTGAAGAAAGGGTAAACTATCTTTTGTTAGGTCACGAACCTTCTACCCAGGAAATACTTAGGAGTTGACAATAAGAGAAACATGTGGCCGTAACGGGACAGTATTTAACAAAGTCAGAGGTAGCAATAATTTAAGAGAAAATGAAAATGTCAGAACGGAGACGAAAATGTTTTATTACAGGAAAGCCGAAAACACGTGCGTTATCTCCGGGAACATTTAGGAATCTACAAACTAAGCAAGGCAAAAGATTTTCAATAGAAATCAGAATGTAAGGAAAGGGCCGAAATTTATGACAGCTTGTTCTGGGAAAATTCAAGTTCGTGGGAAGACCTTAGATCAGGGGGGAAAGAATAATTCTAGCCAATGATGAACATTTAACACAGAAATAGATAAAATACGAGGGAATTTAATTTAGCGAAAGGCGTGGCGATGTAGTAGAAAAACTAGAGTACAGAAGTCAGAGGGGCACTCGGGAATTCATGCTTTCGGTAGAGACACATTAATAGATTCAGAGGGACATTCAGACATCCAGATATTCACTCAGGAAGCCAGTCTAAGTGTGTAGTGAGGTCAGCTACGAGCCGTCAGGAAGCAACCTGCCAAATTATTAAATAAAGTAAATGTTCAAACAGTGCCGGACGTATTAATACACCGAACAATCTCCTTCCCCCCCTAACGACTTTCAAGTCGTTAAAAACAGTCCAAATTTACCCTGAGAACACATCCATCATCCCCCCTATACTGGAACCCTCAAAATAATAACCGTTCCAAATTGTCGACCAACTGTGGGGACACAAAATAATAACCGTTCCAATTGGCACCCAACTGTGAGGGCACAATAATAACCGTTTCAGAGTGTGCATAGAATGATTGAATAGGTTTACAAATTTGTAAATTAAGATATCAGCTGTCACTTGTTATTAAAGTTTAAATGACCATTTTTGGACATTTCTTTGTATTTTAAGATAAAACTCGCATTTTAATCCTTTGATTATAGTTTTATAAAAGTATATGCTAAGCATGTATGCACAGTATTTTGGGTTAATGATATTGTGTTTATGTTATGGCAAGGGAACATCTTGCTGTATACAACTATGTAATGTGATGTTCTCTATACGAGTTCTGGTGGTGCAAACGCAAAAGGTGGCAGCACTAGATAGTTTTAATGACAATTTGGCAACGTGGTGACTATTGAGGGAATGTATATATGATTATAAACATTTACGCAGAGTAAGTAAATCTGAGAGTTATTTTCTTGCTTAAATTTGTAAACAGCGTTAAAAATAATAAACACCACTTTCGTGTATTAATAAAAAAATACTTTTGAAGGTGGTAACACCTGCAGAAACAAAGACGAATCTGAACAAACGCTGATTCTGTACCTCCGCTTAGATAGTTTAATGGATTGGTGAGTTTCGATGTAGCCAAAGGAGCACAAGCGATGCTAGTTGTTCCGAATGACTCCCAAAAGATTGAAAAAATCATTTCTGGAGATTACTAAAGCTGTGAGAATTTCTGTAGGTCGAGTGCATAATATTATGCACAATAATTTATAACTAAAAATCTATTGGCGAGGAGTGCCGCGTTTGCTAACGATTAACCAGAAATGAGAATGAGTTGTCATATCCACAAAGCATAATTTGGGGTGGTTTACATGAAATCCAATTAAAATTTGTAGACCTCCATGGCATCAAATGTTTCATCAAAGGTTTTAAACCTATCGATGGAGTTTACTATTGCATTCACTTCTACTACTCAGACAGTGAATCAAATAAAAAAGAACCACGCGACGTTAATGCAGAATATGGACAATGTCACAATTATGAAATATAAAAAATACATTCCGAAAATATCTAAGAAATAATTTTATTTATTTTTTTGGTAGCTAAGGTGAACTGTTAAAATATTTTAACAACTTTCAGTTGAAAAAACTCATGTATTTATATCCTTTAATCTAGTATTGTGGTATAGGATATTACAATAAAAAGGTTCTTTTCGGTAGCAGTTAATAGCTGCTGTCCTTAAATTAAGAGAACGTGTTTCTGGTGCTAAATTGTTCCTTCTATGGAGTGTTTTCACATATCCATGATATATCTGAGCCGCTTTTAATTCTGAAACATACTCAATAAGGACTACTTTTACACGTTTCGAAGACCTGCACTGTTCTTTACTGAACCTTACTGAGCGCAAATGTTTAATCAATTAATATGCAATAGCTAAAATATATTGGATTATTGTTAAACAGTTCACCCCATTGGTAAGTATGGAATAGATTTGTTAAACAAAAATCAGTAACGAATCTTGACTTTGAAAATATCTTAATGCATTATTTGAAATTTTAATTAGAGGGTGGATTTTTCGTAAGGATTTGTTTATAAGAGACATATCGTAAGGGTCTTTTATAAATATAAATGATTGCAATGATTGCAATGAAAGCGTAGTCACAAATTTTTAGCGCAATCTTAAAATTCTGACATCGCACCACTACAGACTCTAATATTTTGAGCATTTATTTATTTATTTATTTATCTGATATCATATTCAGATTTTTACTAAATGTTTAAAATTATCATGAAATGAATTCATACTACTCCAACTTAAATATGCATGACAATGAATATATCTTTTTTCTAAATGCAAGTGAAATTAAATATAACTTTGCGGTCCCTTGTTTATAAACTGTAAATTTTTTGCTCTTCATCTCTAATTACTGTGTACTTTTATCTGAATATCATAATACTTTAGACATATTTAAACAATGTACATAATTTTCGACTTTTTACTAAAGCTGGGATTAAAATTAATTGTACTCACCTATCATATTATTAAGGGACTGAATAGCAATAACTTACGCTCAGTAGATAATATGGAAGAGATAACTTGGTATATTCTAGAAAGCTTTAGTTTTAATTTTCCATGAAACATTTTTCTCAAACAAACTATTGTATAATCAAATAATTACTCAATATAGATCCATGTATCTTCAATAACAGTTTTATTTATAAAAATATATTTGGCGAGTGGAGCTATTACAGTAAATGTGTCAGTAACGATTAATTATTTTAATATTTATGAGTACTTCCTGCATAACTGATTGTTATACTTGCATGAGAAAGACCTGTCAACAAAGCTAAGTGCCTAATATTTACCTTCAGTCATAAGTTAGTAATAAATTAAAAGTTATAAATAAGTAAATAATTTATCTTTTTACATACCGTTTATAATAGTTTCTGAAAGTGGAATATAACATAAAACTTCATTTCCATTATTGAATTTCTCACACCTTATTTTCTTTTTTTGCAGGTGAGTGCAAATATGATGCAAAGGAGCAGTGAACCCTGACGGTTCTATTTTGAAATAAGGTAAACCGAATGTGTAATATGTACTTAGATATGGAGCAATGCTTATCTGCAATCTTCCGTCGACGACAACATTACGTTAATGATGTGTCGAAGTATAACCCTAAAATAATAACCACAGTGCTGGACACATCACTTTTTTAAACACTTAAAATATTTCCCATTAACTGCTTATAAAATTATTCGCATAAATATTACAATCACTAAAATTAATGTACATTCAAGGAACTAAGTAACACATCGGTCGCAATATATTGCATTGACGTATGAATTCTAAAATGTATGTCATATATAATTTAGTGACTGTAATGAAGTATTTGTTTTAATAGGATTAAGTCAAACAATAAACTAAAGGCATGCAATGAACTTTACATAACTTTGATTTAGATGAGTTATAAAAATAACTGGCTGGTAGAAGTAGTAAACAAATTAAAAATTCACGAGAAGTAGGCACAAAAGTTAGGTAAACCTTGCTTACAGTTCAAAATAGCATATTAGTTTGTACTGTTGGACACTGTAGGCCTAGTGATAATTCAAGTTATCTTCCTTTTCTTGAAGCCAACCACAGATGCATCGCTTCTTCGTGCCTCAGTTAGAGTTTGAGACTAAAGGTTCTTCTCTGCAATAGCATCGCCGAAGATACAACCGATGCCTCATGTCCTCAAGCCCCTTGCCAGCCCAATGAACTGACAATGTTCAACATAAGAAAGAGACAGTCATTGGGTTACGGACAACGTTGTAGACCGCACTAAGTTTGTCAACAGCATCAGCTTGTAATTTTGTCTTGTTGTAAAATGTTATTACATCAGTTTTAGCAGCCTATACCGTTATATGGGCAATGGTCTGTATGGGCAAAACCAGAATATTCCGATATTTTTTTTTTTTTTTTTTTTGCATTATGCGATATAATAATAGCATTTTTTCTAAAACTAAAACCACTTGAGTTGACAAGTCAGTGCATAGTATGCACAATTTCTTTTCAATTCTTTTTCAAAGTCTCAGCAAGAGGGACTCTGTTTTCCTTAAAATGATTAGTCATATTAGAGAATCATTATGTATCTTCCTATGCCATATCTCAGGTTGTGCCAAACTTTTCACAATATCCAGATTACGTAGTTGTTTGCCAGCCTATATTTCTAGGTTATATTTGACTCCATGTTTTGCAGGCTTTGATAGTATACAATGTTGGAAGCGACATCTACCACAAAAAGTTTCAACATTTTATTAACAATAATATAATATCTTTTTACCTGATCAAAACAAAGTTCTCAAAAAGTGTTTGTGAAATATTGTCTACAGTTTTTCATTCATACTGTCCAAAATACGGATATACCTTCAAGAAACTTGAATCTTAAAAGACTCAGTCACTCGAAATATTTCCACTCCGTGATCATCCTAGTTCCCACATTTCTGGCAATTATGTCATATGCACCATATTGGTCTCTTACCTCAAGATGAATGTTTTGATCTGTTAACTCAACCATTTCACCGAAGAAAAAGCAGCTTCGGCAATCAGCAGTTGATTTAGTTTATCAAGCTTCACCGATAACCTCTGCTGGTAAACTATTTTCAAAGTGTCACTTGAAGACCTGTGATGATTGGCTTTGTAATTTAAAAGTCATGAAGAATTGGGCCATTCAACAACGTTATTTTGTATATAACGAATGTTTCTGCAACCAAGTCTATCAGTGCGATGTGTGTTCAACGGTGAAGTTTGGGACCAACCGTAGCTGCGAGTCAGTTTCTACAGAGAAGACAGCAAATGGAAGAAACAATTTCAAAAAAACCGCGAAGAACGGCGAGAACTCTGAAGAACTGTGAGTGGGATCAAATTGCTTCTATCCACAGTCTTCAATTTTCTCAAACATCCACGCTTGTAGAGTATTAGTGAATACTGGGACAACTTCTAACATGGATAAGTGTGCACCAACTAATTTTCAGTAAACATAAGAAATGCCGAAGTAGAGCGATAAAATTGTTTGATGGTGTTAGAATGTTGGAAATAATCGGGCCACGTTATTTTAAACAAGTGTGTAGCTGGCCAAATATTGAGGACATTGCTCACAAATACTGCTGAGATCTTTTATTATTTCTGAGTTCCGAAACATGAGTGACTTTGATATGACACACAGGAATACACTGCGGGTATTTTTTCCATGGCATATTATTTCCGTTTTGGTGACTCGTTGACACCGAAGGTTTATTACTCTATTCTTTTTCTCCTACTCCGTCAGGGTCTGTTTGAAAGAGAAGTTGTTTGCAACAAGAGTGAGAGTACTGGCGAAATGAAGGCAGGAGTCACACAAGAAATTTCGAACCTCATTCCTGAGTTCATTAAACATATGTGTGGTTTCCAAAACTATATGGGACAATATTTTGCTAAAGAAGGTTTATTTAAAATACATATTTTCCACAAATAACCTAAATAGTTGCATTTAAATCCAGAAGTGCAGAACGTGTGATAAAATAGTAAAATAATAGTTTACTCCAATGTAGGGTTTTCAACATTAAGTTTTAAAATATTTGTTCTATGGCATTGTTTTTGTATAGAAAAGTGTACCCATGAACGATTTTTATTTGTGTTAATATAATTAGGTTATTTCATTAATGAAAAACTCAATAATACTTTTAAACATAGCTTACTTTTACGGTAGTAATTTATTTCAGATACTAATGCTTTAGAAACACAATTAATAAGTAAGCAAAGAGTATAATTTTGGGCATTTAATGTTTCAGCTTTTTATGGCAAGGCTACACTGAAATGAAAATGTAGCAATTATTTTATTATATTTTTTTAAAGAAGCCTTACTTTTATTAAGAAAATTTGTTAATGGAGGTTCCTTAAGCCTTAGTCGTTCTTTTTAGCCTAACTTCTTATATTTTCTCATTTTTGCTACATATATCTAAGCCTCACTTTTATGATAAGTTTAACACAAATATTAGAAATGGCGTTTTATTTTCTACGGTGTTTGCAACACAAGGCTTAAATTTATAAATAGATTAGTAATTGTTAATTAAATGTATTTCGGTCATTCCGAAACGTTCCTTTTTTAAAACTTGACTTATAAATTTAAATTTCGTTTTTGTTGCTAAAGCATTTTATTTATAATGTTATTAGAATAAATTTCTATTTAAATTTTTAATTCCTTCCCGCTGAAGGAAGCTAAAGTTTTTAGGCATGCGCAATGTTGGGAGCAATTATTCTTGATTTTCTTCTTGACTGATACAGTTTCAGGTTTACCAGTATAGCTATTTATGGAGTTAAATATTAGGAATTACTTTATGCAATATCACTAATTGCATAATGAACTGCTTTCTAAACCGCCGTGGGAAAAGTAAAAATTAAAAAAAAAGTGCTTAAATGCCTTGTGTTAAAAGAGTCACTTTGAGCTGTCTAAAACTAGTATTGTTTACACTAAAATAAAGTCATAGTGGTTTAAAAAATTAAAAAGTCTGTATAGCTTGAAGATAAATTAGGAAAATTGTTTAGTTTATGTATTTATATTAGTATTGGTATTCACATCAAAATTATAAGCATAAAATAAGTAACAATGTAATATTCACGATAATTAACAAACACTCTCATCACATAACATACGAAAAGTTTAACAATGCACGCAATATTTCATGATAGAGCTGTTAAAGATTGTGTCTTGAAAACATCCTGAAGTGAATTGTAGTACTGCACACTTGATCACTAAAATGTTGCAAATTAAACATTCAACATTAACTACCTACTCCGCTTACTCTCATTCAGTAAATTTTTTAACTTTTTAAAGAGATTAACCCCTGTATTTTGGAACCAGCAGTTTGTTAATTACATGCCCAAGATAAAATAACGTAATTGGACTAGCAGCCATTAGGAACGGTAGATTTAGCTAGTTAAAGAAGACATCGAGACAACGTAACGGTTAGCCTGGGAGGAAAACAAGCGAGTATAACAAGAATCATAGCTGTGGCTTCTTCGTGGTTGATTATCTTGATTTCCCAAGACACTCACCGAATTTAGTAAAGAAATAAAACAGAGTTGCTCCGGAACACATAAAAGTGACTGTCGTTTAAATACGAGGACGATCAATGAATAAAGTTTCTCATTTTATAGCCCCATTTCAAATTAGAAAAAGTAAACCATACGGCTACTATGCGTGTCCGATAGTTTCTCGGACACACTAAATGGAGGAAAAAACTTAAAATTTGAAATTATTGAAATACTTCCTGAAACATTCAGGTTACTATTATCATTTTATATGATTCTCCAAATGCTGGAATAAGTAGATGCAAGATAAAAAATAAAATTTTGCTAAAGTAGATTTGTGGTGATTATTTTCAATTTAAAGACTGGAGCAGTGCTCTCTACACACTTCGTATTTTGCACACTACTGCAGTAGCTCGATAAATTATCTTTTGCCCATTTTCTGCGTCATAGATGCGATATTACTTCTGCTGACTAGGCTGCTCTTTCTCAAATCAGCAGAAACAGCACACCTGCAAAATGAACAACTCTGCGACAAAATTCGACTGGTTTTACTATAAAATGAATAAGATGGTCATCTCACCAGGAAACTGAGCTAGGGACTTCGTGAGCAGTTATGGTGCCCCAGGTTCTCAAAAATGCATTTTTTTTTATTCAGTTTTATGTAAATCGTCGCTTTGTTCTTCTACAAATAAGGGTGTTAACCAAAAATATTCTAGTTGCCAGCATTCAATATTTAATTTTCATTATAAGGCAAGATGCCCATATAACGCCACCTAAATACTTAAATTTCTATAGTTTGCGAATAAGGTATCTAAAAATAATAAAAGCATGAAAAAAGATTTTAACATAAGTAGATTATATTTTATATTGAATATCAAATATAACTCAATCAGGGTAAAAATTGTACTGGCGTTATTAGTAATGGCTGAACCACTTAAT
The DNA here is from genome assembly GCA_030762175.1 of Metallyticus violacea. Lineage (NCBI taxonomy): Eukaryota > Metazoa > Arthropoda > Insecta > Mantodea > Metallyticidae > Metallyticus > Metallyticus violacea. The sequence goes on from CM060834.1 coordinate 73,376,395, forward strand.
TAATTTTTTTTGTTCATAAATAACACTAGACAACCATATATCAAGGAGTAAACTCTTTATAATAGCACTTTTGATAATATGCCATAAAATAATGAAAAATAGCATAATTAAACAAATAATTATAAGTAACATTTTTAAATATTTGGACACCACCATATCTCAACAGAAAAATATCGATAAGGTAGACATATTTGTAAATTTTAATGCATGTGTGACACAAAAAGTGTTTCAGTAATAAAGAAAGCAAAGGAAATTAAAATTAGATTTTATAATACAATATATTTAACACGCGATATGGTTTTAATGTATGCTACAGTAACTTGAACAGTAGGATGAAACGGAAATCGGATTTGATATCTGGAGTTTTTCTTATGAACCGCAAAGTACTGTTACCATTTTGCTAAGATTATTTCTCATCCTGAGGTTCTAAGCATTTCTTTAAAACAACAGCACCTTTCGATGATTTACTTTTCTGTTTTTCAACTTTTACATTCCTAGCGATTTCCTCTGCTCTCATAGCAAGTTTTCCAAGAGCTCACTTGGTGTAAAAGCAAAGCAAGGTGGACTTGAAATCTCCGTTCCAGTCTCTGCCAAAGCGATGGAAGACCAGGAATCCCATTGCGTTAGAGCTCCTAAGGGCGGGAAGCAAAACATTCATCGAATGCAGTTTCCAGATCACCAAGGTTCGAACTTGGTGATTATCCGAAGAAAGGAAAAGATAATTATCTGATGGTGTAAAATCTGGAGAATGTGCTGAGTACACTATCTTTCCACCAAAACTGTTATGTTTCACAAGTCACCTTAGCTGTATGTGGTGATGCATTATCACGCTCAGCTTTCAGCTTGCTTTTCATGGACCTGTTCCATGTCCCAACATCAAGATGTTGGTTGTTTGGGTGGGCAGCAGCTCACGATGTACAATATAAACCTTCTTTTGGTGCAGATATGTGTGTGGGATTCATGGACTGTCAACAAATGATTCTTGGAGTGTTATAGAGGATCCATTTCTCATCGCATGCCAGCAGCCTATTAACCCTTAAGTACTGTGGAACATTATCATTGCGTAATCACTATGGAGGCTCTGTGCTACCTCTTCTTTTTAATGTTTTATAATAGTTGTTTTCCTTAGATCATTTACTTTTCTACATTCCTAGGGATCTACAATACCTATTGAGGTGCATTTTATAAAAAATATTAAAGTATATAATGCATTTATTAAATGAGAAAGTAAACAATAACAAAACTGCATTGTTTCTACAGTTTTTGTTCATAGCTTATAATTATTAAGTACGTTACTGATATTTTACATCCTAAAATACTCATTGAAACAAGTGTTAATGTTCAGCAGTCTTAGCTTCCAGATATATTTCAAAATATTACTAATAATTTTTCTATTTAATTTCACAAACGTATAGAAAAATTACTTAAGACTTCTGGAAATATTGCCGCTTATTGCACATGGAAACTAGTACAGAAATGTAATAAAATAAACATTTTAGTTCCCAGAAGGAATTACAACCCATTTCCTCAAAGGTCAGCACTATGAAATTAGTTTCTGTTCTTGTAAGTACTTCAGCACAGATTTTTGGAGTACTCCAACCAAATTTAAAGTTAACATCGCTGACAAGGATATCATGTTTTCCTCTTCAGACGCGGAAGGCAGAAAGTGCAAGTATTTTCTTTTCTCAAAATACTCTTCGTGTTGTATCTGAAGCTCAAACACTCAGTTCTCACGGTGTAAAGCGTACGTTGCTATGCCCAGTGAGACTCTTGCCAGAGTTTTCATAAAATCCAATCTCGACATAACTTGAAATCCTTATTCCTCATTTCTGTGTGGAAAAATCTCACAGTCTGATCGTCCACCGTGTATGTTGACTTTGATCTGCTTTCTCTTCCGAGGATGTGTTATAGTCAGTTACTGTTCAAAGTCAGAACCATCACAGTCGATAAATTCTTCAGCAATTAGTTTCAGTTTTTATTCAAAATTGTAATCTTTTACACGTAATATATCTTATCTAGAAGGTACCGCAATTTCTGACATGTATAAATGTAAATTGTAAGTCACAGTGAAAGGCAAAACTTCCGTAGAGCGCAAAGAACAAATAGACGCAACTATTATGATAAGTCTGCGAGACTGCTCCCGTCAGCAATAATGAGTAAGTTTTAGGGAAACAAAGCTAACAATGCACGATCTTGACAATGTGTAGCTAGTACTCAATGTGGAAGGTATGTGGAACGGTCCACTTCCTGCTTGAAGGGTGAGAGATATACAAAATAAAATAAAACTCCAGCGGTCTTAGAGAAGATTCATACTACTCAAGGATTAACAAAAGGATTTTGCTGCTAATGTGACAACAATGATTGTCCTACGTCAGTTTGTGCCACTTCTGTGCCATTGTCAATTTTCGTATGCTCCAGTGACCGAGATTATGTGTATTTTCTAGCTGATGGGGATATGGTCTTATGATTTCTGTACTGACGATGATTTGCTGTGACATTCTCACAAGTCTGTCTATGTTGGCCTTACTGGTCACTAAGACAGCCTAATTATCCATTGTTGTTCATCTCATTGTCCCGGGATAATCCTCGAGGGTTTCGTTGTCTTCCTAGAACTTTCGAACATATTTGCACCGTCCCTTCATTCGCAATATCAGTAGTAAGACTTGGCACATTTTCCGCGCCGCTACAGTTGTACTGTTCTCCAGTTTAAGTTCATAGAGCACAAAGCCTGGCATAATCATCTTCCAGGTATTCATGTTTGACGGCGTATCTTGCAATACTGGCTAACAGTAGGAAAGCTGAACCTACCAGTTTAATAATGCAACTCTCGACAACAATTTGTTCCCAACTTAGCTTTATTTGTTGTGCATTTCATTGTTTCTAACGATTGAACTTTGAGCATAGGAAAAACACCGACAGAACTTTTTGGACACATGTTTTCTTTTTAGATTGCTAACTAAATACCATTGAAATATGAAAGTATATTGTTTTTTCGTAAACTTAAAGCTGATAAATAGTAGCCCGGAATTAAGGCAAAATGCCGTTTCCTTTTCTGGGTAGATGTATTTAAAATCCATATAGAAATAAACATGTTTCCGTACATTAAGTGTCGGTAGAACCATGTTTTATTTTGCTTTTAGGTTTACTATTTTTAGGTTTAAAAACTCCTTTTTTTGCCTGTTTTGGATAGTTATGCATTTTTCTGCCATTATTAACACATTTTAAAAAGCATATAAAGAAAATCATTGTATCGAAGTGAAAAAGTTAAAAATTAAATGGCATGTTCGCCTCACAAACATATCTATTGAGAATCCTCTTATAAATTTATTTCTTTTCAAGCAGTCAAAACCTTCTTCTCAACCCATTCATTCAAACTCTTTAAATTAAAGAACCTTCATTAGTGAAATAAACGCAAGGCTACCTGCACCATACGAAGACCAGGAAACGGAGAGGATGAGGGAAGTACTGCAGTTTTCAATAGTACTGGCGAATGACCTTGTATCGATCTGCGCCAGACAATTCTATGAAATTTGTGGTAGGGTTAACTTTTCAGCTGCAATTAACAAACAAATGCAAGTGACAAAGATGAGAGCGTGCAGCTGTGCGATAAACACAATAATGTGTTCATTACGGTAGTAACAGAGATAATAATCGGATTCCCTATAATCGCATAAACAGATAATGAGCTTGGCCAGAAACCACTGTGCATTCTCCAGGACTATTGAAAATTATTTTACTTTGTGTTAATAAACATTTTCATGATGTCCTGAAAGGGGAATGTTCTGTTTTAACTGGTTTGGGTCTTCCGAAAAAGCTTGTTTAAAACATGCTTCAATCATTTCAATGGAAGTATAACTTTTTTTTCCATGAAATATGTCTCTCGGACAAGCGGTTAATTATGACATTTGATACCTTGAAAAAACATCTTGTTCCTTGCAACCAAGAAAATAAGCTGAAGTACTTTAATTATGTGACAAAGAAATTACTGAATATCTTAAATTCCTATTTTCGTTAAAAATGAGTTACATTACTGTCTGTTTTTATTTTTAATAAATGACATTTTAATTATATTACTGCCAATTTTCAATATATTAAGTGCCTTTTTGCCTGCCTATTGTAATTAAAGTAAATGTCTGAACATCTACTGGTCATGGTCTTGATTAAACGAATAATAGTCAACAATCAATCAATATTGGACACTTTTGTAACACGTAAGAGAATTTGCCATTATGTTCTATATAATGCCGCTTATATTTAGAGCACATTCATCTTAAAGTGTATTATTGCAGTATGTTAAAACAATTACAATCCTAAATAGTCTATTTTCAAATAACATTTATTCATATCTGAAGTCCTGAGCAAAAGTTAACTTTATTAGCAAAAGTAATAATTAATTCACATTTTGTTGATCATCTAACCCTGATAAATGAATTAAGGTGCCACTAAAGTCAGTTTAGGTTAAATCCAAGAATACAAGAACTCGCACGAACAATCTTTTTAAATGTGAATCTAGAGGCTGAATTGTTAGAAAATTTAATCCTCTACAATTTAATTCTAGAGCAAGTAAGTCTTCCGAGAGAGTTAGAGGAAAATCTAGAACCGCTATCAGCTACCGACGGAGCCTGCATTCTGGTTGGAATTGCGTCACGAATTGGGTTACCAAGGAGTTGAGTTTCTCGAGGCTTGCTGTGAGAGGGGGATGGGGCCGAGACTTCGCGGCAACTAGTCCTATGGGTAGATGTATATCAACAGAAGATTCCAGTTCCTCGATAGATGCCTCTATTTAATTTGCGTTTAATTAATAGAATATCCGGGAAGTCAGGACAAACTTTCAGCAAGGAGCAAGACCCCAATATGTCCTGCCATGAGAGAAATGCTCGGTTTATTGCGCATGACTTGCTGTGCGAACTTTGCACAGACCTGATACATTTTGGAAGGTACGCTGCTTCTTTGACTCTTGGAACATACAGAGCGACTCATTGAACTATGAACTAAGTTGAGGTGAGAGCAGCTCTCGTTGCAATCTGCAAACTTCGTGTAGTGGCTCTGATACCACCTATAACAGTTTTCTCAACTATTTTGGAAGGTTTTCATTAAAAATTATAAGAAAGAAGATTCGAAAATTGACCATTGTTGCCCATACATTTTTGACATGTTTTTAAAAACTACCCATCAACAGTTGTTAACATTGAGTGATTCTGGCTATTTCCTGCGGAAATTGCGTTTCAAACCTTCCAGGGCTTGTGGGTTTGCCTATATTTGGAACGTTTTAACTTACCCGAGAGATACCAACGCAAGGTGGTAATATCGGGAGTATGAGGGGCCATAAATCCTTCTAGCCACGGAAGGAAGAAGTGACACGATGATGATGAAGAAATTGTAGGCCTGAACACAGATTATTCAGGAACCTGGTGAAAGTTCGTAACGCTTTCCAAGATCGTAGGATTCAGACATCCCAGACCTACGAGATCTGTGACGGTCTCTTTTTCCCCATGGAGGTGTTCTAAATAGATGTTTCAGACGCCATGACATGAAGTTTCTCCAAGATGTCAATCCATCTATAATATTCTTAATTTGAAATGTAAATGAAAGAAGCATTAATTTAATTTTATGTTTATTGCTGTTGATATGAACAGCTATAATAGTCGTTGTCTTCAAGGAGTATTTCATACACAAATTTCTCTTACAGAGAATGCAAGACTATGAGAGAATGCATGAGAAGGAAGTTATTAACACAGTAAATAATTCATAATTACGCAGGTCACGGCTGTCATCACAGAAAATGTCTCAGGCTGCAAATTTATTTATAATTGTATGGGTAAGACTTTCAAGAGGACATCGTCTCAGGACGATGAGGTACGACTTCCCACCTAGTCAGACGATAGTCTCGAACAAGGATGAGACAGGAGTCAAAATGTAGTTGCTTATATCAAAGACTAGAGATGATTGTCCTTCTGTAGGACATCGTCTCAGAACGATGGGACACGACTTTCCACCTAGCCAGACGATAGTGCCAAACAAGGACAAGACAGGAGTCCAAATATAATTGCTTATATCAAAGACGAGAGCTGACTGCTATGTGCCGGCAGTCAGTGTGTTAATAAAAGGAATAGGAAAGCATTGCGCTATCGCAGTAATTGAAGGAAGATCTCGAATATTCTATAGGAAGGCAAAGTTCAGCGGTTCAAGAGTATCGCCATATTTAGCCGAGCGACAAATACCTATATACTGCTATAAATGCGCGGTTATTATATACCATTTTTCGTACATTTGGTGAACATTCAATTTTTCAAGGACATACTGAATGATCTTATTTTTTTTTATATGTGTATTTACGGACGCTCTTTAACATCATAGGTCATCAACGTCCCATTCTATTTAGGGCGTGAAACGGCCAGTATATTTTGCTCAGAGGCCTCTTTTTTCAGACTTGAGGTTCTTTTTCGTGCTGTAAATGTACGACACGGGACCCATGACTTTACTTCCCTTCCGAAGGAAGCCATGCTTAATATTTTTACGCCCGAGAAAATCCATCGATCCTGGTCGGATTCGAACCCGCGATCTTATTGTTTTTGAGATCTCTATTTATATAAAATAATGTTTTCTATTTTTAAGCGTGTTCAGGCCTAGAAAGCTCCGAAGATACAGTTAAAAACCGATTTTTTATTTCTGAAAGAAATTTGGCAACACGGTGTGTTAAAGAAAAGGGGGAAAAAACATGTGTGCATAGCCAACTAGATGCTCAGCTGTGGAAACAATTCCAATTCAGTTTTCTGTTAATGGTTCTGATTAAACAAATTAACTCATCTAAGGCATATTATACAATCAGAGGGATGTTAATACAGAAATAAAAGTAATATATGTAAACAAATATGCAGTACAATAAGAAAAAATATACCAAAAATACGCGGAAGGACACAGAAAAAATAGAAAATGCAGAATCTGTCGATTTGAGATTCCTGAAAGGATAAAATGAGAGGGAATATACGTATTTTTAATATTTTAATGATAAAATACTGCAAAATAGATCAAATTGGGGAGAATATGTACTCCCAATGGAAAATACAACCGTCGAAAGAAGAATTTGGACTGTAACCTTAGAGTTGAAGGATCATAGTTAACAATTTTTTTCTTGAGAACAAAACAATCCGTCGAAGGACTATTTCGTGTGGATAATGATGATGGATATCTTCCAACTTCTCATACATTTTCTGCCTATGACTTACCTCGCTATAGCACTGAACAGATCTTTCCTGTTTGACAAACATACCCAGGATAACATTGATTATCAGAACCCCTTCTGAAAGTATGTTTGGTTTATATTATTTATCGATATCTGCAGCATATTCACTTTGAGAACAATATGTCTTTCTGCGCAAGGAGAGTTTAGTCTCTCTGGTAATGTCTTTGCTTCCTCTTTTTAAACATTAGGTGTTAATTTAACGATACAACTAGTGGTAAAATTGAGGCAAGAATTTAATTGTGTTTCAAATGGAAATGCCATATAACATAACTGCTGCAATGGCTACACAAACTGCTGGTTATCTTACGAATAGCGCGCTTTAACGAGTGGGACAGAAGAATTTTGCATTCAAGAGATTTGTTTGAGTCAAAGGATGTTCCTATATGTGTATTTTTTATAAAGATCACTCATTTCACTTGTATTTTATAGTAAATATTTTAATAATTGCATTAAATTAAGTACTTAAGAAGTGTATTGAAATATTTAATATTAAGAATCTGTGATGTAATCTCATAAGTGAAATCTAGAGCGTAACATCACAGAATTTGTGCAGTACAATAAGAGTGACACTCCTTCAAGCCTCAGCCCGCTACTGCATCACTGTATTTTCTTCCCTCCATCATTTTATGCTTTCGTTCCTCTTGGTGGTGATTGTTCAAAGTGTGGCAGGGCCTGCTTATGAAGGAGTATTTCAAAGCTTTTAAGTGATGCCCAGAATGGTTAAATTTCAGTGTAGTATTGCTTTCAGTTACCTTTGCAGTAAACAGTTTTAACAAAACAATTCTGAAACAAGCGAAAGCGTCATATGACTGTTTTAGAACAGTGTTGTAACTTTAACTGCAGTTAATTTAATTTGCTTTGCTTTTACCTTTGTTTACTTCATTATAGGTTAGCTCTGTGTAAGACGAAACCTGATAAAACGAACAAAGGTCAAAGGTGGTGTGATATTCCTCTTTGTATTGCTGTACTAGTATTAAATGTTTAGATAAACACTTTTATCATACACATTATATAAGAATGTTTTAAATATAAATGTTGTTATTTACACAATTAGATATTCGTTTCTAGTTTAATTTCAATTTTTAATATTTTTCCACGCCTCCCCCCTTATTGTTACATCTAAGAGGCATCGTTTCTGTATTAATTACGATCCCGTAAATAACCAAAGGTAAATATAAGGTAAATTTATCCTAATTATAATTCTAATCTCAAACATGTAACGAAAATAACTGCAAAAATCGAGTCAGTGGTGAATTAAAAAATCTACGGCTAAGGTTTGTCGGTTTGAAATCAGCTGCAAAATAGAAGACTCAGATTGGATAAAAAATTCCATTAATTGAGTCAATGTGCGCATGATCATGTTGCAGAACAAGAATTATATTCGCTCTTTTAGCGATACATGGAACTTTGTCCCATGCATGTATAGAACTCATACATTTGTAAGAACAATGAAGGAATGTATAATCACTAAAGCAAATGGGTCTATTATTTAATTATTATCAGCACTAAAGAAAAGTTAAATCTATTAATATAATTATTCGTCTCTTTAACCAAAAATAGTAAATATGCCTGCTTCTGGTTTCTGTTTGCATAAATCTATCTTACCCCTATTTTTTTGATCATCTCACGAATGCAGGTCAGATAATTTGGAACTGTTAGTTCATTACTATCACATATTCATTTTTACTATACTGAAAAACATCTTGTTGAAGATATAGGTATGGCATAGAACTCAAAAATCTGCAAATTCTATTAGTTTACAAATAAGTCCAATTAATGAACGTACTGATATTTTTCATTCTATTCAGAGTTTTTTAATAGTGTTTAACGCCCGTTTTTACTATTGAGGCACCACAGGCAGTGACACTGATAAAATATAGGAAATGAAATGATAAATTGGAGATTTTTTTTAAAGGAATGAAGCGTTCCATTTCTAAGTTTAGTGTACCTCCCAGGCATTTACCATTTATGAGGACTGAGAAAACCTGGGGGAAAAAAAAACCTTAGGGAGGACGGTCTTGATGGGAATCGAACCCCAAACCTCCCGCTCACGAGTGCACGCCTTAACCACCTGTGGCGGTCTACCCAGAGGCAAGGAGTAATACATTAAATTCTTCTTGAACTACTTCAACTAATCTAATCGTGTAATGTACATCACTTTTTGATGAACATTGCTTTTAGCCGAAGAAAATATCTGAGTTAAATACATTAATTGTTGCAAGACGCAGGTTAACAGTCTGTATTTAAAAAATATGTTGCGCTAAATAATTAGTTACAAATACATTAAAAGATGAAACCATTAGTTACTCTGAAACATTTCGGAATGAGCAGCTTTTCTCGGGCTTTTCAAATCTGTACTAAACAGATTAACTTATAATATTCACGAAAACCCATTTGTGATATTAGATTAATTTAACATTTATATTAATATTTTATATTTAAATGCAATTCACACAAATTATTGTGATGTCTATAATTACAAACCATGATCAGGTAGCAAAACGTTGAGGGTACAGTTAGAGCCCAAAACACTAATCTTCGGCTTACCTTGTCGATGCTCTAATCATTTATGCTACCTGCCCTGCCCGAACAGAACCAGTTACTTCGATTTCCATGAGCCTTTCACTGTTATCTCGTTGCAGAAATTTAATTCCGAAGAGTAGACTTGAAACTTTCGAGAACTTCCGCCGTTAACTCTACTTTTATGTTAAATACAGTCCAAATTTTCTTTTAAGTGTTTAGAATTTCTATGATGCAATACCAAAGTCGTAATATACTTTGACATTTCCAATTCTCTACAAGAAATATTTAATGCTTTCTAATGAATTCACACGCTACCTAGCCATGATAAATCTTGCATATCTATCTCTATGAATTAGGGAGTAAATGAGTATCTAAAATGTTAAGCGTTATCCAGTGACATTTTGTAGCTTACCAAAACTAGATATGTCAACATATTATTATGTACAGCCACAATCAAATGTTTTTAGCTTTTAAACTTGCATAGATACTCGAAACCACGATTGCACGATTGACGTTTGCCTATAGTATAGATTACTGCTGAAATGATAAAATATGTGCATTGAAATTGCTTATGATTCAAAACTGGTATACTTATTTAGTTTATTTATAAAGAAAGTTATAAAAGTATTAATAAAGTGCTACGCTATAGATACTACCAAAAGAGGAAATTACGAATACGAAAATTTAACATTTCTTAAACCTGTAAATTCCCATTCATGAATTCGGTCCTGGTGGTGTAGTGGTAACCATGCCTCCTGAGCCCAAGATCGCGGGTTCGATTCCGGCCAGGACCTATAGATTTTTTCGGGTGTAAAAATCCTAAGTATGGCTTTCTTCGGAAGGGAAGTAAAGCCGTGGGATCCATGTCGTACATTTACGGCATGATAAAGAACCGCAAGCCTGAAAGAAGAGGACCCTGAGCAAAATTTGTCGGCCGTTTCACGCCCTGGTTTGAATGGGACGCTGATTACCTGAGATGTTAAAGAGCGTCCGTAAATAAATCAAATCAGCCGTTGATGAAAAAGTGCATTGTTTTAATAACTTCTACAGGTTATGACGCGATTCAATGCTCACTACAGTATTTATTGAAACCTCGATTTTTGCATATGTTTTTTTTCAGGTATAAGATCCCATTCTACAAATGAATATGCGTTTTTGTTGTGTGTAGCTACTGAAAGGTTGTCACTGTAACCAAATAAGAAAAATTTGGATTTAAATAAGAATAAGTATATAAAACTATAACATTTCCTAATTTTATATAGAAATATTAGTTTAAGTGTATAAAAATGCATAATACTAAAATGCTAGAGAAACAGGTGGATAATGTTAAAGATTATTTGGCACTGTATGGTTATAGTGGCGCTAAAGGTGTTTTAGGTTATTCATAACATTTAACTGAAAAAATGCTTATTTGTTAAGTAACATTTCTTACCTCTTGATTTATTTATTTTATACACATAAAATTAGTTCTTAATTTTATGAAATAGAAAAGAGATGACGTTAATGGTTCAATAGAATACGCCAGAACGCAAGCTTTAGTCCATTTAGTTGTTTATCAAAATTCAATATAAAATTTAATGCACGTAATTATGCTATTGTCAGAAGAAAAGATTAAAAGTATTTTTATCATAAATTTATTTTTACAGATCGGTAGAAATTTAAACACTAAGGGGGATTTATTTGGACAGCTTAAATTATAATCGTTGATTAGACAGCATATGTTGAAATTAATATAATGTTTAATGCTGAATATAAATAAATATCATATATTACCCTTCTATTATCCTATGGATATCCACTTGGTGTGACTAAAGAAAAGAAACCTAAAACACCTACCTTATATGCTTATATTATCAGCATCAAACGTTTTACTTTACTCAAGAAAATGCTTTCGTTCGATTCTTGTAATATCGTTCTATAAATTTTCCCATAACAGTTTCACGCACTGAAAGGCTCTCTCTAGAGGATGCCGGGCGCATTTTCCAAGAGTTGATTCCATCTCTTGCAAAGTGTGTCGGATTTACCGTAGGCGAAAGTGATGCTTTTGAGAGAAGCGCCCTTTCCCTCCAGTATCATATTTCTTCTTCCCTATATGGGAATGCAACTTTAAGTACCTTTGAAATTTCATTTCATTTTTGTCATTATAAACCCAATATTTGGTAAACAGACGAGTTTAGGGGAATTTAAATGCATTTAGTAGTATTGTCTGATTGATAGACGGTAGTTATACCTAATATTTAGATTCGTGTAAGTACTGGGGCTCACCTGGTCTGTATGAACTTGTAACAACCTTGAGCTAATTCCTGTGACAGTGTGAATATGTCAATGGCAATTATGACGAAAGTCATTGCATTTAATAATGGATAAAGGAAGATAAATGCTTTGGAGAACAAAGAAGGAATGTACCCATAAGCTTATGCGCTCTTTATTTAAATAGGATACAGACACAGAATAGATGCCTATTACCATGTGTAATTCTTCATCCAGTTAATAGGCGAGTTTATCTTCATGATTATGATATACACATTATAAAATTTGTTCTTCAGATGTATTGGAATTGCATAAGAAGTTGGCTGTGCATATTATTTTCATAATCTTATTACTCTCCACTTACATTTTTGTATCTTTTTTTGGTAATTTATATTTTAATTTATATTATATCCTATCGTTCATACCGTTGCTTCAATTTATTTTGAATTTTGAAGTTACCCAAAACTGCATTATTTTCTGTGATACCTCAGTACTTTTAATCGCATGTATTTAAGATATATCTTTCGGAATCAGTTATAAAAGTTTACCACGAGTTCCATTTATAACAGAACCATAAATCGCATGTATGCCTAGTTTGTTATACCAGTTACTTCTATTATTCTAGTACCGCACTAGCTGTGAATGACCCGCCCAAGGCTGCGTTTATTGGCTGTATTATACTGTGTCAGTGGCTGCCTTCTGTTCGAGCTATTAAGATTAAAATTTGTTCATGGTGCATCTCAAAATTGCTAGTTCATTCAAGATATTTGTATTATGTGTGAATTTGTTATTTTTATTCGTTCATTGAAATGCCTACCAAAAGGTTCACGCTTGAACAAAGAATGTTTATGTACGATACATAAGTTAAAACCGAATCGCTAACGCTAAATCTAAGAAGCAAAAGAGAAATATTAGAACGAAGGAAAATTTTGATGGAATTGTTGCATCTTTCGAATGTTCTCCAAAGACGTGTTGCAAAGCAAGTGAGCGTTTCAAAAAGCTTTGTTCATGTAGCTGCTAAACTTTTAAAATTGACCTTGTTACGATGAAAACCGAGTAAATGTCTGTAAGTGTTTTTTACAAAGTATTTTATGGTACTATTGACCCACATTTGATACTTTTCTCAGATTAGGAATGGCTTCATTTAAATGGTTTTGTTGCCTCACAAAACAATAGGTATTGGAGTACAGAGAATCCTCATTTACCACCTAGTGTAATAGACAGTGCGCGGAGCACACAAACACGCGATCCGCGGACCGGCAATATAACGAACTCTCTGTAGAAACTGATATAAGTATTAATAATGGGAAAATTATAAGAAATATTAATAAAGGAAGAAATTCTCAAACCGTAATAGTAAAGTAAGAGAAAATGCACAATTAACAAAAGGATTCATCAAGAACATCCCTAATCACCATTCTTTATCATTTTTATATGTGCAAAAATGATGGTGTTTATTGGTATCAGGTTTTACACACATATCCAAAATAGGACCACCTCTTTTCCAACTCGTTACAGTATCCTGGGAAACTAATTGTGATGTTACAAGTAAACCACGTGATCTATGCACTGTTCAATTCCTCTCCATTACCGTGCACTCATATTCTAGCTGTTTAAATTAAATAAACTGTTCTATGTTTAACCACTGATGAAGCACAATTAACAGATGTAGTTTTTTTTAAATACCACATAGTGTCCATGTTCAACTAGTTTTTTAATTAATATTCTTTTCTTTTCGTGTGCTCTTTATTTTCACATTCTATAGCCCATCATATTCAGTTCCAGTTTTCATTTTTAATAATATAAAAATATTACTTTATTCAATGGATTATAACCAAATAAACTTTTACTACTTTTAGGTTAAAGTTTAATGTGGAGTATTAGCATATATAACCTCAGTATGTAAGACTAAAATATAGCAAAAAGTGCGTAGTTGATAATTAAATCAAGTAAACGGCTGTATCAACTGATAGTGAATATAAAAGTTAACATTTAAACTAAAGCTACAATATCCGAATTACTTTTTCTTTTTACATACATACCGGGCGTCCAGCACATCCTGTGAACTGGTAGTTAGGCCTTTCTTTTATGGTGCTACGCTAAAATTAAGGTACTCCTTATATGTTCTCAAACTTAAGAAGTTATTACATACTTCTATATCTAGAAATGGCTCAGTTCTGCAACTATTTCCGCAAATTTACAGTGAATTGGGGGAACGTTTTAAAAGAAGGTAAATCATGGGAACATTTTCGAGGGAAATTCATAAAAAAGGATTTGATGCGTATGAATATAATTTTACAAGCTAGGCCAAGGTCGGCTTTCCTCCCCACTCACAGCCACCTGGCTGCTTTGAACTAACTTGAGCTGCCTTGAACTTGAGTGGTGTGCATTCGATTGATTGCGAAAAGCATATCTAGAGTGGCGTATTTTTATGTCAGCTTGTCGTGTTCGTGAAGAATTTATTCGGAAGTTCCCTGGAAAATTGCCGCCTTCCAGAACTGCAATTCACGATCTTATGAATAAATTTTATACTGCTGATTTAGTGCAAAACATACACACTCTAAGAGTGCCACTTTAATAGCAGACAACTTAGACAAAATTGGCTCAATATTGAATGCACGCCAAAAAAAAAAAAAAAAAAACAAAAAAAAAAAAAAAAAACGACAAACTAGCACAAATTGGGGTTTAGGTGTCTTCTGTACATATAGCTACAAAATTATTAAAACTCAAACCTTACAACTGTACACGTACACTTGTCTACGACAATATGATCCCAAAGCACGTGTGCGTTATTGTGAATGGTTTCTTTCATCGGAGACCGAACGGTTAATCGACCTGCAGTTTGTGTCTTTTTTCAGAAGAGGCGTGGCTCCATCAAAATGATAGCGAGTGTTATGAGTGTGTACACTATTAGTGTTATGAAAATCCAAATTGTAAACAAGAAACTCCTCTTTTTGACAGGAATATATGAAAGAAAAATAGCAGTAAAATGTTTTTCCAAATGCGTAAATTGAGTAAATATTTGCGTCAAAAACAACTAATTATTTTTTAATTTTATTATTGTTTTAGGCATTTTTCTTAAGTATATAAAATGTAAAGATATATAAAATTAATAGTTTGGAACCAAATATATTTATATCTTAGAAACTGAACTGAAGTAATGACTGTATACATTTTATAAAAGAAAATATGTAACATATATAGCCCGTCTCTCTATAATTTGCAGTTGAATATTACAATTGCTAATACAATTGAATTATCTAGTTGTCAGCTATAGGCATCGATAAACCTGCAGGACTGAGCAGAATATCCTGAACGAGAACGTAAATGTTAGAAAACACGTTTTCGAGAGAAAGAAGTAGAAAGTTTAACAAAACTGTAGCAACGCCTCGAGTAAAATTTAGGAGTAGACAATCAAGATAATATCAGTTGCAAACAAGAGTAAAGGAGCTCTTATTATCAGAAGCAACAAAATGGGAAATAAAGAGAAAAGATGGGGTTTGAGAATATTCAGAGTCAATGAGAAAGTTTGTATGTAAATGAAAATTATTTTACCATGTATTAATTTGAATGGATGGCAAACTTTACAGACGAATATTACAATAAGAACCAAAAGACAATAGAAATACTGGGAAAACTTAACAGCAATGCTGTGGTGCTGAAGATGACTCTGTGGACTACTTTCGGAACTTATTGATTTAGGATGATGTGCTTGTCGAAGTGTTTATTTCTACTTTTACACTGAATTTGATACATTTTTTTTATTCAGTGGAAGTGTTAAAATTTTATATTTCTTTTATATCGTAAATTTATTTTTATAAACATCAATCTGTCACCTAAGAAATTTCGGATTAAAATGTTAATGAGAGAATACAAACAAATCCATGTGCGCCGCGACATGGCTACACATTAGTCGTCCACAGGCTCCGGCTGATAATATATAATGCCTTGGTGGTCAGTAAATTTGTAAACGCGGTTAATGCCTCGTAGATCACATACTTAAACTGTTACTGCGGGAGTACAGCAAGCTGTTGTTTCAGCACCACATCTAGAAGCAGTGGCGGTCTACATATATACTAGCTGTACAATTTCCTTAAGGTGGGGGGGGGGGATGGTTGTGGTCAAAGGAAACGAATAACATGATGTTTTTAGCAATATTTCAGTTTTAGGTCGAATTTTTTCTATATAGGAATTTCATTTTGACATTTTCCATCTCAATAACTATTTGTTTAACATACATTTAATTTAACGACAAACATGCCAATTTAGATATTGAATCTTAAATTTTAAAGAGTATACAATGATAATCACGTACTTTTTATTGATAGCTGGCAACCAGGACAGCTTTATTTCTATTTGGACATAATAGTGCTATAACTTCTACGGCGTATTTTATATAATAGTTATGCTTTGGTAATGAATTATTTTAAAATGATGTAGCGAAAATTGGTTCCAAAGTATGTATTAATAATAGTCCTTTCCAAATTATTAGGTTTTTTCCTTCTAGAGACTTGTTTGATTTTTGGAATAATAAATATTAAAAAACGGTCTAAAGATGAAAACTAATGCTAATTAAATTATGATTTTCAGCCATAATCCCAGCCCCTTCCACCTTTTGATATTTAGCTTTTAAAGAAGAATAAATTGTTACTATATGCTATAATTTGTTCTGTTTTCGTCTGGAAATTTTAATTGTTATTTTTGTTTGAATTTGGACATAAAAATAAGTCAGTTGTAACCTGGGGAAAAGCAATTTATTTGGGTAAAATACAATTATTAATATTACAATAATGCAATATGTTTCGGAACTGTTGAATAAATAATTTACATTCCGTTCTTTCTTATAGGGTATCCACTGTTTTGAAACAATGCACTTCTTAAACACAACAATTATATTAACTTCTCTATACAGGCTGAATCCGAACTCTAATGACAAAAGTTCACAAACTGTTCAGGGGTGTTTTCTGCCTGTTCTGACATTAGGAACCCATGGTCGCCGGTGTCTCAGTACCAGGTAATTTCATTGCTTTCGTTTTGTTTAGCTCAAGTATCTTTGTATCTGTTTACTCGGGATATGATTGTTTCCAAACAAAACACAATATTGACTGTAGAACGTGTTTATATTATAGTAGGTCATCAATTAACTACTGATCATCTCCTGATAATTGCAATTATGTATGTTTAAGGATCGATGACCAAACATTAAAAAACTTACATGAAAAACCCAACTGTTACACTATTTAAAGTAAATGTTCAAAAAGTCGACAGCCATGATCACGACAAACTTTACAACGACGTCTCATGGTGTGTCGCATACGCTCTAGCATTGGCGCACATTGTCAGCAATTACTACAATCCTAGCAACCAGGTCCATATTAGTTTCGACAGGAGTCGCGTGCACTAGGCTCTTCACGTGACCCCAGAAGAAAAAGTCCATAGGTGTGAGATCAAAAAATCGAACTGGCCATGGAACAGGACCACCATGACCAATCCACCCGTGCCCGAACTGTTCATCAAGGTATTCCCTAAAAATGTGCTGGCGCCCCATCAGGTTGAAATCACATACGCCTGCGAATTTTCAGGGTCACATTTTCCATAAAATATGGGAAGACATGTTGAAAGAAAGTTTCAAGCCTGGTGGTGGATCGGACTGAAAACACGCACTAGTACACTCCACTACATTAGTGCAAGGTTGTGTTTTGTTTGGAACCAATCATATTCCGAATAAACAGATACAAAGGTAGTTATGACAAAACGAAAGCAATGTAATTAACTGTTAATGAACTACTGGAAATCACTGGTTCCTTATATCAATACACACAGAAAACATCCTTGATCAACTTGTGAAAATTTGTCGGATTCGCCGTGTAGTTTTATAGCATTATTATGTCCAAATTCAAACAACAGTAACATTTCAGAATGTCTGATAACATTAATATAACAAGTGATAACACTTGCACATTTTTTAAATATAAGTGCCACATGGTAGAGGTGAAATTTGAAAGTTAGGGTAAAACTTAACATTCAATCAACAACAGTAAAATTATTCAAATTACATTTATGTTAATAGATAGTTGTTTAGACCGGAAAGTTTTGAAATGAAAGTTCCATATATTTTTGATGATAATAATTATTAATTTTAAAAAATTATCTGTTTTGATGTAACAAACTTTCCCTTTAATTGGAATTTAGAGCACAGATTATGTTTATTTACTAAACTCTAATATACATTTAATTTTACGATGCAGTATGTACCATCCAAAATGCTACAAAGCGTAAATGCTAACCTCATACATATTGTAAAGCGCTATTTTTTTATAGTGTTTAACGCCCGTTTTAATACTGAGACACCACAGGCGGTGGTCACTGATGATACATGAGATGAAATGATATATTGAGAAAGGATTTTTTTAAAAGGAAGGAAGCATTCCAAACCTGGTTTAGGATACCTCCGCGGCATTTGACATTTATGCAGACTGAGGAAAACCTGAAAAAACCCTCAGTTTTAAATATTCATAGCAATATTACGCACACTTAGTTCGTACCCAAAGAAAGCCATAAAACTAATATGGAAAAACACGGCCGTGCAAGGTTAATTTCTCCATAATGGCTGAAAGTAAGATATACATTCCAGTTTACTTACGGAGAGCATCATCTTGCATTTCTTGAGAGTCCGCCACTGGTAGAAACGTAGCAGTTTAAGGGCGGCGTCATGCAATCACGCTAGGGTGTGGAAATAACATCCAAACAATGCGAGTGCTAGAGATTCTGTTGTTTTAACAACAGGTGGCACAGCGATAGGCGAGACAAATGCATTACGCCCATCGCAATTAGCGTCAGGACAGGGCTCTGAATTTCATCAGTCTCCCATTAAAACGTGACCAAATTGAATACCTGTGTCTCTCGCTCGAGTTATCTCGTCCAGCCCAGTTAAACCAACATATAAGCCAATGAGCGCAGCATTTGTGCATTTAATTTATGCAAAATTCTGTGGGTAACATGAGGAAAATTAATGATAATAGCTTTGACAAATAGTTGTAAGTGGAGACACAATTACCAAGGCATATTATTATTTTCAAAACGGCGTCGTTCCTTTATGATATGCTACACCTTATCCAATCATCATCTCATTATCGAGTGTGTCATGCCGCTAATTCTCGGCGCGGGCTTTTGAAAAGCATAACAATATTAACTTGTGTATATATTTAGGTAGTTACAACAAAATGTAATATTCTGTAATATTTTTTTAAAGTGTTATTCTGCAATTCTTATATCCTGATAACTTGATTTTATATCGGGACATAATATTCCAGATTATATTTTAGTTATTCCTCTTACATTTATTAATACAATTACAATCACAATTTAAATTCAACAGTACTAATACTATAACTAAACAAAGAACTAAACTGGTATTGGAATCCAGCATTACGGCTATTTTAACTATAACTTACCTATAATTAAACCTGCAACCAACTGGTACCCAGCAGCAGTAATTACATTTAGAATTAATTAATGTACAATTTTTGTACAATTTAATATCTACTATCTTCATCTCTGCTGACGCTGTGTATCCGGGCTGCTTCCCACTAGAATTCCAGGCAACAGAACCTGGACATCAATGAGGTTGCAGTCGGTCTCACGAAGCAGCTATACAGGACCATGGTGCGTTAACTGTGCAATTTCCTTCTCTTCTCTTTTTCCTTCATCTTCTTCTACTTTTCAACTTTTATCTATAACATATATTTCTCCTTTTCGATCTTCTTCTCTCAGCTGCTTTCTTTCCGCCCGAAGACTACCATTATTCTCTTCTTCTGTTAATTCTTCTCCCTTCTTCTGGTCCATTTTGGGTTTTACCTTCTTCAGCTTCTTGTTTATGGACTGATCCTTCTTGTATATATCTTTCTTGCCTTTCTGATACTCTGGGATCTTCTAGGGGAATGTAGGATTTCTTACCGTTGGATTTTCTATTTTATTTAATTTTTTATGTTTATACACTCTTCTGCCGTTATACACGATATAAATCATTCTATCAACTAAAATCATCTTGATCTCTATAACGTTCCAAATTATTTGCCCTACAAATGTCATCTATCCTCAGATACAATTAACTGTTGTTTAGGGCATTTCAATGAAACTTATTCGCTGTATCGATCACGTTACAATCCGCACGTGTATTGTTTTCTTGTAATTCAAAATTTTACAAATATAAACAAAATGGACCGTGTCCTGTTACATAATGTACAAATTTTTACTCGATTGAATATGTTTAAATTGTAATCTTTTCTTTATGGATGGGAAGATTCCATACTCTCTTCTACCTTCTTATTTCATCCCACTCTGGTTGTCATTTTTGTGCCCTTTTTGGGATCAGAAATGTTCTACAACCTGAAGGTAGCTTGAAAAATTCGTTCTGAAAGCTACTTAAACCCATGTAAATATTTTCTTTCGCCAGTCATAAGATTTTCAATTCTGACGCTCTTATTAATCTCAATTTCTATAACTAACTATATCTGCTCCGCAATAAGATCTACCTTCGCTTTCTTTAAAGTTTTACAGTTGATTATTAAATAGTTGAACTATCCGATGATGTTTCAAAAGCTGTTACAAACATAGTTGTTTAATTAAGATATAATTTATTTTAAAGTTATGAATTATTGTTTTTTTAACCTCAAGAAGTCCCTAGACGTTAAACACTATATGTACAAATAACTGCTTTAAGTTTTAGATTATTTCTGAAATATAATTTTGAATTGTATATGCATGCATTTATAAAAAGATTTCACATTAATTGTAAGCTCGTTGTTCAGTTTTAAAATCGAATTTTTACTATATTGCCTGTGTCATGCATTTTATGATCAGATTCATTCAGAAAACAACCGTGAAATATCCATATTTCAAAATTACCAAATTAGCTAACAATGGGTCATGTTATAATTTAGTATATATGTAAGACAACTCTCATAATACTTCTTAGGCTTTCACGGCCGGTGTTGTAGTAAAACCAGTTAACAGTTACTGTCGTCGTGTTAAGAGTTAGGTGTTATTCATCTTCACTGGACTGCCAACCGGAGTACTTGGTAAAAGCTATAGTAGTAATAAACCATGGACCACTGCAAAACAGCCCGGAAGATTTTAATTGTTTTGAGAAAACTCTCAGTTTGTGGAATAAACATCGTATCGTGACATCACTGTTTCGTAACGATTTGGAAACTTTCTCATTAATAAACAAGCATTGTATGGCTTCCAACTTTTGCATGTATGTAATATAATACTCTCTCTTTCTTAAATGATGAGGTTACAGCTTTGTTCTTTAGTCAGACTGTTTACAATTGTATCTCGGTTGTTAGGCACATTGGTGTTAACATTTAATATTAAAATTGCCGTAAGATGGTGTTATTTAGCATAGAAAAATTATCTATATTAATATATGTTTATGTATACATTTTCATGATTGTTATTTTTATTAATTAATTAATTGATTAATTTATTAATATTAATTAATTAATTTCATGGAATAATTTAATCTTCCTTTTTACTGGTACTACAGCCCATGAAGATCTGAGCCTCTTGAGATTATTATACCATAGGGAATTCTGTTAGCTTATATTCCTTCAGAGGACAAAGAATAGCTGGTAAATCCTTCGCCTCTAACTCCCCAGTAGGAAATTATGTCATTATTTGGACCAAAAACATTAAAAATTGTGTCTAAGGTTCTCTTATTTCATTTCATACTAGTTAAGATACATGGAGGAAAGATACAATATAATTACATTTTATGTTTATGCCGGATTTAGTTAATTAGCAGTGTACCGCATACATAGCATAAGTTTGTTTTAGATTTCTGTTACTCATCATCCCTAATCAAAGGTTAGTATGGCAAAGAACAGTTGTTGAAGGTGGTAAAGCTAGTCGTAAATTGAATTATGTACATATATTATCCAAAGAATGTGAAGTACCTAAGGTTTCTCTCAAATACTGATTGAAATGAATTGGTGACAGTATGTATGGAATGCAATGCTTTCTAGCCGTTATGATGGAGTGTAATATAGGACGTTCCGTTTAGAGGTATCAAGTAACTGCTCATATTTTAGAAACAGAAAGACATTGTTGTGATTTTCATCTCAAATTCCGGTGTTAATATTTAGTTTATCTACAGATATATATTGTGGGCACGTGGACGTCACAGCAAAAAGTTTAATGCATAGAAATTCGCGTGCAATATTCGTTGTGAGTGGAAAGAGTGGAGTGTAGATGTCTGTTGAGCAGTGCAATTGGAGCCTCGCACTTTTAATTGTATTGACCATTCTCCTAAACTTTGAATGTTTCTGCATCAATTTATGTAAAAAACTGTGTTAATAAACTAATATTTACATTTCAAATTATTACTTATTTTTCGATACCTCTAAGTGGAGCACCTATATTTCTAAGCATATTGTCCCTGTTGGTTGCTGAAAATAAAGCAATCTAAACATCAGTAGTTGTATGAATTTAGAGCTACTTCAGGAACGAAGACAATGAGTTGTGATTGCATATTAGTATCGTTGAATACTCATTAAACCTGTGGCATTTACAGTATAAAACGATTTTTTTTCATTTCGGAGTTTTTTATTGTGATACAATTCCATAATGAAAATATAAAACTTAATGTAATCCATTATTAAGAAATATATTTTTAAAACTTTACAAAATCAGATAGTGTTAATTGTTAATTGAATACCCCGGTCCCACACTCCGAGAAATAATGCTATAAATATCGAAGTTATGAATTTGGTAATGCTGTGATAACGTTAGACAAGCTAGAAACTCATCTATTCCTTGTCTCATTTATACTCAGTGCCCCTCCGGGACTTTCGGGATAAGCTTTCTCACTGTCAGTCCCAATAGAAAAACTTTATTAGTTAAAACTTCTTCGTCGAGCTCCTCGTTACATCCATTTGAATTCACGTAGCCTCAGGCCGAGCGAACATATTACAGAAATAACATGGCATCGTGAACGATTCCCGCTAATGCTCCCTCCCATCCTTTACCGTTAAGATCTGAAGACAGAGTGTCTACTATGCGGTAATATGGCACTGAAAGGATATGAAAGATTCATTTACGTTAAAGTTTCTTAAAGGGGATCTGGTGCAGTTTTATGTACTAGAGTTTAAACACAACGAATGAAACGTAATAGAATTGTAATATTTTTAAAATTAGGAATGAATACAAGAAGTTGCTTAGCCATAGAATGTAGTATAGATTAGTGTGTTAGGGGACATCAAAAGTTGGTATACTGTACAGGATAATTATAAAAATAGACTTACAAAACGGCTCTTAATCTCTAATTGAAATTTATTTCTGTTTGATTGTTAACATTTTCAAGTATATTATTTAGAAACCTTTGGCACCGCTACCATCATCGGTTTTCTTTTGTGAAATGTTACTTAAGGAGCATGGAATATTGTTTAATAATGCCATTATATTTATTCTACAGTCGGTTAGTATTTTTTCGATATATATAAATAAATCATAGATAGCAATATGAAGGATCTGTTAAGAATCACTTTATTAATGCCTTATACTATATGTAACCAGGTGCTTTTTAACAAGAACTGGGCCCCTATTTTTGTAATAACCCAAAACCATTTAAATTTGGGTAGTTAAAAAAGAAATTTAAAAGTAACCCCATTTGTAATTAGATTAACAAACTTCTAAACCGAATATAGTGAAATATCTACATATTTGTATAGTAAAAAGAAAATTTAAGTTTTGCATCTAGATATACACTCTATAATGTAAGTGATTCCGTTTTCATTTCATTTTTAAAATTTCGTACTTTTCCCACTCTTAACCTTTAAATATTTAAAATAAAAGTTTTATCTCATGTACTATATTAGATAAAATATTATATTTACAATTTTGAGAAGTGAATTTTCTTCACTCACTATAAATCAGCTGACACACAAAAAAGGCAAATCATTAATCACAATAGATATTAAAAAAAGTACTACATATAATAGAGTCTTAATGAACTTAACTTTTTATTGAGGATTCAGAACTCCCATAGCCGTATAAAAGTACACTGTGTAGTTTAAAAGTCAAAATAGTTCCATTCATTTATTCTATGTTACATTAATGACAATAACCAGAGAAGCAAGAAATGATAAAACATAGAAAAAACTGCTTGTATTATTCAAAGGCAGAAGGACGTGAGAGTTTTACATTAATGCTTCTTAAAGAGGGACCTGATATAGCAATGAAGCGTTCTCTGGTGTAGCTTCTAGGATATAAAATTCTATACCCAAGTAAAACGCAATTAAATTTTTAACACTTTTGAACCAGTATTAAGATACTGGTTCACTATTCTCCTAAACTTGGAGTAATTATGCATCAATTTATGTAAAAATTATGTTAATAAACCATCGTTTGCCCCTCAAATTATAATTTATATATCGATATCTTTAAGTGGAGCACCCGTATTACTAAGCATATTGACTCTGTGAGTTGCTGAACATAAAGCAACCTTAAAGGCAATAATAACCCGAATGCTACGAACATTTTGAGTTACTTCATCAATAAAAACAATGAGAAGTGACTACATTTTAGTATCTTTGTATACTTATTAAACCTGTGACATTTACAGTACAAAAATATTTTTCTTGATCTTCTGAACTTTTATCGTTATAAAACTGCTCAATATAGCATAATGTCCCAGCATTATTGGGAAAGATTATTTTTAAAATTAACATGTAATTATATTATTTACACTAAAAAGAACTAAATCAGCACAAATAGATAAAACATTTAAATATCAACACAGATATTGTGATATTTATTTTAAATATGTTGTTTCTTACTTTATTTTATTTATAGATATAATAAGAACTAGAGAAGGGATATTTGTTACTATTTTAGTACTTTATTTATTTCTGCTTTCTAGCTCTTATTTTAGCTACATTATTCCAAAAGTAACTTTGCTTTTCATTTATATATTTTTTTTCAAATATAACAGGAGCATTTCAGGAAGAAGTTAATATAAAATCTCACCTAACTATGCCAATATGTCCTGATTTGGCCAAATGGTTTGAATGCAGTGTACAAGGTGTCCCAGAATCGCCCCAAAAGTTTTCGGAATAGGCAACTCAAATTATACTGAAGGGTTCTGTAAAACAGCACCTGATTTAACAGCTTTCAACACCTGACTATTGAGAACATGTTAAAGATATTACACGTTACCTTTGAAAATGGTTCTCTTTGTTTAACTTACCTATCATTGCATAAATACTTTACCACATGAACTGACACAAAATTCAGCAGAAAAACTCAAAGAATTTAATTTAATATTGCTACACAAATAGAGGAGGGAGAGAAATTTAAGAGTAACATTGGTTATGTACTTATTCGGAAATGAAAATATTACAGATGGAATTAAAGAAAAGAAAATGTGTGATTTAAAAAATCATTAGATTATAACGTGAACATTTTCGGCGATAGTGGTGCACCATGTATGTATATGTATTCTACTTATATTGAGAAAAACATCAGCGGATCATTAGTACGTTTTACAAATGTAAAAGCAGTGACACAATTATATTCACAATTTCTCTCATTGTAGAAACCTAGTAGCTTCATTTAATTAAGCAGTGGAAAAAACGCAATAGATTGAAAATGCTGACTTTTGTAGCTGATATGTCTGACTTTTAAGTTCTGGTACGTTATCATGATTAGACTTTTCATCTACAACAGTGGGAGACATCTTCATTGGAGAAGGAGATTCAGTGATTCCTGGACAAATGCTGTTTGAACTAATGGTAGTCAGCTGTCTACATCTTTATTGGTTTCCCATTGGGCAGTTAATCGCTTCCGGTTAGTCTGTTACTGTGCAGTGGCGGTCTATGTTGCAAGAGAATTTCAAACAGGCCTTTGCACGCTTTATGGTATGCATCGCCGAAAAAAAAAATCCACCCTGAAGATGACTCTCGCAGTTATAGACGAAATGTCTGGTCTTGAAGAAAAGAGAAGTAATACTAAATCGCGCTTTAAAAACACAATCGAACTTCTAACTTAATTTTCAGTATATTCATTTTGTCACTTAGAACAATCTAACGTAACCAAAAACTAATTAAATGAAAATAATACATCTACTATACATCATACTTAATTATAAGAGTTCTAGCTGCCAAAGTATACAAATGTAATTCCAGAATTAACACATTTTATTACCTTATAATGCCTTGTAATTTTCGGCATGCAACTTCGTATTTGTTATTCACATTTAAATATAACGGCATTGACAGGCCATCATACAACATTGTTTATATACCTTTTACAATTGAGTGCAAGTGATTATTTCACTTAAGTGTGTCATCTTTAAATCGACTAATGAAACAAAACAAACTTTTGAATTTAGACCAACCACAGCCGGATATCGTAGTGAAATTATTGAAAAATTTTACCAACTCAGTTTTACCACTCGAGTGCATTTGTCTGGTGGTCAGTGTAGCCAACTCTATACCTCCACTATATAATTCCTGAGCAAGCATCACTGACCACTTTTCTGTCTTTTCAGTAATTTTGAAATTTAACTAACTTAATGTATATTCATTCGAGCAATTGTTTTTGCGTATTCAGCCAAACAGTCTGAAACAATTTCATAAATTATGTAACAATATCTGCCTAAGCAACCATAAATCTTAATAAACCGTTGTTCAGAATGGCAAAATGTTTTCTGTTTTGTTTTTCTCAGCTGGATTAATAAATCGAACGGCAGCGGTTGTAATAGTCGACTTTCGTCTATTTCATTCTGACGGTTTTTGAATAGGTAGTGTCATAAGTAAGTTTTATACAATTTTAAAGTGTATGCACGAATTTCAAATATATATTACTTTTATTTTTATTCTATTCATGCAATAGTCTTAAACCCGTATTTTGGGTTCTGTATTGGCATTTCTGACGGTCGACGTACGTCTGTTGCTAGATGACTTGAAAAGTTTAAGTATTCACAATACAAATGTACAATTATTACAATATGGTATCAAAATTATATTTAAATTCTTATTTTACTCTGAAACAGTCCTAACAATCCTAATAAATATCACTCGAGGGTATGAGATAGCCGATATCTATATATTACTTGCGACAATTTGTTCGTCTTATTAACATAAGATTAACACGGATCGACGATTGATTATATTACTCACCATAAGTCAAGAAAAAAAAAATAAGGTTAGAATAATCAAGGTAGTGCAAAATATTAATAGAATCGATAGGATAGGTTTGTCACTAAACTTCCATGTCATTAAATTTAGAAAGTCGCAACAGAAGTACATCCTACGCATTGGTTGAACAAATGAAACGTAGTTTGGCTTATATGAACAGAACATATTTCATTGTTCGCTTATCCATGAGCTACGTAACTGTTGAGTCTAAAAGTAACCTCTCTCGTTGTTTAAGCAGCGGTGCCAGCTATCAACGAAACAAAGGACTTTAACACGATTAACATATTCTAAAAATCAAACATGTTTCTATTGTAGCACATGTATGTCTCCTCAAATGTCTTCTCTCCTTCCTTGGCTTATTCTGGATGGGACTGGCAGGCGAGTAAGAGATTGATTTATATCTGAACTGGTGTCTTCGAATCTCCTCTTCAGTTTCTTGAACTATATTCTCTCAAGTACGGCAAAATTCTCTTTCGACATCTAAACTTTGGTATTAGGTAATCAGTAATATTATTGGACTTTGCACGAGCACATTCCTGTTATTGTGTGATAGAAATTGAATGCTTTATTATTATTATTATTATTATTATTATTATTATTATTTATACTACTACTACTACTACTACTACTACTACTACTACTACTACTACTACTACTGCTACTGCTACTGCTACTGCTACTGCTACTGCTACTGCTACTGCTGCTACCATTCCTAAAATGTTGTTTTCTGTTTACTAAGTGTTATATCTTCGATAGCTCGAATTTTAAAATTTATTGTAATTTGGTTATTATTTATATTATTTCTGAGATTATTTTAGACACATTAGCAAACATACTAGTTTTGACTTCATTATAAAGTTGTTCAACAAGCAAGTAATTATGTACTCTTATGCATGTTTAACATGCATAAATAAATCGTGTGAAAGCACTGCCAAATAACATTTGTTTTTTTTTGAGGTGTACTCTATTTCAGCGATTCAGGTCCCGGAGCTTAGAGTAGGCTTTGAGATTTATACAGTTTTTGACTATATATATTGCTTTTGGATCAAGCGTTTCTCCTTACTTGTTTTCATACGAGCACTGTGTATGTGTGTGTCCATGTTATTTACAGAAGGTTACTCCTGTGCTGGAGAAAAGGTAAACTCATATTGATAAATTCGTTGAGGACTGTTCGCGAAATGTACAGAAAATTCGCCAATGTGTGCATTACGTAAGATTTTGTGTTATAGTGCAGCAAATAACGCCCCGAACAAATTTCTGAACTTCAATTATTTATGATTTTGCTTGCAGGTCGTATCAATGAAATTATTTGCGAAGGGAGTGAGTGTATATATTATTAGGCTGAACATATACATAGCAGATGAATATTGTTTTCTGAGTTGTTCAATTATTAAGGAACGCGGTAACTGATTTTTTGGCATTTTTGGCATTTGTTATAAAGACATTACAATTATGTCTCTATATTGTGACGAACTGAGCAATAGTAAATTAGATTGCCCAATTATCACTGTCATTTCCTGTTATACATTAAAGTTGTGGTTACGTGTAGCTGTGTGGATATTGCACCATCGCAGAGGAATCACGTGGCCCAGTATAACGTCCGGTTTGAGCCCGCAATGTCCTGTACTTGACGACGCTCTCTTCCAATGACATCAGCAATGTTAATGTTTTCTTCATAAGAGCACAAACCTGCGCTCGGTTTCGTCTTCTTTTAACTTGATTGCCTCCCCTCTTAAACATTTTAAACCACTTTCAAGGTGTGTATAGGTGGAACTGAATATGTCTCATCTTACACATCTTTCTCAGGCTGGAACCGGATAATAATGAAACTAGTGCCGTGTCTATATCATGAATTAAGTTTTCTAAATATTGTGAAGTTAAATTTTAGTGGCAAAAATTATGCCTGTTAAAAAAGTATGACTATTCTCTATTTAATAACCCTTTTACGTAAATTTTGATCCAATTTCAGTGAAAAGGTTCATGAATGCTCTGCAGAAAGGTGTTAACGAATCTAGTAATTATTTTTGGTTTATAATTAGTAATTTATGCAAAAATTATAATCTAAAAATGGCTACGTATTTTAAAAAATTATTTTCAGGGGAAACAAAATTAATGTCACTGAAAGTAATGCTATGATCTCAACACAAATAAATAATTTATTAATCCTAATAATAATAAATGGAAAGAATATAAAAAAAATCTTCCTTTTATATTTTTGATACATTTTGAAAATTTACATTCTTTTGTCAATGCCTTAATAAAAAATTAAGCAATTTTCATACATAAATGAACAATTTTACAGGACGTATTAATTGTTCTACTGTGCACAAAATTCTAAACCAATAGCTCGAGCTATAGAAATTACTTGGAAGGCAACTATTAAAGTATTTAGAATCAAAACCAGAGAGTAATAAATCTAGGTATAGGCTGAACTCGAACCACGGATCTGCCGCTTGCGGTGCCGACACATTTACGATCTAAACTATCGTGCTCTGCTCGACCATAGCAGTAAATCGAAGTTTATGATAATCATTTAAGGTTATTTGCAACGAGTGTATATTAGGCACAAATGGAGGAGAAGCAGTCGTTCAGATGATGGTAAGAGCATCGGTACGGCAAGTCAAAGAACCTAGGCTTAAGATCGTGCTGTGGTCTTGAATTATTCTATATGAAGCTAATTTCAATCCTTATCCTAAGACACGATGTGGATGAAAAAGCCACAGTTAAAAAGTATTAAGGTCTTGGCAACATGAATAGCGAATGAGCGATACAATTAATATGGTTGGCGGTATGCTAGCGGGTGCTGACTTAAGTGCTTAATTTTAAGTAGAACAGGATCAAATGGTAACGAAGCTATGGAAGCAGTTTTTTTACACACAGAAACGCATACATTAAACACAGTCGCTTAATTTTCACTTCAAAGTGCTGAGGCACCGTTTTGGCTGTCTCACTTGTTCGCCTTAATCAGTACAAAAGAAAGAACGACAATGTAACCGTACAAAGTAAATGGTAAATGTTAGACGGTAGACACTGTTATCTCCAGACCACAGCTTTGACACCACTATTTCAATTTCACTTAGGCGGTTCAAAGAAGTTGAAGCTGAATGCCTCATATAAAACATTTGGTCCTTAAATACAACACCACGGTATTTCGTTTAAAAAATTAAAGGTACCGAACTCCATCCTTACCATGCAAAGAACATTTCAGAGAATGAGCTATGCGCATGCCTCCAAAAAATAATCTAGACTTAATTTACAGCTTACAGACGCACATAACTAAAATTTGCTGATCTATTTTCACTACTACACCATGAATATGAAGCAAACTATAATTTATTTTCAAATTTTTCCACAACATTTTATTTTGTTACATTGTCACATTTTATTCTAGCTGTACCATAATAGATCCCCATAATTTTTGAATAGTGTTTAACGCCCGATTTTACCTGGGAAAACCCTGTCAGGGAGGACGATCCTGGCCGAATTCGCACCCCAGACCTTTCGCTTACGTGCCTTAACGACCTCGGCCACCTATGGCGGTCCCACATCATCAAAATAATATCATGAATAAGTGATAAATTTTAATTGAAAACAAACACTGCCAATTTAAGAAATAAAACATTTTTGTATCATTGATGATAAAACTCAGCTTCCTGGAGCAAATAGTTCCCGAGATGTAGAATTTGAACTGAACAAGTGCTCTCAAATTCCTCCCTCCAAAATATTTGCTTCTACAGTGACATAATTAAAAAATTATTAAAAATACTAATACAAAGGAACGTTAATGAAAATTCCATTAAATATACAGAAAATTCCAAGTATTAAAACGGTATAAAAAACGAAAATCTTTTTTACCCTCTACCTTCTAATACACCCCTTAATAAGAAAGGTAGAAACAGTAGAATCTTTTTTGAATGAGGGTGACTACAACGTGCGGAAGTCATAAGGAATCAATTGTTTTATTTATCTCAGAGGGCTAGATACTCTCACTTTACACCCTAAGAAAAAATACAACCCCTAAAACGCTGACCGAATCGGGAAACATGCCCTGACTACGGATTCACAACATATATTTTAATGCTGTCGCCTTTAGTTCATGTTCAAGTGTGCCATAGTGCACATAATGTGTGTTCTGTTCTGAGCAGTCAATAATAAGAACTACCAAGGCTCGAGACATCGTTATACGTGATATTTTATTTGTTTGTTCTTAAAAGTAAAATTAACGTTTTATATACAGCAGTGATGTACATTTTTAATGTAAAATATATTTGCATTTAAAGTTATTTCAAACGCAAAAAACATACATTTATAATCTTTGTTTGCAAAACAAATGCGCTAATAATTAATACTTTAAAATAAAATTGAAATTAGTTTTATTAATTTATGAATTATTATTAAGTTTATCCTCATTCTGAAAAGAAAGAATATTACCTTTTTGTGAGCACAAGTGCCTTAAATTTTAAATATGCCTTTGCACTAGGAAGTTATATCATCATGTGTATAATAAATATTACTTTCACTTGCAAAAAAGTAACAAAATAACTCATTCGTGAGCAGGATTCGCAATTCGGTGTTTCTCATTACTCGATACCTGCTTTTAAATTCTTGACTATCAAAGTGCGTCTGCCATAGAGAACTTGATGTGACTAATGATGACAGAATGAAGTTAAATGCTGTAAGACCTGCGCTCAGAAATATGCCAGTGTGAATCCAGCGCTTATCCGAGCAGAACTTGAGAGAAATCAATCTTCGAGAGAGGGCCTTAGGGTGTACACGTCAAAGGGCGATAAAGGCGTTCAGCTGAGGCCACGCAGTATTGCTGTTGTTCACAAGTTGCAGGAGGCAGGTAACGAGAAACGAGTAATATGCTTTTTGTTATTCAATCTGTATTTACTTGATATGCTAAATATCCTGTGGTTCAAAGCGAGGTCTAAATAACCGAATTTCCAAAATATAATTACATACATTTGGGCTCTTCAAAGTTACACACTAATAATGAATTGTCCTGCACCCGAGTTTGGTGAGTAGTTTCCAACACATTGAATACAGACCTGTAGAAAAGTATTTTAGAGGAATTTATGCATCTAGGCAATATGCAAAAGTTAATGGAATATGAAGGTAAGGCAATCACTACGCATAGCGACGTTGCTAAATTAATTGGGTGTGTGCGTACAGGATATCAGATCAAGCCTCAGTGACCAACTCTTGAGTTTTTGAGAAGTCGACACTTATTTACTTACTTCAAGCAAGATCGTTTTTGTTTCTTTTCCGCTCATTACACACAATATCCTACTTTGATGAAGGAACACTTTTGCGTTTATGTGTTGAGAAATAAGTTTTGCTGGGTTCTTGTAACATTTAAAGCACAAGTAATCAGGGCAACAGGGTTGTGTAGCTTGTATTAAGTTTACTGAATCCAATGTACTGAGTAACTAAGCATCATACAATCCAGAGACTTTTAAAGACGTGTTCAGAATTGTTTGTCCTTTCTGATTATAATGTTTCTGTAATTATGTTTTAGATACTTTTTGAGCATAAAATAGACATGCTGCCCTTTCCATTATTATAAATAACATTATGTGTCATAATTGCCAAGAAGGGAGGGTATTACACATGATTTGATGTAGCTAATGCTTGCACCATCTTCATTCTTGCCTCTAATTTAGAGGGCTTGCGCTCTCTCAGTTTTATTTAACAAGATGGTGCTGCTTCTCATATTCCGCATGTTCTTTGACGACGATTAATTTCTCTTGCCAGATGACTTCTGTGGAGTTATTGTAAAGTTGGTGATCATTGATGTTAAAGATAAACTAATAAAGAATTGAAGTTTTGACTGAAGAATTCTTCAAGTCTGTTTTTCCATAGCCCCGTGTGGGCCTTGGGCTTAACGCGGCAACAACTGCTTCTTCTACCTCCATCACGTGATATCATTGGTAGAGTGCAGTATTGCAGGGGGTGTGTAATCAGCACACCGCATCATCCCGCCGCTAACTAGGTCGAAGATCGCCATCTCTCCATCAAGCAACTTTCCAATTGTTCTCACGAGGCTGGGTGAACCCCGTTCCAGACCTTCCTAACTTAGAAAAATTCCTAAACACATACCGGGAATCGAACCCGAGCCTCCCGGCCAGCAGTCAGCAACGCTAACAATTAGACCAATGAGTTGGTCTTTGACTAAAGAATACTGCAGCAAAATGTCTGCAATACGGATTCGCTACAGGAAAAGAGGAGGGCATTTTTAGCTCTTGCTCCCCAAGGAATAATTTTTATAGTGGGTAGTTGTATGCTTGTAACTGCCATCAAACAAAAATTGATCAAATTAAATCGTATGAGAACTGTACTAACTTAAAGTGCATTTTCAAGCACTTTCTTATTTTGAAAAATATTTCATACTTTTCTTTACTGATTACCTCACTTAAAATTATAGCTGTTCTTGCAAATCATGAGGTAAATGAAGGAGAAGAAATTTAAACCAGATCACTGAAGAATTTTTAAAAAGATTTGGCATTTAAGTCTTATCTCGTGCCTGATAAGAAGCATATTGTACTGTAGTTGTATTTTAAAGCATTGCATTAATATTTGCACAACGTCAAACTAAATTACCTATCATATGAGAAAGGTCAGCAAGTTTTCGTAGTGGGCTACATGCTAGCGGTTACAATCTCTCCCATTATTACAAAGTGGCAGTTGTGGTATGTCAAAAGACAGCTGATATTGACATGTTGTAACAAAGAGGAGGGAGACTGTGTCGGCAGAGACGACCGCATCTGGCTGCGACAGGTACGTGCCATGGATCTTAAAAATTCGTTCAGCTGGTCTGATGGCAGTGTATAATTGGAATATGGCATTGGCGATGTGAAACAGTGCAGCATTTAGCTACATCTGTAACATTTTGATAGCAGACGCGAATGAAGCTCGCCAGAATTGTTTACTTAAATAGGGAGATCCGAAATAGATCACGTGGCTACAAAATGTAAACATTGAAGCGCACCAACAAATATTTCGTTCGGTGCATGTAGTTATATGTGTGCTTTTACTGTATAAATCTGTCATTGACTACGATCACATAACGTAGGCACAATGCAAAGCTTCAATAATTGGAAAGCAAGCATTTTGTTGTGTTCATTTTAAAGTTTACATATACTTATTTTATTTCTTGGTGGAGCTATACATTAAAACATTTTAGTATGCAACCTCAGTTGTACGTTTAAATCAACTCCAGTAGCATTGGGATAATCGATTCATTTTAATCAATTTACACGTATTCAATTATTTGCATAATCGAATAAAAAACGATTGAATTACATATGAGAATAGTAATAGTAATAACGGGCGTTTTAAGATACATTCAAATAAATGCAACTGTCGTATGGGCGTTACGGCCGTACATGCTAATGTCGTTCTTATAGCAGTCAAAAGGGTCATATACATACATACAAATCTACTGCATACATACAAATATACTAATACTTCGATATATGTACGTTTTCTATTAATAATTTTATATACAAAAATATAAACATGAATGGGATCCTTACTCTTGAGCCCTTCCCTTTACTCACCCTTCTCCCCAACTCCCCTCTCTTTTCTATAGCCATTAACCTCCTTTGTGGGGACTTCTCTAGAAATATTCCCATATTGTGTGAGTATCTCGCATGCACCTAAACTTCCAGGCACATGTTCAAATTTCAATTGGAATTCAGAAATTGCGGTGATAAATGCTCATTTCTTGAAATCTCGTTTCGCTGCATTCTGCTAAAATATGCCTCTAGGTATCGCTTTCTCCACACAATGGGCAAATTCTTTCTCCGAGAGCATCAACTGTTTCGTTTCCTTTCCAAGCTCCTAATCTGAGTCATGCGAGATCACTTTTTATTCTCTGCCACAGATATCTAAATAATGTCCCCTTCCCACTCCGGATGTATTTGAGCCTGCAGGTTAAGTGATACTTTTTCTGCGCATTGAGACAAAATAATATCAGAATATGAAAAGGAGTAAAATAACCATTTGTAATCTAACAGTATGCGGAACAGCAATGGAGAAATGCTAATATTATAAGTTAGTGGAACATTTATACTTTTCAGATTCCATTTTAATTTTAAAATTTCAATTATTAAAGAAACCGCTTTTAAAAAGAGCATTATGCAATTTTTGGAACTAATTTTAGCTTACTTCTAATAAGTAACACAGAGTGCGATATTACTTTTTTCACCCTTATTTGATTTTTTAAAAAGGTTTCATTTGTTCCATTTTATAATGCTTTTCTATTCGTAGTTTCTTGAAATGTAAGATTTTTTCAGCTGTGACGGAACTTTGATTGCGCATTTAAAATAAAAAGCAAATGATAATCATCACATCATACACTTCAAATTATTTATAAAGGAGCTTCAGAGATTTATTTCAACTGTTAATAAAATCGTATACGTAAGCATTACCCAGCTCTTTCCAAAATATTGAGGCCAATACATTGAGTAATTACAAAATTATGATACTATTATTAGTTAATAGAGAAAATTATTATTACTGTCATAACGTTAAACAATCTTGATGTGTTCAGCTGTATTCGCATTGGTCATATGCTTCTAAGGATTTCGAATAGTATGTTATAATGAGCCACACGCAGATATATGTGAAAAAAAATTAATCTTCAGCAAGTGCCGTGCTGTAATTTTGCGATTTCCCTTTGGGCAGAATTGACTGAACTTGTTCGAAAAAACAAGACACTCAAAAATGGGAACGTTCCAGAGGAAATTCACAGTTTGGGAACTGGCTGAGACTTATTTTCTTTCTTTCTATTTGCCAAATGGTAAAGTTGTTGCGGTTTAAAGCTGTGTAAACAATATAGTGAGATTGCAATACATACTTTACTAGTGTTTGAAAATCTGAATTAATAAAAAGCATCTGCACTAGAATACAATTCTTTGGGAGATTTATTTCTTAAGCTTTTAGGGAAGATTCTACAGCTCGCTCAACCTCTTGAGCTGGAAGAATGCACAAAAGACCCTTGTGATTTAAGTGGCAATGTGTATTACACACTTCAACCTAAACTAATAGATCAATATGTCACAGGCTCTAGAACCCTTCAGCTTCAGCTTCCATTCATAAACTAGAATTGGATAAATGAACTCTATCATAAACAGTGCAATGTAGTATTTTACTCATGGACTCTCTGTATAGGGTAATTAAAAAGTTGCACGCCATAGGACAACTCCGTTATTAGTGTAGGTACCGAAAAAGGAAAGAGGGAGAAAGTGTAGAAAATATGTAGCTTTAACTGCTGTGCTTGAATGTTGCAACAGAAGATGCACCAATCAAGTTGATTATAGCAATTATCGAAAAATGAACAGAATGTTAAATACGCTAACAATCTGCTTGAAAACACAAATAACTTTACAAAAACTTTACACGCAGATACTTAAAAGGGCAAACTGAAACATTTAATCACTTGAGCTGTTATGTTCTGTTATTGCTCCGCTTGTACACTAATAGAGAAAATGTTCAAATTGGTTGTCATCATCCAAATACCGTTAAGGCAACTGATTTAAAACTACATACAAGTTCCAAAAAGTTCTCCTCTTTCCTTTTTCGGTACCTACACTAATAACGGAATTGTGCTATGCTGCGCTACTTTTGAATCACACTGTATATCACACACACTTGGCAATAATTAGAAGTAGCTGAAAATAGTTCCATTAATAGACACTTTCAGCATTCATTAAAAAAATGCAGAGTGGCTACATGACTGGATGGGTTAAACAGAAAAACTTAAATGTCGTACAAATGTAAGACTTGGCATGTTTCAATTTGTACTCTACAGGGGGAAAAACTATTTAAAATTAGTAGTCTATGGCCGATGTAAAATAAAAACATGAGATTTTAAATGTGGTCCACCAATATGTTTAAACGTTCGTTTCAGTGGAGTGTGCTTAGAGAAATTTCTGTACGTATCTTCCTTGAGGCAATCCCTATTTGCTCTCATTGGTGTGCATAATGCAGACCACGTAGTTCACAGATGTCTGATTCGCTTAGAAGTTTAATTACAAGAACTTGGATTTTGAAATTGCATGAACCAAATAATCCACGTCTACGCTGTATGTAATGTTTCTGAGGCGGAATATTTTGCATCTATAAAATAAATATTCTTATTGAAATTTATCATCAACATACAGTATAGTAATATGTAAAAATGAACATTTCAGAAACAGAAGATAGTAAAACGCTACAGTATGAGTAATTTCTGACATTCTGGAAATGTGTCACAAAATAAATTTATTTCTAAGAAATTTAGAAATACATAAAGGGGAGATCTGGTATGAGGGTAGGTAAAATAAATGAAAAAATGTTTTGTATAGCGCTATTTTTACTGTAACTCTCTTACTGTATTTATAATATTAGCATGACAACTTTAAATTACATCTAAACTTCAAAACATGGTAAGGCCTGTGGCAGATATTTATATAAAATTATGAAATTTACTTTAATTTTCCATTCTTATAGCAGCAGCAATTATCTTTCATAGACATTTATTCGTTAAAGTCCCCACCCCTCCTTCGTTTGTTATTACTAATGTTTGCTCATTGTAAAAGCATAAAAATATGATTTACCCCATCTTCCAAGCTCGAAACAATTATGACAATGCATGATGAGTTATTGGGAAAAGCAGTTTTCTGTTGGATCGACTGTGATTTATACCAGGAAAATACATTGCCATAGTTTTTAAAATATGATGTGTTTTATAGAACAACTTGAATTTCTTTTCTTTTTTATATTCCCCTTTTCTAGTATTGGTTGCAAATATGCCAATAAACAAAAGATTACTATGTAAAGAATGGTTAGCCGTAGATAAAAATAGCATAGCACATGGCGAGTATACTATTTATTTCATATGTAATGAACAAACATAAATTTGACCGTTGTCAAATGCTAAGGGTAAGACCTATGTACATAATCATTTCATGGTTAATAACAGTCACTTTGAAAATACACTGTTTAGTTTACATTCATCTCTTTACAATCGTGGTGGGCTTCACCAAATTGTGAAAGTATTTACCCCCAGGGACCAGATTATTTCGAAATCACAGGAACAGAAAAGCAAAATACATGCTGAACTGCTGACTTGACAAGTGGCAGAACATTGAGGCCAAACTTGCACAAACCTGTGTATTTTCATATTAATATTTTTCAGTTTTATTTCGTAAATCTTTTCTTTTGAAGTAAATTTCTATAATGCTTAAATTTCCAACATGATGGACAGTTAGAAAAAAACAAAGCATGCATTTACTACAGAACATTTAAAAATGAATGTTCTACAAACAAATGTTCAATTCTAGAGCTAAAAAGTAAGTTATTGCAAGTTTGTGCTTATATGACATTGATTATTTTTGTAAACGAGTTTAACTAAATTTATTCAGAAAATATATGTATATACATAGAAGTTTATTCTAATATCCTCCGTGGAAACTTTATAAATATATAACTATTTCCGTCAATTCTTAATTATTAATGTATGTTCGCTAAAATAATTAAACTTAATTATATAAATTATACGAATATAATAATTTATATAATAATTACATTAATTATTATATAAATTATCGTACAAAGCACAACCAAATGTCATTTAAAATAGCTTACGATGTTGACAATTACATTAAAATTAATTTTACACTTAAAATTCGATTCTTACTACAAAGGTTCAAGTCATTAACAGAAAATTTAAAAAACGCCACACACTCAAAATGGCGGCTGTATACAAGGGTAGGAAAGAAAGTAATGCAACATATCCATAAGTAATAAAACATTTACTCGAGTGTTTGAAGACTTTTACATTCCTTCAGTATAATTCTCTGCCACATGTATCACTCGCTGCATCATTCTGGAAAGCACTGGACTTCTAGCTAAGTCGCTTTTGTTAATGTTTGAGAAGGAGCACGCTTCTGCAACACTGTTGTGCGACTTGTTCTGGCTAATGCATTTACTGGCCATCAACAAACCACCTTCAGCAGTGATTCATTCAACTGCACTTCAAGAACAGGACGATCTAAACGTGGAACATCGTTCACTGTATTGCGTCGAAAGTCTAGCATCCACGCACCACCGTTTATAAAGTTTAATTGCAACAGATTTCTCGCATACCTACATGGCATTTCCTCACGTTCGTATCATGTGCCAGATCAAATTTAATTCGTGCACTCTGCTCACTTTTAGAAAACATCATTTTAGGGAGATTTACATCATTGTTCGATACCTTTGTAATCGTCGTAAAAAGATAGTGCACTAGTGACGCTGAACAGCAATGCCATTCCTTTAGACATGCTAGAACAACAGCGTCCTTATATGTAAAATAACAGAGTGGCGACAGTGTTGCCACTATTTTATTTCGTAAGCAGCTTTCGTTATAAGACTTGTGTAAACCCTATAGACCTTGGTAGGTGCAGAAATTTTGCACCAGATAGAACACTCTATCTTTTGTTAACTATAGGAAAGTGCTTATTTAGTTTTAATGTATGATTAAAGACGTATGTCAATTATTAATATCGCCAAGTATTAAATTATTATCCTCGGAATCAAATCAAAATGTTGCAGCCGGCATTACTGCTCTGGATCGAAGACATTTGGAAGAAAGGCTTAAATAGTCTATTTTATACAAACTAAATTCATCGTGTCATCTGGTTAAATATATCGTCCTGATCATTTGGAAGAAAAAGTAGCGCATACATACATTGCTTTGCACTAAGCATTTTTTCTTCAACTACTTGTGGCGTTCTTCGGTTAGTTTAATGCAGTAAGCACCACATTTAGGAACCAGATTCGAAGATTTACAAGAGATGTTCAATAAAGCATTATTATAACTTGCTCTGACTATATCTATACTCATTCACATAATTTTGATATCTTTCTCAGAGTACTCCCATTGGACGCAATGCATCTGTCCCAGCGTTTACGCCAGTCTGTAAAGACCTGCTATAAACTATCTTTCAGAATCACCTCCGCAGCCTTGGCTACTGCTTCTAATGACGTAGAATGCCTCCCACTGAGGATTATCTTCAATTTGAGGGAAAGGGAGCCAAATATGGACTGTAGGGAAACTGATTGACTCATTTCACTTATATTTTTTTTGAGGTATTAAGCAACAACAGTTTCGATGTACGGTCGTGCATTATCAAGGTACAGAATCCAGCTTGCTGCAGAAAAAGTGGCACTCTGCATATGACATGGTCTTACAGAGTTTCCAAGACATTTCCATACTGTTGTCCAGTTACGGTTTTGTGTACAGGTACGATAAAACATTGTTTGAATATCGAAAAATGAGACTACCATAACTTTCTCTGTAGAAGTAAATACTTAGGCTCCCCTCTCTCTATTATGTTTGAGGTTTTCACACAGAGCTTTTCTGTTTGCTGTCAGAATCGAAATGTTATAGTCAAGTTTCATCATCAATTGTTATCTTTGAAAGAAACTCCGCATCTTTCTGTAACATCATCTTCATCATAAAAACCTCTCACATGTAGCTTTTTATTTACGAGCGTGTGGTGGCACACGGTGAAATGTTTCACATTTATGAAAGTATTCTTAACATTAATCGAAGTTCCTTTCTCACAACGATAGCAATGCTGTTAATGCTTTCTTCCGTTAGAGAACAAACCGAACTCCAGGTCACCGTCCTTTGAAATTGATTGCCTCTCTTCTTTAAACATTTTAAATTACCTTTGAGCTGTGCTATTGGGAAGAACAAGCTCTCCATAGGTCTCAGCTGATGATTTGTTGGGTCGAAAGCAGAATTTTAGGGCTGCATATTGTTCGTTTACCTGTACATTAAGTGAATATGATTTTAGCGGATAAATGTCTGTAAAAATTATGTGCATTGAACAGCGTTGCACATTGACTTTCTAAATTTATGACTGAGAACATGTATACCGGTCATTATAAAATAAATTAATTTTGCCAGGTTACAGTATATGGATGCTTCAGTTAGATCCTTCAAGCACTTTTACCTGTAGTTTTGCTAGGCTCAATGAGAAATGTGATGAACAGGAAGTAATTACTCTACAGGAAGACAGTGGATGTTTCCGTGACGCCACTCTTCTAGTAACAATAAGGAAAAATGCATATTTCCTCCGTTTTAATAATTTATAATTATTGCCAGTGTTAGATTCTCAAACGGAATTATATTTTACGAGGACTTTGCATATCAATGTTAAGTTCTATAGTACCTCAAACAACATAAACTTTAATTTTTGTAATAATCACTGCTGTGTTATTTACTCTGAAATGTGTACTTTAGCAATGAACTTTACTATTATTTGACATCTCACTGGCGCTGCAATATTTTGATCAATTTATTTAACTTAAGAAACCATCGACACCGTAACCAGTATAGTCATTTTTCTTGTGGCGTTTTTATCTCGATCTGTCCCAATGTTCTTCAAGAGTATTTCTCATCATTCATCTTAATTTGTGCTTGTCCTGGAAACGATGGCCAAATCTGGCTCTCTCTCCCTTTCGCTCAATAAGAGCTTTCGAAAAAAAACTCTCCAATATTTCTGAAAGATAATATTGACGCTAAGAGGGTGTGCAATGAACTTAAAAAAGGGTATTACACCATTCTGAAATGTCCCTAAAAAGTAATGATGTCTGACTCAGCAGTCGGTAATTCCTTGCCTTGCAATTCCCGCAGCACGAACATCGGAATCCAAGTGTTCCTAAAGGAGAATGCTGACTCTGTTCCTGTTATCACATTCAACAGGCTTTCTGTCATCACTCAGTGTATGAACACTACAAACTACAAGGGTGTAAAGCCGTACTGATATGGCTGATTTCTATTGATAAGAATTCATTGTATAGGCATATTTATCTTCCAGCAGCTCCATCAAATTTAAACAGCACTCGCTCTCTTCTTAAATTCACTTGCTTTAATAATACGATGTTGGGGAGGGGGTGCTCAAATATTGATTTGATCTTCTCT
Organism: Metallyticus violacea; assembly: GCA_030762175.1. Taxonomy (NCBI): domain Eukaryota; kingdom Metazoa; phylum Arthropoda; class Insecta; order Mantodea; family Metallyticidae; genus Metallyticus; species Metallyticus violacea. Next base: position 73,418,576 of record CM060834.1, read on the forward strand.
AATCCTTCACATTCTTTTATCAATCAACTTATAAATAAAAAGGAAAAAGTAAATAAAATCTAGCTATATTTATAAACCAAAATATGAGTCATCTCATAATAAAATTAATTAATTTATCTATTAATTTTATCATTATCAATAATAATGAATTACCAATTATCATTATTTATAAATTATAATATATAAACTTATAAAATATATAATATATAAATTATAAATTAATAATTTATTTAATACCTGATGCAAATATCTGAATTAATAATCAGTATCCTATCCATAGATGATCGACCGGACTGGTCACGTCCGTTCTTTTCCACGTCTCGAACTAGAAGTCGGAAGTCAGCTTAATCTTGCAAAACCAACACTACCGTCCCCCCACATTCATACGTTTCTTAACACGAATCTTAAAGAACCCTCCCAGGGCATATTGCAGTGTATATATTTACAATGCTACTAACATATACACTACTAAGTATATGTATCACATCATAACAGTGTCACTACTTCTAAAATATTAATATATTATTGATTTTTTAACTTTTTTTTACTTTCAGGAATCGGAAAGTATTAAATACTTTAAATCCATAATTAGGTTCTTTAAGAAGTTTTCGATATATTTCGCCTTTCAGCTCTGTGCTATTTCGATGGGGATTTCGTGTAATATGCTGAAACTTGAGTATGTGTTGTTAAGTTCAGAAAGTATGCTTGACATTTCTTTTGTGTTTATTTGCGTATCAATATCTGAAAAATATACATAAGACATTGTTTTACTTTCACTATTGTTTGACAGTACTTTCATTGTCTTCATTTAAGGTTAGAAGCCGCATTATCTCTAAGGGTTTTATTAGTATTTAATAATCATTATCTATGGGCACTTCTAAAACCTGGAGAACTCAATTCTCATTCTTATTCTGTTTCATGTAGTTTACAACTACATTTTAAAAAGAAAAGAATATTCTTCAGTATTTTACTAACAACAGAAATATCCTTCAGTGTTCATTATTCATGTCAGTATAGAAGAGAGCAAAGCATTACCATGTTTTAAACATAAACTTGTGAATTTGTGTATATGATTCTTCAAGCATGTAATAACATTATAAACTCAGCTTCTCAACTTAATATCCTGACTGTTGAAAATACTTCAGTGTCTTTGACGGAATGAAAAAGTGTCAAAGATACTCTTGCACATAACTGTGATCAGTCCCTTTTCTTAATGTGCCATTATATAAATAGGAAAAGTCTTAGGGGCCTTTCACAGCATTTACTCTGAATCTGGTCAAATCCACGTTTTAAATATTTTATATAATCGATTACAGTTTTGTCAGTTTTTCAATAGGCATAGAGTTCATTGCATAAAGTCAGAAAAATACAGAAGGTATTAATTTCATATTACAAACATTTCTCCTGAACCATATTTATTCGCATTTTGAAGAATATTTTACAGTTTTAATGATAAACCAATTTCGGGTGTTTTTCTTGCTTAATTAATAAAATTTAAAAACGTAAAAATAGATAAGAAACATATTTTCTTATATTTTTGGTTTGCACTCTATAGGTATTAACCATTATTTATACTATTTGTTTGTAATATATATCGCTTTACGATTAATCTGCAACAACACAGTTAAGAATATTGTGTAACGCTCACATGAAGAATATCTATTTCAATTTTTGAGCAAATAGCCTAAGTTAAAGCACAGGCACACAAGGGGTCAAGTTTGGAAGACAAGGCGGGCCGACGAGATAAGGGGCACGTTATGTTATTTGCTTAGAGCATAATAACTCATACACTGCCGCCCCGCCCCCTCTGCGGTTCCAAGGGGGCTATGACTGCAATATAAATGCCAACTTCGCAACAACGCAGTGAGGAAATTAATTAATTTCTATTATGTCTGTGTATAATGGCATCAAAAGATATCGCACCCCATTAGTTTAATTGAATAAACACGTTCCTTGTACAAGCACGGAATCCTGCATTTAGAGAATTAATTTATCCCGTTTTTATTTCAAAAACAAATAACCCATGCATGAGCGAACATTCAAACTGCCACACGTTTTTTCAAGCATCTCACCATTTCTCTGACTGGCAATAAATTGTAGCTAAGTGGCACTCAAGTACATAGTAAGATCTCACTGTGTACCAAGCTCAAATGTGCAGAACTTCAGTCAAAAGGGGTAAAGATAGAAAACTTGCAATCTTCAGCACATTATGCTTACATTTACAAACAGAAATTGTTCAGGAAAGCAATGGGGGCAAACTAAAACCCTCGACTAAGAGTTTTCTACTGAAAGGTCTCACAGATATAACATTATAAAAATCAACTGTTCAAACGCTGCGTACGGTTTTTTATGGGTCTAACTGATCTGGAAATAGGTACATCGAGGGTACTCCATAAGTTTCCGGCCTCTACGATAAGGCTTATCGGCTTCACAAAACCTTTATCTGGTGTAATATCTTATCTCTTAAGTAAATAATTGCAGCTGTAGCTTCCGCTCCGCTGTGCTCAGTTGTTCAGATATAGTTGCATAAAGAAGGCTATGTGTAGAACATTGTGAAATCTTCAAAATGGAGTATCGAGCTATTATTAAGTTCATCACAAAAGAAGGGCTTACTCCAAATGAAATTAGATAGCGATTGGACGGTGTAAATGGGGAAGCATCCCCCTCATATCTACCGTAAAAGAAAGGGCCAACCTTTTTCGAATGAATCGAGAAAAAATTGAAGACGAAGAGCGTGCAGGTCGGCCGTTGGAGGTGCTCACTCCTGAAAACATCGTTCTTGTGGAAGGAGAAATTATGGAAGACCGGCGGCTCAAAGTTATAGAAACAGCAGCAAGATTGGATCTTTCTAAAACAACAGTCCTTCGAATTAATCATGAACATTTAAACGTGAATAAGGTTAGTGCAAGATGGCTGCCTAGATTTCTTTCCTCAGTCCAAAAGCAGCAACGAGTAATCTGTTGTCAGACATTTTTGGAGCTCTGCCGTGGCAACGAGAGACAAGTTCTGTAAACAGGAAATTAAATATGGTCCTCTACTATGATCCGTTGTCCAAAAGAGAATCAATGGATTGGCGTAAACCTGGCGAAGCACCGCCTCTAAAGGCCAAGGTCACCCAGTAAACCAAGATCATGGCCACAATCTTTTGGGACAGTGAAGGAATGAATATTCTTTATTGACTTCAAGGAGAGGAACACACAGTAAATGAATGAATGAATAGTGTTTAACGCCGTTTTTGCTACAGAGGCACCACAGGCGATGAACACTGATGATACATGAGATGAAATGATATATTGGGAAAGGATTTATTTTTAAGGAAGGAATCTTTCCAGGCTTAAGGTTAGGGTTCCTCCCCGGCATTTGCCATTTATGAGGACTGAGGAAAACCTGGGAAAAACCTCTGTCAAGTAGGACGATCCTGGCTGGATTCGAACCCCTCCCGCTCACGAGTCCGCGCCTTAACGACCTCGGTCACCCGTGGCGGTCACCACAGTAAATGGTCAATACTATGCTGACCCACTGCTTCCATCAAAGAGAAAAGGCGAGGAAAGCTGAGTGGTGGTGTGCGCCTTTTTCACAACGCACCTATGCACGCAGTTCTTGTTGCAAAGGAAACTGTAAAGAAACATGACTTCAAGAAGATCAACCATCCACTCTGCAGCCCAGATCTAGCTCCCAGTGACTATTTTCTCGTCTCAGAACTCAAGAAGGACCTTCGAGAAAGGAAATTTAAGTGTGACGAAGAAGTGATGGATGCTGTTTATGGCCATTTTGCAGGCAAGACTTTCGAATGTTTTTTTTTGGGGGGGGGAAGGGATTGAAATGTTAATGACAATAAAGGGTAAATATATTTTTTTTCTCTTTATCATATCTAGAAAATGGTTAGGCCGGAAATTTTTGGACATATCCTCATATGTGGCAATGGTAACAAAAATTAATATATATATGTGTGTGTGTGTTATATTAAGGCATTCTTTTTGTAATATGGTAATGTACTTTTAAGCTAATTCTGTGCAAAAAGGAAAGTTTGTAGTTATTCCTTCACACATTTAAAATATTTAAATAATGATGCAAGTATTTGAGTTAAACTTTTCCGAACTTTTTGATGTTGGAAAATCGACTGCATTGTCAGCTGACTTGCTGGAGACTTAATGGATCAAGAATGGGTACAAGATACTATCATGCAGCAATCTGGGCGCACCACTGGCGGTATGAATCGGTGAAAATGAGACCTGGAGAACCAGTCGAGACCTCCCCAAAGATACATTCTTTAGAATCATTAATTTGATATGTACATGCCTAGACATTCTTTACTGAACATCCTGAAACACTGGTGCTCGACTGACCTCTGAATTCAGCTGGTCTATATATTATAGACATCGTTTGAGCAAGGTTGATTCAGTTGGAGCAGCACAAAGGTACAAAAGAGCTGATTTATTGAAGCACTGCAGGGAACTTTCGGAACTCCTGCGAGTGCTTTCCTTCCCGCCTGATTCAAGTGCTGGGCAAACAAGGCAATCGGTTGAACTTAATATAATTATTGCACCAGGATATAATTTCTAAAGCTCCGTGTCACATTAGTAAAACTATTTTTGTATTATTATTGAGACAAAGCTATTCTCTACATAATAGTAATTGATTTAAAATATATAAAAAATATTCCAGACTTTAAACTTTCAGGGTAGCAACATTTGTAAAACTCTTCTGGATGATGAGAGCAATGTTGGCTGATCACCAAAAAAGACTTCTACATGTGAAAAACAGCTAATATTATAAGAATATTTAATTTTAATGTGATTTAGTTGATAAGGTATTGTATTTTGGTATTTTAGTGGAATTTGTTTCATTATAAAGTATTGATCAACAAGTATGACAAATTCGTTTCCTTTGTTGCTGGTATCGTTTTGGTGCCATCCTGATGAAAATTGATGAGAAATATGTTTTTGGTTTTTGTTTTGGCCAAAATTAAGAGTAATGTGTGAAAGAAAAGCATACCTAAGTTATTTCATTTTTAAATGTTTTTAGCAAATTATGTTTCTTCACAAAATATATTTTTGATTTTAATTTAATCGTTCTTCATATTAACCTAAACAAAATAACCCCTTAGATAACCAACTCGACACAAAGGAGTTATCTGATACCAGTTCGCCACAGCACAGCTAAACAATTAAAACTGGTATGTATGTTGTAAACAAACAATAGGCAAGGGGAAAAAAAAACATGTACTCATTCAAAGCAAGGTTTGTCTGGTGACGGCATAAATGACAGCTCAAATTTCATAAAGCCAAAGCTACATTTATCTCATTTTTAATTTAGAGCGCTCATTGAAACCGAAAAGAAGAAAGACATGCACTAAGTTCTTGTTGCATTATCAGCAAAAATAAAACAGTTACTTTAGTCGGTAATTCACTAAAATATTCTGTGTTTATATTATACTGAAGCTTTATGAACTAACAGATACATGAGAGAGAACGCTTTATGTAAAATGTGGGTAATTTATAAATAATAGTTTCCACTCTAGATTGGTATTTTAAAATTTCGAAATAAAGAACTCTAAAATGTTTCGGATATATAAACAATTGAATTCTATTGATAAGCTGTTTGCTATAAATAGCTCATTATTAAATATTATTTCATTTTCGAATTAATATTCTTAATCAATTTGCAGTCCCCTAAAAATATTTTACATCCCATGTTGATTCTTTACTCATATAGAATAAGGTAACACTTTTCAGATTGCCGGTGCCTTTAACAGGAAGCGAAAAAATAAATCCGAATGAAAGAGCAATTGTTTCAAATCTCTTCCGCTCGCATACAGTTTAAGGAGTGCATTATTGTGCAGAGGGAGTGTGCTAAACAATTAACTACATTGAAAATTCACGTTTCAACAAAGAAGGCCGCGCATTGCAATATACCGACAACCTTCCACCGCGTGCTAAAATAAAAAATTATAAAAAGTTTGAACTCTTGTAAGCTTTTATTAATGCAGATCATATTTTCAATCTTTTTTCATTTTAATAGAATATTAAAATAGTAAGTGAATGTGACTCTTTAAAATGCGTTATAATGAAATAACAATATTGCTTAATTAAATAAATATTGGCTTACATATTTAATAAAATTTAATTTAATTTTAATTTGTTTCTGCATTGCTTAGTTCCAGATACTTTAATTTTCAAAGATATAGTTTTTCTTAAAATGTCAAATATGTAAAATATATTATAGTAAATTGTACTATGAACAGGAGTTTCATAGTTGGCAAATCTGTTATCTATAAATGCTTAATATATTATAATAATGCATTTTTTTAAAAATATGAGGTCAATTTTTTTAAACGTTTCGTCCGATTTGTTTGTTTCATTTGATTTATTTACGGACGCTCTTTAACATCTCAGGTCATCAGCGTCCCATTTTATTCAGGACGTGAAACGGCCGACAAATTTTACTCAGAGGCCTCTTTTTTCAGGCTTGAGGCTCTTTTTCGTGCCGTAAATGTACGATACGGGACCCACGGCTTTACTTCCCTTCCGAAGGAAGCCATACTTAACGATTTTTACGCCCGAAAAAATCCATCGATCCTGGCCGGGCTTGAACCCGCGATCTTGGGTTTACAAGGCACAAGTATCGTTACCAGGACCTACTCGCCTGATTTGAGATGGGATATTTCTTATACTGGAGTGCAGAAAATATGCAGAAAATTGTAGAGTAGAAAGGTAGTACCAAACTAAGCATTTTGAGGATAGGAGCAAGGGGTCGCAGAAGATTTTATTGAGCTACTTGCATCAACATTAAATCCGTCATTTTAGAGTCTTATATTGTGAAATTCGTTTGTGACATGTCAGATGTAAACAAAACACACTATTGTTCAGTACTAGTCAGTGTCGCTAGATGTGTCTGATGTCCAATGCAACAACGATATGTTTTGGAGCCTACTGGATGATACGATAACACCGAACGTCGTCTTGATATTAGGCGAAACTTATGGTTCCAACATGACGACGCCGCTGCGCATTTTTCACTTGCAACTAAATTACCAAAATAGAACATTTGTGGACAGATAGATCAGACGCAGTGGATCACCGTGTTTTTTTTTTTTTTTTGAGTAGTGTTTAACGAGAGGATCAACGTGGTGGCCTCTACGTTGACACCGTTGGATTTTTTTCCTCTGGGGTACCATGAAAAACACAATTTATGAAACACCAGTCGCACCAGTCGAGGATCCATAGACTTATAAGATTGCATGTTTTCTGTACGCGCTGATCCTTGTCACGCCGCTATTTTGTTTGCCAGCATGAAAATGGTGGCCATATTGAACATTCATTAAGACATGTTGACAATAATAAAGCATATATATTATTAAAATATTTTTTAATATTTTTTACATTTTTTTTTCTGTATATTAAGATGCAAAAGCATTTGATTTATTAGTCAGAACTTTTTAAGATATTTTTTAACATTTTATGTTCTCCATTCTGCATTTTTAAGATATGCTGTACAGAACTTTAATTCAGTACGCGCAAGCAATCTTTAGTTTCTCATTATGTACCGATATTCATCAGTTGAGATAGCGAGTTACATTTCATTTTGACTGACAAATAGTGTGCTTCATAACGTCAGATTTCAATTATAATCATGCAGCGCTCCTGTTATTATACTGCATCTGCGACCCACCATATTCCTGACCTCATGCTTAGTTTGGTATTGCCTTCTACTCTACAATTTTCTGCGCGTTGTTTTTCCGCAACCTGTATACTGTCAAAAAGCATTCTGCTACAATCCAAGTAAATGAGTTCTTGTGTCACAAAAACTGATAAATCGCTTACTTGCTGTAGCTAAATTAGTAGCATCTGATTTTCTGCTGATAGTGATATGGATATGTCGATATTGTTGAATTATCTACTCAATAGTTGCAGTCCTTGCGAGTTCTTGAGGTCATCTGCCCTTTTGTTACATGTCACATTCAAGATATTGCTAGCGTTTGGGTTATGATACTAGAGCAGTAAAACTGCAGTGAAGCAGTTCATTAAGTTCGGTTAGCCTACTGATAAACGGAGTGCACTGTATTTGAAATCATATCTCACGTTTGATTTTTATGTGCTGCGCTCTATGGAAATGAAACAAAGGAGACGAGTCCCATTATCAAAGGCATTGTTTGCATCATGACGTACCCGTTTCAATCGCTTTATCCCTGCATTTTGTTCACTGCACAAGAAGCGAACATTCAACAAAAATAAAGCATTTTTTCAACATGACGAGAATATTAACACATCTGTGAGAATAAAAAACTATAATGATAATAAAACTTTCCTGTCACTGCTGAGGAGATGGTCTGTCTACGCTACAGTGCACAGAATTCGTGACGTGTATGGGCCGCATTATTTTATTCGTAACTCAATTGTTCATTCGAATTGTGAGTACGCATGACCTACCATATTTTATTCATGCCTCATGATTTCTACGTCAATTGTTTGTTCAATTACAAGTAGGCATAGCCAGAAATATTTTTATGTTTTCGAGCTTTAATAATGTAAACAGGGGTTTGGGGAAGAGCAATGGTTTCGTCTCATTGCGGAACTAACGCTAGACGTAATTTAATTATTTTTTTATTTTCCCGAAGAGCGTTGCCCATGAATAACAAAATGAATCTTTATTGCTCTGTAGCATCACGTGGATGGCGCGTTACGGTCACGCTGTTACGACTAGGACAAAAAAACTCGTTTAATTTGGTGTTAAAAAGGAAATGAGGCACCCGTTTCTGCCATATGCATTTTCAAATATATTTTGCTATTCTAAGGTGTCGATCTGTTTATATTTGAATTGTAATTAAGTTTTTCATAGTCACATTACTTCACAGTATTTTCCATACTTTCACTTTGAGTAAAATGTGACACAAATGTTAAACGTGGCATTTTATTATATGAGTAGGATGTTTGTGTAGTGTGACCGGAGGCTATTTTGGATCACGTTGGAAACAATACCTAATTCTGTAGATTATCAATATAGCAGTGGTGCTAATTAGAGGGTTAAAACACATTGTGATGGGTCAAAATTGCAAATTAAAATTTTGTTTCAAGTATTATATTTTATTTATTTAACGTGTAATTTTTATTTTTCGTGCAGAAAGAAGTTATAGATGTATAATAATGATATCACATGTTATTCATTTTCTTGCAGACATAGTTCTCGGTTTGTCAGCAAATCGCACTACGGCCTGACGTGAAGAATGAGAACATTATAAACATGCCATACATTATAAAATACATAATCTTAAATATATTAATAACTACTAGAGCCCAAACGTTCAGGTACTTAATTTGGTTAAAATAGACAGTGGAAAAAGCTGAAAAACATTGAAAATGGATATTAATATAATTAAAATAGACATTTATTAAAAGTGAAATCAATAATTTCACTCATTATTAACGAAAATAGGTAATTATGATACTTAATAATTTCTTCATCACAAAATTAAAGTATTTAAGCTTACTTTTCTTGGTTACAAGCAACAACATGATGTTTTTTAAGGTAGCTTGTCAGAGAGAACATTTTTCATCTAAGAAACAGAACGTTCTACTTCCACTGAAGTAATTAGAGCATATTTAAAACAAGCTATTTCGGAAGGACTCATACCAGTTACAAAGAACATTCACCTTTCAGGACATAAAGAAAATGTTGATCAAGACGAAGTAAATTGTTTTGAATAGTTTCCAGGCGAATGACCAAAAGATGCGCAGTGGTTTCTGGTCGAGTTCATTTTCAGTTTATGCATTTATAGGGGAATCAGGTTAGTGTCTTTCTTACTTACGTACTGAACGCATTGTAGGGACGATTTATTGCACAGCTGTGCCGCTTTCTTCTTTCTCGCTTGCAATTGTTTGTTACATTTATGCAGCTGAGAAGTTACCTCCATCACAAACTTCCAAGCGTTGTCTCGCCCAGATCTATATAAGGTCATTCGCCAGGACTGCTCAAAACTACAGTACTTCCCTCATCCTCTCTGTTTCTTGATATTGTATGGCAGAGGTAGCCGTTTTTACATATCAGTAATGAAAGTTCTGCTATTTAACGAGCTGAAGTTAATGTTTCAGGCGAAACTTTTTGACTACTTAAAAGGAAATAAAGCTATAAAAATGTTCTCAACTGGTATTTTTATGAGGTAAACATGCTATTTAATATAACTTTTTCATTTCCATATATTGAATTTCTGTATGTGCCTTTTAAAACGCGTAAATAATCTTGCAAAAATTCCATACCAATCCAAAAACAAGCAAAAAAAAAAAAAATAATAATAAATTTAAAATTGACATCAAAACCAAAATACACAAAAAAGCAATATAAAACTGGCACCATTGACCCAAATGTACGGAATCACGTTCATTTCTATTTGACTCAATTATATCCATCTAGGTAAAAGTAAAAAAAAGGTCAAAAAATTTTGCCTAACTTCCGGCTTCTGATCATTACATTCTCTGTTAAACCAAAACGTGTAATACTGGAGCGTTATAAAAAGATGTAGCACTAGTGCTACAAAACATGAGACCGCCTGTGGTCTAGTGGTAGAATTTGCTATTACTAGTTCGGAATTCCTGGATTCGATTCTCGGTCAGGTCAAGTAGTTCTGGTAATTTTTTTCGGAGTTTTCCTAACTCAGAAAAGATGAATATCAGATAGCTTTAAGGTAAAGGACACCAATCTCATTTGTGTCACCATTAATTAATTTCATTTCATTCATAACCACAGTCTTACACACATTCACTCTACAGACTTTGTGAAAATACCAAGTCAAAATGGCAATAAATTAAACAAAAATACAGAGTATAGTTCGAGTACCTTGTGTCAAAAGAAGTCATTTTCAGTATGAGCAGTCTAAAGATGTCTTTATCGTATTAAACCAACCGCAAACTATACAGTAAAATGCCTAATAAGCCAGGAGAAACAAGGTAAATGTTCGAACTTATTTACAAGAAAAACAAGCTGTATAATTTAAATTAACGTCGTGTCTCTATTTGAGCACACTAAAGTCGAGTAACTTGAAAGAAAGAGAAGAAAAAGATGAACAAGAACACGGGAACAGAGGAAGTTCTAAGGAGAAAGTCACAATAAAACTTTAACAGCCTTGAGACTGATATTAAAGTAATATCTCAAGTTAAATGTATTTAATTTCGTGATAAACGACCGTATGTTTACTTTCATGTCATCTGCCTTCAACAAGATATGAGCGTGATTGTTATGAATGCTGGTTCACGGATTCTTTTAACAGAACCCGAAAAACTAATCTAAAATGTAGCAAAGGAATAAATATTATTATATGTTATGGCTTTCAATCGTCTATTTCTCCATTGTTATTAAAATATACAGGTAATAAGGTATAAAGGTGAAACACAAGAATAAACTTATAACATTTTTTGCAACATAGATCCATCACTTTTCCCGTATACGCCTCAATTCCTTATGTGTAGCATTTTAATAGACACCTACGTGGTGAAAATATAACAGAGAAACAAAAACAGAAGTTATGTTCAATTTAGATGTCTTCGCGTTGTGTATAGCGTTTTCTAATTAGGTACAGTATAACGACAGTTTCAACTGTTATTAAAACTAATTTTGTTGCTCACTGTATAATAAGAGAAATATAAATTTCACCATTCACCATTCACCATTTAATATCATTTAATATTATAAATTTATCAAGTCTTACCAACGATTCCCAGTCAGGTCAAGTTGTGTAAGATTTTGTTTCGGAGTTTTTCTTTAATATGAGGAAGCGAAACGCAGCTATTTTTAAGGTTTAAGCACTCTGAACTCATTTGCAGCACTAATAGTTCCTTACAGACTGAAGACCTACACCTATACTTATGTTTATGGTGTACACATCTTACCACAGAACCAGTTAGGCTGTATCACTGTACTAAACATTGCTAGCCCAAAGTGTTCTTTATTGCTTGTGAAAATCTTTTGGGACTTAACCAGAGTTATTATTTTTGTGGAGAATTTTCTTCACCGATTCTTAACCCCAAGGTTATGTTTCTACTTTCAGTTTCGGTACTGATGAACATTTTACAAGATAAACTTAGTTAAGATGTAATTCTATGGTTCTAAAAACTAAAAACGTAAAATTATCTAAAACAATAGAAGCCGTGAGTACTATAACAACAATAGTTTGCCTCCATTGTCAGTGACAACTCACTGGTAACTTGGCTCCATGTAGGATTAAGGTAAATGTTAAAGGGAGAAGTTTAATAAGATCTGTTGAATTTTTAAAATCATACATGATATGAGATTAAATCACAACAATTTGATGTATTAAATATGTTATAAATGTAACAAAAAATTAATATTTACAGACACTAATCTTAATTATGAATCCAACTATATTTATAAGATATAAAAAATTTAAAGTCTTTCCTTATTGTTTATTACAAATTACAAAACGTTAAAGAGGCGGATAGAAGAAGAAGAAAAGCTAAAAGGAAGATGTAATCTTAAGTAACTAACTGTATGACGGAGATTGTCTTAAGGCCCTTGACACTATAGGTAAAGTTGCTGAACCCTGTCTGTAAGCAGACAACGTTTTATAGGTCCATATTGTAAATATAAGTCAAATAGGGCTCATACTCTCAGCAATCCAAAAAATTCCAGGAATTTCCGGTATGTAGTGCGAAAATTTTGGAAGTTACGTGAGCGAACATTATATTTTTACTATTTTTGAAAAAAGTTCAGTACCTGGATCCCACAGAAGTTACTGCATATATGTTTGTTGCACATTACGCATTTTGAATAGCTTGACTTAGAAAGTGTACCTTCAGTTGAGAAAAGTTGTTCCACTCTTAGGAAGATTTTTAAATACACGTATATCTTTATAGAAGAAAACTTTGAAGGTCACTGGCGGCTTTCTTTCAGATAGGGAACTAATGGCAACACGCACACCATCGAGAAGAAGATTAAAACACAACAGTACAAATAAAACAAAATTATGTTTAAGTTATTAATTCTTTGATTTGTTAGATATGTTGTTTTATACATTTTTATTCGAGAAAAAAATGTGTAGCATAAACAATTTTACATAAATAAGTTCATTATAGTTTTTGTTTCATGATTCTTCCATTGTTATGAAAGATTACCAAAATATAAACATTTTAAAGATGACCAGCATAACAAAGTCTACTTTTGGAAAATGAAAAGCATATTACAGCTGCTTAAGGCATAAATTAGTTGCCCTGGCTCAGTTGTGATACTCACCAACTATTACTTGGATGTAACTATCGACTGGCTCCAAACATGTCAAACACCTTCTAAGGTTCTGCAGAAAATAATATATTTCCTAAACCTGTAGAAAATAACCGTTTCAAACTTTCTGCATCCGTGAATAGTAAAATAACTATACATTAAAAGTTCTGCAAATGTGAAGCCATTGTCTCATTGATGATAAGCGAGTACTGCTAGTACCTGGTCGCTACGGACTGTAGCTGAACATAAACTGGCCAGCAAACAGAAGCATTGAAGGAAAATCTACTACTACTACTCCGTTACAAAAGCTATGACCGACTACCGCTTCGCTTTTGTCTTGACTTCAGTTCCGGAGGGACTAGAGCAAAACATTTGTTTCTCCCCTTTATCGCCTATTGTAGCAATTTCCGCTCTACCCTAGAGGCACCATACTGCCCTCGTTCAGCCCTTCTCCCGTCATTACCGAGCCAAAACTACCCGAATGAATTATTAAACTGTAACCCTTGCAAGTCTTTTCTTCCTCGCCACTTGGGTCGTAAAGCAACCTTTCATCAATAAAAACGAAGAAATCCTGCCTGGAAAATAAAACACACACTTTCATAAGTTTTTTTAAGCCAATAAAGAACCCTTTCTCCCAGTGGAAAAGGTTGAAACAAGGAAATAAAAGGAAAACAAGGAAGCAATATTCACAACAGATTTGCCCCTGAGTTTGACATTCCTGCGTAAATGCAATAAAATTTTTGGTCTAAATAAAATTGAGTATTATCCCCATATATTAAGCTTGGAGATGTCATGTATCCGAAAAATGCCTTAATGTGTGTCATTTCATGAGGTGTTCTTGTTATTCTGAAATACTGGCAGAAAAAAAATTTCAGTTTTATAACAAACAGAAATAAACGTATCATTTTCACTCATTTCACTGTTTGGTATAACGAAATAGCTTCATAAATATAACAGGGATAAAATGAATAATGATAAAATAATTTGGAGCACCAATCAGAAGAAAAGAAGAGAACATAAAACTTAGCCCAATGTTGAAATGGTCCCAATTTTTTATATTTAAACTGTTTTTGTTTTATTGGACTGATAATATGATTATCAATTGTGAAATTATCTTATTTGATCGTCAATGAAAACAATATAGGATAATATAATAAGAACTTAATGGATAGTATTTTATTTAAGAAATTTAAATATATTTATGTATTTTTTGTTTCAGCTGTTATATATGCTCAAATCGTAGAAGTATTTTACATTTCAAAGAGAAGAACCCACTTAAAGATACTCCGATGTCTCTACAGCTATTTTGAAGCATTTTTCTTTCCATGAAATTTGGAATCATCACTCATTTATTTGTTACTGTTAAGGACATTGAGTATTTAGTAGTGATTAGATGACATTGTCTATATGGGAACCTAGGCAGCCAACAAGAGGAAAATTGTCAAAGCCACTTGTGCAGTTTTAAGAGAATAATTTTCGGTGATATGTTACAAGAACGTTTGAAATTGCTCAATTGTTCAAAAGAAAAACAATTCCAGCATAGGATTATTCTCTTAGCCTACAGGCATTATGGGACTGCTGTACTACTGCAAGAGGACTGCAGGCTCACCTGCAATATATAGTCTTCCAGTGGAGAGAGACCAGTTGGTGATGGCGGAGTATCCTGTAGGGAGGCATGTTGCATGCGCGTGCGGAGCATCTTCGATGGGGGTTAACGCCCAGAGGTGCAGAGATGAGGCACTGCGACCCTGTGCTCAACTCTTCAGAGGTGCCGTTGGTACAGACTTCCTTTTCATGGAAGATAGAGTCCGGACCGAGCTCAACAGGTGGATGGATATCTCAAAGGTGATGATACCCATTGCATGGACTGGTGAGCCAGGTCTCCGGATATGAATCCTATAGAATATGTCTATGATGCATTAGGGAGAAGAGTTCCAGCTTGTCAGTCTCCACCGAGGATAATTCCAGACCTCCACACTGCTCCTCGCGAGGAATGGTAGGAATCTGCTGCCAGTATAGCTCTTGAACCAACTCATAGAGAACATGTCAATTGCTGCGAGATATGTATATAGTTGGTAGTAACCGCTTCCCCTATTAACTTTTTTTTTTATGTTGAAGATATTCCAGTTTTATTAATTTTTCCAGAGTATTTCTAAAATCCTATTAAGGAAATATGCCATTGTATCTGATTAATTGAACTTTCGATCACTGTGTATATAAATACATGTGCTTTTTTTTTTTTTCAATCCTATTTCTGATGTTTCATCCAATGCAGTGATCTTTTTTTTTTTTTCTTTTCTGATTTGTTCATTGAGTACTTAACAAATGTTTTCACTCCCTTAACATTTCTTAAAAATCTCATTGTATTGTATTTAGCTGTTATCCTTCCTTTTAATGCCTTACTTTCTCTTCTATAATGTATCACTGGTATGACCAGGAATTTATAACTTGAGCGGCGTGTATTCTTTTTTTTAATGCTCTTATTTCTTCACATATATCCGACATTTCATGCAGGGTATTATTTATTATTTATAACTTCATTATATATAGCAGCAGAAGAGGATAAAACACTAAGAGAAAGTCACACTTGTAATCGCTATATTATTAAAAGTGCGATTTTCTCGTAGTGTTTTATCCTTTTTTGCTTTTACAATTACTGTTAATTTGTTACATTGTTAATAGTGTTACTTTATTTTTATTTTTATTTTATATATATGACTCATAAAAAGCACTTAGGGTGCATGTAAAAATTACACATTAAAAGTTTACACTAAAAACCTGAATAAAACTGAACACTAAAACCGCGATATCGAGCATTGGCTGAGTTTACTCTCAGCACGCGCTCAAGAGCCAAAGATCGAAAGATGGTGGTCTTAGTGTTTAGTTTTATTACGGTTTTTAGTGTAAATTTTTAAGTGTACTCTTTATAATGCATTCTAAGTGCTTTATATGAGTTTTATGCTTTTTAGAAGTTTTTGTTATTCTGTGAGCAGTATGTATATATAATACACATGACAATATATATATTGTTAATTACGGTGTTACATTAATCTTGTATTATAATTAAAATATTTCGAAATTACAAAGAAAATAAAAGATAAAACATTTCTTGGGAGCGATAAACTATAAAAATTCCAAATAAAAGTATACAGCTACTTATAAAATAATCTAAATTGAAAAAGAAACACAAGAGGAACGAATAAAAATAAACGAGATGGATCAGCTATATAATATACATTCTCTGGTACATGAATATTATCAACATAAATTTGTAATTATTTTTATAAAATTCCAGTTAATACTAAACGTTTATCTATTACCTAAATGAAAGGTTGAGTCTTTGTTATTTTCTGAAATATTTGTTTGAACATATGGGCATAGAGGAAGTAACAGTAAATACATATCAACCACTCTTGTTCGTTTGTCAGTTCAAGTAAGTGCTTCAACACGTCCCTGACGAAGAAGCCTGTGGAACCAATCTGCAAAAGTGACAGAGCTCAGCATCGTAGGTGCGCTAATTTCCGTACAAATTCTTCATTCGACAGCATTAAATACTCGTTTGGCATTTTTGGACGGACCCATGTTGGGGACCGTACCAATTCAATGTGCTTCTACATATGGTAACAACAGCACATTTGGCTCTATTAACACCTTATGACTTCAGAATTTGAATAAATGTTTGCTGGGCATGTTTGGGGAATCGCATGTCAGTAAAGTGCCAATTCAGCATGCTTCTGCACATTATGACTCCATTAACATCTTCTTCTTTCAAAAATTGAATTGAATTGAATAGAAATGCTCGCCTGGGCAATTTCGTTCAAATCGTTATTGAAGACCGTACTGTGCTTCTGTAGATGAAAACATTGAAAGAATACCAACTCTTTACTAAATACAGTGCTACCTAATGGAGCAAATACACAGCTTTAGTACTGAAGCAAGGACGATACCAGTATCCTTTAAGCAGCCCTTATATCTTAGACGTTCCAAAAATTATAGTGTAAACAGAACTCCCCAAACTTTATAAAGAATTATGTTCTCTATATTAATATTATAAGTTTATGACTTAAGGGATAAATAAGACATGAAGTGTCAACATTTTGAAGGAAATAAATTTACATCTCTCTACTTGTCAACATGTTTTGAATAATACAGAACATAAAAATATCAATAATGAAATTTTACTTTGTCAGGTTTACAAGTACACAAAATATGTAACTATAACTGTCGCATGGACCTTACGCCCGTACATGCTAATATCGTTCTTTAAACAATCAAAATATACAATACCCAAAAAACGGTAACATTCATTGCTACGATTAACTATATATATATATATATACACACATACACATATGTATGTATATACATATATACGAGGGCTAATCAAAAAGGACTGAGAAGGTTTTTAACGCATGCAATACACTAGGTCAGGCCCAGATTGTTGTGGTCTTTATGAAAGTATACTCCGTTGAGTTGAATGCACTTTGCCCAACTCGTCTGCGAGTGCGGAACGCGTGCTTGGAAGCCATTTTGACATCTTCAAAACCATCTTAACTCAAAAGTATCACTCCCATTATCTCCCTTTTTCAGACAGGGAAAGGGACAAAAGTCACAGGGGGCTAAATCTGGGGAGTACAGAGGTTGGGGGATACATTCGAAGTTTCCTACACACTTCCACTCGCACCATCTTCTGTTCAGAAATCAGTAATCTTGGGACCCACCTCTCTAAACGCGTCTCAATTTCAAGAGAGCATGCAGAATCGAAAATGTTTAGTCATAGGAAATGTGTAACATGTCTACGAGTCTGTCATTTGTTACCGTCGGTATTCAAGAACAATGACGCCAGCTGTGTTAATCATGGTTTCGTTTACTGCTCTTGCTGGAGTACCTGCAACACTGCTTTGTTGTTGAAACAATGGTCTCCTTAAATTCCTTTAAACAATGGAGTGCTGTGGATTGTGGCAGAACATCATCACCATATGCCTGCTGTAACAATCTGCCAATTTCCATGCCGGATTTCTGCAAACGAAAGCAAAACTTCAACGCAGCATATTGCTCTTCACAAATCTAATCCATTTTGTATGCAGGGGACTGGCGAATTGACGTAGTTTGCTCGTCTCCTGTGTATACACGCATGCGTCAACGAACTTCTGTTTTGTCCACCAATCAGGACTGAACTGTTTTCATTATATAACATTGTGTCAATAGGTTTTTTGCTTTGCGCGATACAAAAAATAATTATTTTAATAGCCCTCATAGTAACGCACAAATATACAGATATTCTTACATCATTCGTTTTTAATAATTTAATGCACACACACACATATGAAGAGCTCTTACCCCTGAGCCTCCCTTTCCTTTACTCACACCCTCCCCAACTCCTCTCTCTCTTCTTTTAACGCTGAACGCTCACCGAGGATTATATTTTTGCAAATACGGCATTATCAAAAAAAATTTTTTTTTTCATCTTTTCTCACATTGGTTGTTCTCAGATTCCTTAAGTCAGTATTATTGCTGGAATATAGGTTGGGAAAGTTTGAACTGATTAATGCTTTTACCGTTATTAGAACAACTTTTTCGAGCAATGCTTTTTGCTTAAAAGTTATGAAGTGGTTTAAACAAGAATATCCTGAATTTAATAATACATTTTGAGTTAATATTAATAGAACTATTGAAAACTAGAACTCAACTCTACAGAAAATTTTTACATCTGTAGTTTTACTGCTGCAAAGCTTACTTCCATTTACTTGTTATGGCACGCATCAATTACTTTACATAATTTGGTTGGCAGCTCTCTTGCAGTAGGACAATAGAAATGATTTATACGTCATAAAAACTTTAGAGAGAGCAGCAATACGCGGTGATTTTCGGGTTTTATAATTGCGATTTTATAACCGATGCTGTGTATTGCGACTTAATTTCCCATTTTTCCCGATTTGTGCATTGGGAAATGTGCATTCCTCGCTTACTATTACGATAATGTTTCGTAGAACCATCATAACAATAAATTCATTACAGGCCGGACTTTTGAAATGTCATCCCGAATGGGAAACAATAAATATGGAAACTGCTAGCGGCAGCAATATATTTCGGGTAGAACTGACAACCTTAGCGACAATTATTACACTTTTAGTAGCACAATTCTACATAATTTTAGATTTTCTAAAATATCATAAGAAACTACCATTTATTAGATGGGTATAAGCAAATTTTATTGAGTAAATCAGTGACCAGTGGTGGCCTTCAAGAAGCCTAGCTATATATGCTTTTAAAAGGTTTTAGAAATGAAAATTATTATTACATTTTAATATTAGATTTTATCGTAAGGGATTTAAACGGATCAGAGTGTCAAAAATTAACAAACTTCCTGAGAGAAATTGAAAGTGCTCGTGGCATTTCCTCCCATACAGCACTTTGTTGTGCAAAGCCCTGGCCACTTAATTGCTGTGGTTATATCCCCTAAAGTACTGCAGTATATTAGCCGTTTCTATGGTAACCACTTTGAGAATTCATGAACTGGAAATAGTACTTGATGAGTTAGTTATAATGCGTATATTTACTGGTGACGCTGCTATCCGTTGCCCAGGTGACCACAATACACTCAAATTGCAGTGTAATTATTTTCACCTGATTTCAACCGAGGCTGGTGTATTCGCTAAAAAGGGGCGTTCGTTCTATGAGGTCATTTTACTTGCAGATTAGCTCCAGTCGCCGTTTTGTAAATTGCTGTGTAAACCCATTGCATTTTACAGCGTTTGTACATTTGTAAATAATAATAATAATAATAATAATAATAATAATAATAATAATAATAATATAAATTATCATTTCGTGCGTTTTAATGTCACTAATGTGTAATTAGGACACAATTCCAGCACGGATGGGTTGAAGGTTATGATTTCGAGTTGCATAAACTATGCTGCTGCTCACTGAAAACACATGCAAAGCTGAGCAAATGTGAAAAAGACAAAAATATCGAACAAGTGCAAGATGCGTCACCAGCTAGAGTTAAGTCGATATGCTTATGTGTCCTAGATTCTCTCACAAATTACTCTCTATCTTGACAATAAAATTTGCAGCGATAAAGAAACCTTTTATTTATGTAAGGAGGTCTACAGGGTTTGAAAAACCTCTTGATGTAATACAAAATTAGAAAAAGCCCCAGTTAGAGTTTGGTGTGGGCGCTGACAAGAAAGTTTGTCATTGGTCAATTTCTTTTCATCCAGGAAACAATCAGCTGGGCGTGCTCCAAGAATCCGTGTTTCAGCAAGATGGTACTCTATTTCATTTCTAGTGCTAGTTATTCATGCTGAACTCGTGGACGAAAATTTCCCAAATAGGAAAACAGAAATATGAGACCCTCTGCCTGCTTCTCCCCAGGTACCCCAACTTAGCTCCCCTAGCCTTATTTTTCAGTGACTTTCTAATAAGTGTAGTATCCGAAAAGAAAGTTAATATTCTGGGACTGAAGCACTTGGCCTGGGATTGAATACTATCTCAATATTTGTAGACATATACTTTTAGTTTTACTGGTTATTATGTTAATCGTATTTGTATTAAATTAGTAAATTTAGGTTAATAAAGCAATATTTATCCTTAAAATTATCAGTTATTACATGATATCTCTTAAGACGCACTTTGTCTATACGCTTTAAGGCAAGAGTCTAGCACAGTCAAGAGTTCCACACATTTGTCATGTAACATTCGACTCCATACAAGGGAAAACTATAAACTCATAGTCATAGTAGGCAATATTTACTACTTACTAGTTTGAAAGATGTATAACCATTTGGCTGCAGAAAAGGCAACTATTCCAGTCAACCCTGTTTGATTTATTTACTTCTGAATACAAGCGTAAGATAATGTATTCAAGTTTAATGTGCTATCATTGAATTGTATATATATATATTTCAATAAACTCTCTTCTCCCTTCTTAACTTCAGCAGCAAAACTCACTGAGAGTCATATATGCCCTCTCTAACGTATGTAATAAAAATGTTGAGTAAGTAAGTCTTATTAACATACAAATGGCTATATAAGAAATATAGACACAAGCGGACTCAAACACGGAATGCATATATGCATAATAAAGTATTGCTTAAAATAACTTGTTCCAATTGCATGTTACTATATATCTCCACAAAATGCTAATAAAGTAGGAATGGACAAAAATTTACTGAATAGCTGAACGATATGTAAAATAAAAGACAATAAAGAAAGACATTTATTTAGCATAATGTGGAAATATGTGAATTCACACAACTCTGCGCTCATCAAAACAAGTACTTTATATTTTCTTGTTTTAAGACATAACTTCTGATGAGAAAACAATTTTACAAATATATGTAGCTTTTAAGGTAGAATTGCTTATAACACCATAAGGAACACAATTGAAAACATAAATAAAAGTTATAAATAGGATCAAAAAGCGATTAATAACGTGCTTAATATAAGAGGTTTCCACACCAATGTTTGGCAGAGATTGTCTGACATACATCTCTCTCAAAGTATTGCAATCTAGTGCAAAATACTAGGTGTAAAGGAATTTGGTGTGTATGAATAAGGAATCATTGTGGTTCATTCTTGTGTTTTATACAAGAACTGAAATAGGAAAAAGAGAAAGGTTAAATGATACTAAATGCACTTTACATTAATAAATAAAATTAAAGCAAAGTTATGTTAGGTTGATTTAAAGAAATAAAACTACTATTAAATAACAGCAATTCTTTGAAAGCAATATTAAAAGTACCCACACGTTTACTAATTCTGCATGATTCTATATCCAGATCATTCGCCTAATAGAAAATAATTTGATACTTTAGATATGTAGATTCTGCATTGGTCATAAAAATAAAATTATTTCGCTCTATGTGTGAGGGAGAGGTGGTTCATTAGAAATAAACCATAGATGTATTTTGAGTTTCTAGATGCATATCATTTACCAGAGTAGGTTCATAAGTTTCCGACTTCGCCAAAAAAGATTATCGCCTTCACAAAATCTTATCTAGTGTCATACCGAATGTGTTAAGTAAATAATTGCAGCTGTATTTTCCTCTCCGCTGTATTCAGTTGTTTAGATATAGTTGCAAAAAGAAGGCTATGCATAGAAGATTGTGACATGTTCAAAATGGAGTTTCGAGCTGTTATTAAGTTCTTCACAAAAGAAGGACTTACTCCAAATGAAATTAAACAGCGATTGAACGGAAGTATCCCCTCATATTCTGCTGTAAAAGAATGGGCCAAACTTTTTCGAATGGGTCGAGAAAGCATTGAAGATGAAGCGTGCAGGTCGGCCCTTGGAGGTGCTCACTCCTGAAAACATCGCTCTTGTGAAAGACCGGCGGCTCAAAGTTACAGAAATAGCAGCAACGTTGGGCCTTTCTAAAACAACAGTCCTTCGAACTATTCATGAACATATAAACATTATTAAAGCTAGTGCAAGATATATGACTAGTCTTTCCTCAGTCCAAAAGCAGCAACGAGTCAGCTGTTGTCAGACTGGAGCTCTGCCGTGGCAACGAGAGGGAAGTTCTGCAAACCATTGTTATAGGAGATAACTATGGCCCTCTACTATTATCCCTTGTCCAAAAGAGAATCAATGGAGGGGCGTAAACCTGGCGAAGCACCGCCTCTAAAGGTCAAGGTCACTCAGTCAACCAAGAAGATCATGGCCACAATCTTTTGGGACTGTGAAGGAATACTCTTCATTGATTTCAGGGAGAGGAATACCACAGTAAATGGGGAGTCCTATGCTGGCCTACTGCCCAGACTACGTGCTTCCATCATAGAGAAAAGATGAGGAAAGCTGAATGGTGGTGTGCGCCTTCTTCACGATAACGCGCCTGTGCATGCAGCTCTTGTTGCAAGGAATCTGTGAAGAAATGTGACTTCAAGGAGATCGACCATCTCCCCTACCACCCAGATGTAGCTTTCAGTGACTATTTCCTCTTCTGAAAACTCTAGAAGGACCTTCGAGGAAGGAAATTTAATTTTGATGAAGAAGTGATGGATGTTGTTCATGCCCATTTTGCAGACAAGATTTCTGATTATTTGGGGGGGGGGTTGAAATGTTAATTCAAAGTTGTAAAGAGTGTATTGCAATAAAGAGTAGCTGTATTGAAAAGGGAAATGTAGTTTTTATCTTTATCATACCTAGAAAATGGTTAGGCCAGAAACTTATGGACTGGATAATAGAATGTCAATACTTTGGCCCCTTTTACAAATTGTTTGCAAAGGAAAGAATTTACCTTAGCAATTCTTGAATGTACAGGCAAGCAAAGCAATAGAAACCTCGACTGTCAAGTACAGATACTTAGTTACGGATCAGTGCTGGAAGGAGAACAAAATGTTTCTTTAGGTAAAAAGACCGCTCTTGTTTTCTTTTAGACACGGAAAAGCTCTCGAGTTCACTGAAGTAGCCACTACTGCTTACCGTTAACTTTCTTTATGCTGTAGATAAAGCACAAATAAAAAACAGATTTTCTATTTATATGTTAACCTATGTATGTTATGAGTGCTCATATCCGTAGGAAAATGTTTCAAGTTCGTCAGACCGCCACGGGTGGCCGAGGTCGTTAAGGCACGGACTCGTGAGCGGGAGGTCTGCGGTTCGAATCCCGCCAGGACCGTCCTTCCTGACTGGGGTTTTTTCCAGGTTTTCCTCAGTCTTCATAACTGGCAAATGCCGGGGAGGTACCTAAACTTAGGCCTGGAACGCTTCCTTCCTTAAAAAAAAAAAATATCCTTTCCCAATATATCATTTTCATTTCATGTATCATCAGTGTCCACCGCCTGTGGTGCCTCAGTAGTAAAAACGGGCGTTAAACACTACTCAAAAAAAAAAAAAAAAAGTTCGTCAGAATTATAGGAAGTTAACCAGGAAGCCATAACCATGCAGAGCTTATTGTTTGGTTTGAGGAATAATTTATTGAGTTAGGTGGATTCATAGAGGAATGAAGTTGTAGCCTCAACAAATTGAAAGTATACAGGGAAATGTTTTATATTTTCATATTGTGTTCTTTAAGAAGTAGATGTGGGAATACAGAACCTATAGTTCTTTCATATAAGAAGCACATGTGGGCATGCTGAACCTATAGTTCTTTCATATAAGAAGTAGATGTGGATATACAGAACCTATAGTTGTGTCATATAAGAAGCAGATGTGGGCATACAGAACCTATAGTTCTTTCATATAAGAATCAGATGTGGGCATGCTGAACCTA
The DNA here is from genome assembly GCA_030762175.1 of Metallyticus violacea. Taxonomy (NCBI): domain Eukaryota; kingdom Metazoa; phylum Arthropoda; class Insecta; order Mantodea; family Metallyticidae; genus Metallyticus; species Metallyticus violacea. Next base: position 73,443,025 of record CM060834.1, read on the forward strand.
TAGTTCTTTCATATAAGAAGCAGATGATGTGGGCATACAGAACCTATAGTTCTTTCATATAAGAATCAGATGTGGGCATGCTGAACCTATAGTGCTTTCATATAAGAAGTAGATGTGGACATACAGAACCTATAGTTCTTTCATATAAGAATCAGATGTGGGCATGCTGAACCTATAGTGCTTTCATATAAGAAGTAGATGTGGACATACAGAACCTATAGTTCTTTCATATAAGAAGCAGATGTGGGCATACAGAACCTATAGTTCTTTCATATAAGAAGCAGATGTGGACATACAGAACCTATGGTTATCTCATATAAGAAGCAGATGTGGGCATACAGAACCTATGGTTGTCTCATAAAAGAAGCAGATGTGGGCATACAGAACCTATGGTTATCTCATATAAGAAGCAGATGTGGGCATACAGAACCTATGGTTATCTCATATAAGAAGCAGATGTGGTCATACAGAACCTATAGTTCTTTCATATAAGAAGCAGATGTGGACATACAGAACCTATAGTTCTTTCATATAAGAAGTAGATGTGGACATACAGAACCTATTGTTCTTTCATATAAGAAGTAGATGTGGACATACAGAACCTATGGTTATCTCATATAAGAAGCAAATGTGGGCATACAGAACCTGTGGTTGTTTCATATAAGAGGCAAATGTGGACATACAGAACCTATGGTTATCTCATATAAGAAGCAAATGTGGGCATACAGAACCTATAGTTCTTTCATATAAGAAGCAGATGTGGACATACAGAACCTATAGTTCTTTCATATAAGAGGCAAATGTGGACATACAGAACCTATAGTTCTTTCATATAAGAAGCAGATGTGGGCATACAGAACCTATAGTTCTTTCATATAAGAAGTAGATGTGGGCCTGCTGAACCTATAGTTCTTTCATATAAGAAGTAGATGTGGACATACAGAACCTATAGTTCTTTCATATAAGAAGCATATGTGGACATACAGAACCTATAGTTCTTTCATATAAGAAGCAGATGTGGACATACAGAACCTATAGTTCTTTCATATAAGAAGTAGATGTGGACATACAGAACCTATAGTTCTTTCATATAAGAGGCAAATGTGGACATACAGAACCTATAGTTCTTTCATATAAGAAGTAGATGTGGGCCTGCTGAACCTATAGTTCTTTCATATAAGAAGTAGATGTGGACATACAGAACCTATAGTGCTTTCATATAAGAAGTAGATGTGGACATACAGAACCTATAGTTCTTTCATATAAGAAGTAGATGTGGACATACAGAACCTATTGTTCTTTCATATAAGAAGTAGATGTGGACATACAGAACCTATGGTTATCTCATATAAGAAGCAAATGTGGGCATACAGAACCTATAGTTCTTTCATATAAGAAGCAGATGTGGACATACAGAACCTATAGTTCTTTCATATAAGAAGCAGATGTGGACATACAGAACCTATAGTTCTTTCATATAAGAAGCAGATGTGGACATACAGAACCTATAGTTCTTTCATATAAGAAGTAGATGTGGACATACAGAACCTATAGTGCTTTCATATAAGAAGTAGATGTGGACATACAGAACCTATAGTTCTTTCATATAAGAAGTAGATGTGGACATACAGAACCTATTGTTCTTTCCTATAAGAAGTAGATGTGGACATACAGAACCTATGGTTATCTCATATAAGAAGCAAATGTGGGCATACAGAACCTGTGGTTGTTTCATATAAGAGGCAAATGTGGACATACAGAACCTATGGTTATCTCATATAAGAAGCAAATGTGGGCATACAGAACCTGTGGTTGTTTCATATAAGAAGCAAATGTGGGCATACAGAACCTGTGGTTGTTTCATATAAGAGGCAAATGTGGGCATACAGAACCTATAGTTGTCTCATATAAGAGGCAAATGTGGGCATACAGAACCTATAGTTGTCTCATATAAGAAGTAGATGTGGGCATACAGAACCTGTGGTTGTTTCATATAAGAGGCAAATGTGGACATACAGAACCTATAGTTGTCTGATATAAGAGGCAAATGTGGGCATACAGAACCTATAGTTGTCTCATATAAGAAGTAGATGTGGGCATACAGAACCTGTGGTTGTTTCATATAAGAAGCAAATGTGGGCATACAGAACCTGTGGTTGTTTCATATAAGAAGCAAATGTGGGCATACAGAACCTGTGGTTGTTTCACATAAGAAGCAAATGTGGGCATACAGAACCTATGGTTATCTCATATAAGAGGCAAATGTGGGCATACAGAACCTATAGTTGTCTCATATAAGAAGTAGATGTGGACATACAGAACCTATAGTTGTCTCATATAAGAAGCAGATGTGGGCATACAGAACCTATAGTTGTTTCACCTAAGAGCACACCGTATAATGCATATTAAGGTAAAACATGTAATAAAAATTAAGCTAATTAAAAATCCCAAAATGGCACGTTATAGAAAGAATGAAATTTTGATAAAGTGGACTGTATGATGAACGAGACAAAGGGTGGCCGAGGCCGTTAAGGCTCGGACTCTTGAGCGGGAGGTCTGGGTTTCGAATCTCGCCAAGACTGTCCTCTCTGACTGAGGTTATTCCAGGCTTTCCTCTGTCCTCATAAATGGTAAATGCCGGGGAGGTACCCTAAACTTAGGCCTGGAACGTTTCATGTGTCATCAGTGTCCACCGCCTGTGATGCCTCAGCAGTAAAAACGGGCGTTAAACACTACCCAATAAAAATGTAAGAGCACAATTTTATAGCGCACACAAGTTTAGGCCTCTACCCCCAAAATATTTGCAGTTATGTAAATATAAAATAATGAAAGTTAGATATGTACTTCTGTTACAAATTTTCTGTTTTATAACATCTAGACGAGCTGTCATATTTAGGAACTAAGGTTAATAAGTTCAGCAAAATATATTGTAGTACTTTATAATTAATTTATTTTCATCGTCAAAATTATAGTAGCTCATGTTTCGAAAGTTCATATTCAGCAAAAATGCTACTAATGTACTTGCAGTTAAGAATCGGTCATAGGTCTTCATCCAAATTCTAAAAAATAACAATTCTCGACTCGGCAGAAATTGCGTCATTGCCAGGCCATTCTCACTGTAAAAACAAACGTGACTCACAATCCACGTGCTCGCTACAGCAGAGTGATGAATTGGCTGTTGTTGTTGGGTCATTCGTGACTGGTAGCATTCTTCGCGTGTTAACTCTAGTTCGTTTCATATTTCCACAAGTAAACACAACGTTATTCGGATATTGTTTCAATATAAAATACTTTTAATACTATTTATTTCTATAACTTAATCTAGTGTGTTAATATTACGTATTTCTCAAGCAGTTGGTTCCCCATTTTTTAGAGGAAGGGTTGATTTTGTATTTGCAAAGATATCAATAGATATTTTTTAACAAATAACAATGCTACCTGCTTATAAGTTTATAAAATATGCCTTTGAATATTGGTAGATCAGAATCTAGGACTAGTCATTATGTTTTAAACAACGCATTGAAATATTTAATATTTCAGTAAAACAACATATATTTTGAATATTACATTACATAATTACTACACAAAAGCAACACTGTTCTACATTATTTAACAGTGCTATACAATCCACATGTCAACCATGTTAAGTTTACTTTGACAATTTAAAAATGAAATCGGGTTTTTTTGTCCCCCCCCAATAGTTAAACAAATTTTCTGTGGTTATACGTATATGCCTGTAAATATTAAGAATAATTAATACATTCTATTTTCGCTTGTGAAATTTATAAGTTAGTTTTTATTGAGCCTAAGAGTGGAAAATGAAATTGTGGTTACTGGGAGCGTTGCTAAAATAGTCAAAATTTTCTGACTGCGAGAAATACCGCTGAGAAGCACGTAATTGCGTTGACAGAAGATTTTGAAGGACTTTATGGAGTCTAAATGGAGATACCAAAAATGAAGCTCGCCAGTCCTTGTTAATTAATTATATTGGCCTTTTTTCCATCCTGTCGCAGTAGAATCTTCGTAGATCCATATTGATTATAATAGAAGTAGTTTTATGAGATAGAGAAGATCTTTTAGTTGGGTAGTGATATTATCCAAAAATGTAAGGAATGCAAAGGAAAATTCCGAAGAATTCCGAGATTTACACCTGTGAGTCTGTGTTGGAATACTTATATCAATATCAGGCTTTTTGCACGTGTCACATACCTCCACATAGACTGTATGATACTCTTCAATAGCAGTATGAAAGAGGTGTACTTCTTGTTCGATCCTCAAAGTCATTTTAACAGCCCCACAAAGAACTAAAGGACGCTACAAAGAGAGAGAGAGAGAGATGTCCCACAATAAACTAATTGACGCTAGCGCTGGCTTCACTGGTATCTTTGAGTTGCTCCTAGCACTTAAGCGTAAGAACAAGTAATAATGTGGCCACTGTAAACTTACCTACTCCTTCATTCTGTATAAAGAAGCATCCACAACGTGCAACACAATCTGTATTCTACAATACATGACAGTGTATTGCCCAAAATTCAACAAGTGGAGAATACTAATGAATGTTCTTAACAAAATGTATACTCTAATCTGAAATTTTATACTATTGATAATTTTGTATATTATTTTGAGCATATAATATATGGTAAGGTCGCAATATGGCCACGATGTTAATGTGAAACCAAAAATACATTAAAAAAAGAGGCCCACTAAAAAGTTTGGCTATTACGTTAATTGAGAAAAAAACAGGCGTTTGATTACAGACAAGATCTGACGAGCCTCAGTCTCACAATAAGGCAAATATTAGAATAAGTTGCGTTATACAACAAAAACCAGCTTAAATTACAAAGAAAATACCTTGAAAGCGTGGAGGACGCAAAAGCGGGTCCTAACTTCCATAACACCCATGTGGCTTCGCCCCTGGGTCGGTCCTGGTGGTCTAGTGATAACCATACTTGCCTCGTAGACCTAAAATCGCGGGTTCAATGGATTTTTCGGGCGTAAAAATCCTAAGTATGGCTTCCTTCGGAAGGGAAGTACAGCCGTGGGGCTCATGTTGTAGATTTACGGCACGTAAAAGAACCTCAAGTGTGAAAAAAGACTCATCTGAGCAAAATTAATCGGTTGTTTCCCTCCCTGAATTGAATGGGACGCTGATGACTTGAGATGTTAAAGAGCGTCCACAAATAAACCAAAAAATTAATTAATTAATACTCCCCGGCTATCACACAAGTTTCATATATGAGCTGTAAAGGAGCAGAAAAGCCTCATTAACACCTCAGATTACTTGCACAGCTGTTAAAGCATGCTCCCTTCGTCTGTTTCGCGCTAACTACTGGAGAGATATCTATTACAGTTTTCAGAGAAGAGGCACATATCAATATTATGTGGGTTATGTCGTCATAAACAATTTATAAAGCTTAGGCAATACCAAACGCATCCAATAAAAATATTCTTATCTTATGACTAGACTTTGATGCTTTAACCCGGCCCATGCCAAATCCATACCCAGCATACCCGACTGCACTGCACACTGTGCATATTTCGCTTGACGGGGCTAAACCTTTGGAGTGTACTTATGACTGGAGAGCGGAAAAATTTCGAATGTCATGTTTTAGGTCACTATTCATATAGTGCTAGGAAGTAAAATGTATATTTTCAGTAATTTTATACTTCATATTTCCTATTGTTTCATAAAATGTGGCATATTTTGATCAAGGCTTTAAAGTTTATTCGAATTTTCCAATTTTAATTTTTAAACTTTTTAAGTAATATTTACGTTACTTTTATGGTTTTATTATACATTCTAAAATACAATAAAAATTTGCGATAATTCAAATGTTACAGTCCAAGTTCCATTCAATGGAATTTCAATTTCCAAAAAAAGGATTTCAACAATGCCCAAATAACAATAATAATTATTTTTGCCGGAATTTGTGTTCTTGTGTAAAATACATGCGTTTCTTAACAACAATAAAATTACGAGATTTAAAATGGCATTGGATGTTTGAATATTGTTACTTGGGAACTAAATGAAGCCCCATTATTGTTACACTTAACATAATACGATATTAGTATTTGAACTCAATAAGAATCGTGTAAACTAATATTTTCCTGAACTTTTCACTTAGGTATCTGCACACAACATACTAAAATGCGATGAACGAAAAAATCGGCATATATATCATCTAAAGTGTTACAAAATGAAATATTGAGGAACTTTGTTAGAAAAATATGCCAACTATACCATGGGAGACAACTTTAAAAAAAAGCTATGTTCAGAAATTACTGCAGTTACTGAGGTCAGTAATACACTATAAGGTTAAGCAAAAATTATTCAAGCCAGCATAAAGCTACAAAGAGCAAATTTACATTTGTACAAATACATTCTCACTGACAATTGGTAAACTATCTTGTTAGAAAATATGGAGTAATATATTGTAATTTACTATCAAAATTGTGCATATATGGTTCTAGTTAATATTTGTAGGACTTTTTTTTGAGTAGTGTTTAACGCCCGTTTTCACTACTGAGGCACCACAGGCGGTGGACACTGATGATACATGAGATGAAATGATAAATTGGGAAAGGATATTTTTTTTTAAGGAAGGAAGCGTTCCAGGCCTAAGTTTAGGTACCTCCCCGGCATTTGCCAGTTATGAAGACTGAGGAAAACCTGGAAAAAACCCCAGTCAGGGAAGACGGTCCTGGCGGGATTCGAACCGCAGACCTCCCGCTCACGAGTCCATGCCTTAACGACCTTGGCCACCCGTGGCGGTGATTTGTAGGACTTCAATGCATATAAGCGAGTGTATATAAATCCTTGATTTTATTCTTTAAAATCAGATATATTCATATTTTTAAAATGTTTAATATTTCAATGATATTTTCACTTTTCATATGTCAAATTTTCTTCATATTTTTCTGTTCTCTGCTTTCGCGAAAATTATACATATTTTATTCCTTTCGGATAAAACTGAACATATTTCAAGATACGTTTATACTTCGTCCTTATAATGCAACTCATTTTACGCTTAATAGTATAATTTCAATCCTTTATCACTAACAATATTAAGAAGCAACCTATTTTAATACTTTTTCTAGAAAGGAGCGCGTTTCTTGGAATCTGTCAACTTGTTTATTTCCCATCAAGCTATTGAAGAATAAAATGACGTCCTGTCAGTGTGAAGGGATTGGTTTCGGAGAAAGTTTGTACTAAATTAGACATCAAATCTTCGGCATGACACATCCAATAACCCTAAAGAGATTACGAGTGTCATATATCAAGTAGAACATGGTTGCCTATCCTCAGCTCTGCTAGGGGCAATGCCGTTTTCATTATACGCCCAGTTCACCCTGCAGGGAGCTACATATAGACTGTGCCCCCATAGAGCAGAGCCATATAGCCACGTGATTAAAGCCCTCGGGAATCCCATAAAACTGCCACCAACAAGATAATACCCAAGCTTTGATTCTGCTTCGTTCGTGCTTACTGACGTAACAGAGGCCGGTGAATCTGAGCAGTTTTTTCATTTTTACGGGACTAAAATGACAATGTTTTTACAAGGCTTATTCTGTTTAAACTAAGATAAAATATGTGACGCTCATGTATTTGGCAATGCAAGAAAATCAAGTGTTAAATATCTATAAATACATTTTGTAATCTTTCTGCTTGTTGAGATTCAGGGGCGAAAATTCCTAGTACCCATATGGAAAGAAAAATATTGAAATTTCGAAAGAGAAAAATGCAGCCATGTTGGGATAAATATGATAAATCTGGTAATAACAACAACAACAATAATAATAATAATAATAATAATAATAATAATAATAATAATAATGCTTGCAAGCACCGTCCTCTTTTAAGATTTTTTTTTTTTTTTTTTTTGTTTTGTGTATTTAAGGACGCTCTTTAACATCTCAGGTCATCAGCGTCCCATTCAATTCAGGGCGTGAAACGGCCGACAAATTTTACTCAGAGGCCTCTTCTTTCAGACTTGAGGTTCTTTTTCGTGCCGCAAATGTACAACACGGGACCCATGGCTTTACTTCCCTTCCGAAGGAAGCCATACTTACAGGCGGTTAAGCAAGTAAATAAGATAAGATATCTGCTAGAATATATAAGAATTACAAAGAAAAAGTCACATTATTCTTTCAAACAATTGACATTCTTATGTCTTACTTCTCAGACACAAACCGCGTCTTCTTCAGTTCCGAGCAGTGTTTCAAGTATATGTTAGGAAAAGCTTAACTAGTTTCAGATATGTCTGTAGTTCATACTGAGCAGGATGGCTCAGAAGGTAACGTTTGGGACTTGCATTCGGGAGGTTCGGGATTCTAAACTTGGCTACTTCGACTTTTTTTCATGGTTTACCCTGGTCGCATGGGAGTATTTCCTGATCTCTTATGTCAAATCTTTTCATTCTGTTGGTTCTGTTCGAAAGTATCAGGCGAGACAGATTGAGATTACGTGCGGTTTGGCGATGACTTGCGCCAAAGGTTTCTGCCACAGCCGCCGGTGAGCGACTCCAATTGCGCCGGTTGAAGAGTTCCATCCGGAAACCGTTAGGGATATCGCCTACTTCAGTGCCTGGCCGTCGGGTGTCTCCCTCATCTCATCCCTTCCTCCCAAAGCATGTTTATAGAGCAATTCTGTAGTTTGGTTCTGTTGATTGAATAGAGGCAGAACTTTGATTTTCAAAGAGGTAGAAATTAGCAAAGGAGTTTTATTAAAATAGTAAGGTAGCGTATAATTTCCGTCTGGTTTAAAGGGGCACTTTGATATTTACGTTCTTTAAAATCAGTCAAAGCTTTTAGAACTGTATAGCGAACATAACATACATAAATATATGAGCAAAGGAAATCCGGCTAGAAAAAGTGGAAACTGAGTTTACGTTTCTCAGACAAGTGAATGTTAACTAAAGGAGCTGTTGAGAGACCACTCCATATGCATGGTTAGAAAGAGAGTTCCGAGGTTTTTTATACTCACAGGGGAAATTCTACGTATGGCAATGGAATTCAAGCTAGGGTGAGTTTTACTCTGAGAGTTAGGGATATGTAAATGTGAAGCAAAAATGCGGCAGATGGATGTAGACATTCTTCTTTGAATAGACTCCTTATACCAGTGATCACTTCAAGGAAGAGCTCAGCCCTTTGATTCTGCACAGTAACTCTCTTCCTTGCAACAGGCTACTTCTTTTGCATAGTCTGCTATCTGTAGGTTTGTAATTGAGTGTGTTGCTTGTTTATATGCTGCTAATAAGGTAAGTTTAACTTTTCACTTATAGTTTTGATGTTTATACAATATTTACATATATATCACGGTTTCAGTCAACCCAAGAAACAAAAATTACTCATTTTGCTTCTTCATCTGATAAGGTAACAAGGTCTTTGTCTGAAGCTAACTAGAAGGGAATGTCTTTATAGCTTCTTTCTTTCGTTGTATATTAGAGTGTGCCAATTTTAGGATCGAAAAAATTTTCCAAATTTATTTAATGAGGGTCTTAAGCAGTAAGAAATTTTATTCTACCATTATTATTATTATTTTTCGTTTTTTTTTTCTTTTAGATTTAACGACTCTTAGCTTGATAAATCTACGTTTAAAAATAAAATTCACACAACAGATTTAATCAAATCTTGCTTTGATTCAGTCCTGGACATCAGCCACCTACTTGTTTGTTGATTTTTAACATAGCCCTTGCGTTTCGCTTCCTGCCTCCTCTGTGACTTGTTTCACAAACCTCTCTATAGACTGAGCATTACATGGCTGTTATGGAACTTGTATGGGTTCTTTATTGAATTTACTTTAAATGCAGTCAATTGACAGATATATTTTATTCCCTTGAAATATGTTGTACTGCTGATCATTTAAAATAAGGCACATCCCAGATCTCATGATTTATATCTTTTGTGAGTGGTTTGAACATTTTTGTTGGTATTATTTTTCATTGGGTACCTACTAGGTGCATTTGGTATCCATATTGTGAAGAGGGACTATTAGTTGTTCGAAATATTGGATGTAACGCGTTCTTATATACTCGTACAGAATAGTTTTAAAAATATAGTCCATATGCGTTTAAAAGATATATAAAAGTTGAAACCAACTGGCCTTGTCTTATAAATTATTTAGGTTTGGAAAACATAATATCATCTACTCATTTTTCTCAGTTGAAAAATGTTACTTCATATTTGTTTTGTTGTTTATAATATTAAGTTTACGGTTTAAAAGTGTTGCCTATAATTGCATTTGTGAAAGTAACAAATTTAAAAATAAAGCACTAAATATAAATTATTGTACTCTTCTGTTGTACAATGTCTACTAATTTAAGAGACAAGACCAGCTGGTTTCAGTTTTTTTATATGTAGGTTTCTTATGACAAAGTTAAATCCCTATGTACTGTATTTACGTACTCATGCTAACCAACATGTAAACACAAAATGTTATTTAGAACTATAATCAAGTAGGATACATGCACATGCCTATGCAAATATACATATCCATATTTCTTGCTTAGAGCTGTAAAGCGACCTGTGTTTTCCTGGTGGCGTTTGTGGAGTAGTGATGCTGATACTAACACATGAGGCGTTTCGGTGCTGCAGTCCCGAGCAGAAGCGGAGAGAGCCGAAGGTAGTGCGACTTCAACAGATGTAGGTGGATAATTAGCTACACCAGCATAACAGCATGTTAGCTCAGTTTAGCTTTCTTTCCTACTGGTGTAAAAGAAGCATTACAATGATTTACCCTATGCCATTACAATGATTTGCCCGCTAATATAGTAGCACACAATTCCCGCTGGGTACACCGGTTTCTAGGATTTACCCGAGGTTATCGTTAATTTAATGTGTGTGTGTGTGAATTAATTGCGAGATTCAGTATGACAACACGTGGTAAAAAGTGATAAAATGAAACATATCTGAAAAGCTCAGTTTTGTTACAAGGAACAACATGTTGCAGCCAAAATGTTGCGGATTTCAATGAATAGCTTTCATTTTAGGTTAGGTTTCGTTTAACACAAAGATAAATAATCCAAAGTTATAGTGTTAAATGTGGATGTCTTTTTCATTTTGGTTGCGATTCCAATCCCGTTTCTTCCGCTGCCGTTTGGGACTGCGGCATTTGGCTTTCTCCGCTGCCGTTTTGGACTGGAGACGCAAGACGCCTCTGTACGTGGCACCAATACAATATATATTCTACATGAGTTGCTCCATACATGCTTTTATAATTTACTTGGTCTGTGTGATTTATACGAGATATTAGAACATATATTTCGCAATAAACTATAAAACGAGTATACACATTCAACAATAAATAGAATAAAAATAGAAGAAGATGAAATAAAAAATACATAACCAAAAATTAGAATCACACACATACATAAAACACAAAGCTGTATTCAATAAATTTGTTCCTTCCCACCCTCCTCAGTTATCAGCCTTTTCACATCTGAGCTGTCTCATTTCATCAAAAATTTACCTAATCACTCCTCTCTTTCCTTGCATACCAGCAGAGCCCAGCGTGACCATCTTCCTCTCTTGGATCCTGTAAAGATCCTGTATAGATACTTTTACCTCCATTCTTTCGTATCTTTACATTCAGTCAGCATATGAGCCCATGTTTCACCCAACGAAAAATTCTCTTGTCATAGTCGCCGGTTCTTAATCATCGAGCAATGCGAATCCCAGACTGGTGTTGTAACGCAGTTGCTGGTACGCTTAGCCTGTTACATCAGGCGATCTCATATATGTATTCATCGCTTTGTGCACATTTCAAATCGATGGAATGCTAGACTTTTCTAAAAGCCGCAAACGTCTAGGGTTCTAGAGTCCTAGTGAGGATATATAAAGGATTGCTTAGCTTACGGAACATTAGTATTAGAGTAATGATTTTCAGCATTCTCATCGGTTGCAAGTATAGAAATTATACATTACAAGGGCCATCAGCAGCAAAATAAAGTCATATTCAAGTGTTGCACATCTATACATCGTAATTCTGTGGCAAATTTTATGCAAGATTATCTTGAATGCACCTGTGCTTACATTCTTTCAAATGTACAGGTTTGGAATGCCTGCCGAGATCAGGAAAAACTACAAAGACAACAGTAGTACTATACCTTTTACCTGATCATATTAGCATTTCTGCATTCTACCGAACCAACAGAACTCGAAACCGTAGCTCTATTCTTAATTAATTGTAATAAATAAATGATTATGTATAGAGTTTTATTTCTTGCATTGTTTGTTGTGATGTGTATTTGTAATGTAGTACTTACTAAATGAAATAAACGCCATTTAAAATTTCTGAATGAAAATGTGATTATTATTTCGAAACTATTTCTATTTATATGATACACATGCACAGTTTTCTTATTCTAATGCTAATTGGAAGAGAAATAATATGCAAATCTCTATAAACAGTTTTTCGAACTTAAAAACATGGAATGCAATTACTTATAATACAGACTTACAATTTTTTGAATACAGTATGCATTATTAAACCAAAGGAAAAGATGATAGTGGCTAGCGTACGAATTTTATTACTTATCACAGAAATGCATCTAGTGAGCAATAAATCTTCTATATAAATTTTCTGTTAAAGTTACTAAATGAGAATTTACTGGTAAAACTAAATCTCAATGCGAGACTAGCTACGAGGAAGGTGAAACAGTGAATGTTTGCACAGCAGAATTTCAAACACTGGTCGCTTCAGAGCTCGAGATTGAAAGTGAAATTGGAACAAAGATACAGCCTGTGACGGTTTCAATTAAATCTATTTGTAAAAAGTAAAAATTGAATTTATTGCTTTGTATACTTTATACTATAAAATATTGAAAATGGGGACAATCTACCGCTCTTTTATCACATATGTCAAGAGAAAAAGTGATTGCAAGGAAAATGTACATCTGTTTCCCTACACCTCATGTAGTGAAAAATGTACAAATCTTGTAATCATAATCATTCGTGCAATTAAGTTATATTCCATCTCAGCTTATTCCTTTTTCTAACTTGTAAATATAGAATTTATACCAGGACTTTATGAGTAAAATCTGGAAAAGTTACTGATAAGAGAGCTACCTTTAAGGTTTTGCAAAAACTATGAAAGAAAAAACATTTTCGGAACAAACTGTTTTTCAAAATATTTGCCTTAGAATTCATACAGTTTTGTATGCGTTCAAACCAATTTTCAAAACGTTTGTTCCACTCTGAAATTGATAATTCAAAAACATGGTTTTAAAGGCTTCAATGGCTTCTTGAGGTGATGAAAATCGCAGTCCACGCATTTTTTTTTTTTTGTTGGACATCCTGGAAAAGACAAAAAGAAATCGTTAGGCAATAAATTAGGTGGATACGGGCAATATGACAGTAATTCCATGTTTTCCCCCTTCAAATAGTCAATTGTTTGACTTGCTGTGTGAGAGCTGTCATTGACATGATGAAGAATGATGCGAATGATTTCGCCAATGACTTCCGACAAACAAATTGTTTTATACCATTCAACATTAACTGCTCTTCCAGCCTGTTAACTTCTAAAGGAATGGTTGCAACATATCTAATACAACCGAAGAAACAAACGATCATTTTCGTGAAAGTGCTTCGTGAACAAAAAACTTTTGTGGGATTTGGTTTAACTTTGAACACCCAAACAGTGGATTGTTGTTTAGTTTCCGGTTCATACGAATATACAAGTTTCGTACCTTAAACAATGTTGTGTATGGATTTTGCAGTTTCTCGGAGGACTTTTTGGACATTTCATTACAGCAATTAACACGGGCGTTTTTGAACTTCGGTGTAATTTTGAACGGAATTCATCGAGAAAAGATCTTTTTCACATCAGTACTTCAGTCTTCGATATGCTTAAGAATGCCTCTATCTCCTGTAAATCACATGCCGATCTTCATCAATCATGTTGGCACAGCATCGATGTTTTTTGGAATGACAACAGATTTTGACGGTCATCACAAAATTCATCACTGACGGACGCACGACAATGAGATATTCTGGAAACCAATTGTAAAGAGTCTTTTCTGATGATGTTTTCATTACCAAAAGTGGAACGAAGCAATTTTATACATTCCTGTTGAGTCCTTGACTAAATTGTAAATAAAAAAAAAAACAATCAAAGAAAACTTTCGCGTGAAATTTCCATTTTTTTCGCAAAATTCCTTTATTTAATCGCTCTCTGTAAACAAACTAATAGATAAAATTTTAAGCTGCAACTTTTTTTAACAATAAAAAATGAAGATTGTTTCGGAAACAGTAACGACATATCTCAATAGCGCCACCTAGTGCCCGTTAGTTAAAATTTAAAAGTTGGCCCTCGTAAAATATGAAATATTTCCACATTTTAATAGCAAAACAAAAGTAAAAACGACATAAATTATTTTTATTGTTTTAAGGGATTTTGTTTCAATTCTAAACGACTAGAAATGCTTGAGTGTAACAAAGGAACTGCTTTCTAACGTTTTTTCACAAGAACTTTATCCTAAGCAGCATTAGTTGTCAAATTCTTCCCTGGTTGCGAATCAAGTAGATTCGATATGCGTTCTAACTTCGGACATTAATAAATATAATGAAAGTCTATACCAAATGTAAGGCAAATGATGTTATTGTGAATGCGCTTCGGAAACAAATGCTATTGTTCGTGTATTTAGTCTACAATCTACAGACGTCGTAAGAAAACCAATGCAACCAAAGCGACAATACATAAAACATTTTAAAATATGTTGAGATTGAGCTTCAGAGTGTTTGTTTGTGTAAACTAACTTAACGATTTCGTTCGTTTATGAAAGGCGCAGAAAGTGCTCTTTAACAGCACAGTTTATTGCCGGCGCTGACATCTAGAGAGAATAATATGAAAATATAATATTCCTCTTCTTTGCAAATAAAGTTCCTACAGGGTTTTAGAAACCAAGACAACTATGCTACAGATAGGAATTCTTTCTGAATATGTTTAGGGACATTTGAGTCACACGGTAATAGTATATGAGATTAGCTTGGAAAAAATTACAAGAGTTTACTCAGATAACTACAGAATTTTAGCCTTTATTTTTACTAACTCTCATTACATCATTGTCTTTTTGTTGGTAAAGGTTTTGCTTCGACCTTTCGCTTCAAACTTTATTTCTAGAACTCAACGAGTCTTGTGTAACGAGGAATGGGAAACTGTTCTGGACGTTATTTCAAGCCGCATCAGCGGCTACATCATCTTTATTGTTTCGTAAGTCATCTACACAAACAATTTTATTAAAGTTACTTTTGCTATGGAATAACTAATACCTACAAGTCTTCCATCCTTTAACTTAAGTTCTATCCTCAGAAACGTCAGGTATATGTTAAAATATATGTTATATACTTTTATATGTTATTATGAGGTAACGCTCCTATTATGGGTGTTAGCCTTTACTCATGATAATGTTGTGTATTATAAATTTAACTACTGTTCGTATATTTCTCCTTTAAATCATGTTTTTTATTTAAAAATTGAGGTTTTTGTTCTTAAAGGGCCATTATACAGAGTGTTTAAAAGTTCAAATAATTTTTAAAGGGTGAAATGCTTCATGCCTATTGGATTGTAGTATTATGCATTTGATGTTATCACCCTGCATTGTTTTCGGTCCTGGTGGTGTAGAGGTAACCATACTTGTCTCCTAAATCCAAGGTCACGGGTTCAAACCGGGCCTGGATCGATGACTTTTTTCGGGAATAAAGATCCTAAGTATGGCTTCCTTCGGAAAGGAAGTAAAGCCGTGGGTCCCGTGTCGTACATTTACGGCACGATAAAGAACCTCATGCCTGAAAGAAGACACCTCTGAGCAAAATTTGTCGGCAGTTTCACGCCCTGAATTGAATGGGATGCTGATGACCTGAGATGTTAAAGAGCGTCCATAAATAAATCAATAAAAATACGCATTTTAATAAATAGTCATTTAAACCCATTATCCCGTATTACAACTAGTGTAGGTTACTATCTAGATATTGAGCACAGAGGAAAGAGTAACCATTTTACACTAGATTACAGAGGATTGGTCTATGGGGAAGACTTTACTTGTCAAATCCGAAAATCAGACACAACTAGGGGGAATATTAATATACTAGCGATTATATTTTTGCAAATAGGAAGAATGTCCAAGCCTAGCTATGCACATCAAGGGAGACTGTGTATCAGATTAATAAGCAATTGAATGTAGTCCTCATGCTAGAGAAGTGAACATATACCACAGTGTGGAAAAGTGTGTTACGTGCCATGTGTCTACCATTAGCAAGTCTTCCACAAGCTGGAAGATGAAACCCGTGCAAATTCGCGAAACAAAATATTTTGATACTGATGAAGCGTTCAGACCGCCACAGGTGGCCGAGGTCGTTAATATGGACTCGTGAGCGGGTGGTCTGGGGCTCTATATCCGCCAGGACTGTCCTCTCTGACTTGTTTTTTGTTTTCCCCGCTTTTTCCTCATTACTCATAAATGACCAATGCCGGAGAGGTATCCTAAACTTAGGTGTGGAACGTTTCCTTCCTTAAAAAAAAACTTAGTTAATTTATCCTTTATCTCATGAATCATCAATGTACACCGTCTATGATCCTGAGCGTTAAACAACCTTCAATAAATAAATAAATAAATAAGAATAAATGAAGCGTTCAGTTGAATGTAGCAACCTTACAATTCTGTGGCGTGGTAATCAAACAGAACTCTCGCATAGGCAGATGAACAGCTAAATGCTATCTTAAAGTGACAACGAATACCTGTAAGTGAAATGTCTGTTTAGGCATGATCTGGAACAACAACTATATGTTTGCAGAACATAATAATTACTGGCACGAATTATATTGACATGCTACAACAGTTTCTTCCCAATTAGTGTAAAATAGTATAGATGAAACTGTCATGTTTCAACATGATGGTGCACCTTCACATTTTGCGATGTTTGTAACTATGTTCAGTAATACCACGAGTGCTGATAATTTTTCTGTAATTTAGTTGAGGGTAATGAATGTTTGTTGTCATAAGGAGTACGATTTTGAAAACTCAATTAAATTACCTAAAAAGTGGATCCGTTAGTATAATTGCAATGCGAGAACGATGTCATTTTTTGTACTTTTAGAATAATCATTGGATTTATTTGCTTTACTCGTTTGATATTTCTGAAAACTTACACTTTTGTTAGCTGATCCCTAATCAAACCGAAGCAGCGATTATAGGAATAAAAAATAAACGTAGGTTTTGAGCACCGTGCTTTAAAACTATTGGTTTAGTTCTATTCTGATTGGGAATGAGGTATCAATGAAACTGTACATTGGCTGAAAGACCCTCGCGTGCAATAATCAAAAGTCTAGCAACTAATATGGGTCACGTTAATAAGGTCTGTCATCTTTTGATTCTTATTGTTTGTAGATTTATTACATTAAGTGTTTACGCTACTTAAGTTAATAACTCTCAAGTCTGAGAAATCGGATTAGTAACGCTGTTCTAGTGATTACTTTAGAGTGTTTCCGTGCGACTTTTAAATGCTTGGTAGTCATACAGATGTGTTGAAAATATGAAACAAAAACGGTAAAGATCTTTCCTTATCCTTTTCGTTTTTCTTAAAAATTAAATTAAGTTTTATAAATGCACTGAATTTAGAGAAAGCAGTCCTACACTCGTGGCTAATGATCCAATTATTGGTTTAGTCAATAATATCATGCAATTATTAGAAGGAATGAATATGTTTTGGATATTTAATGAAATACCCATCAAATTTAGCCCCAAAAATAAAATATTAATTTGAATTTTGGCCAATAAATAGCATATAAAGTATTTTGTGATAACTTGTTGAATTTACTGAAAAATAGGCGAGTAAATAAATTTATGGAGAGTCGTTGGATGGAGGTTAAACAGTTAATGTGAATTAATATTAAGCCAAGGTTCTGAATGTGTTAATGGTTAGAATTCTATTTATAATTTAATGCATTTTAACATCCTAGAAGTATGACGTGTCCTTCCACACTTTGTATATATGTTCACTTAAAACAGTTGAGAAAGTAATCACATACAGAAACAATCAGAATTAAAGTAAGGATGCACATAGTGTGGTCTAATATTTATTCGGGTTTGGTAGTAAATAGCATTGCTGTTAAGTAAATCTTATTCTCCCTTCCCAAATCTCAGATTAGTTGCCAGGTGCCATGTTTTTCTAACTAAATAAACATAATGTCAGCTGATATAATTAAATGTTTATGTTTTTTCATTGGTCATGTAATGTTATATTGTTTTAATTCTGTCATTTTTATGAAATTTTTCATAAATTGGCCATATTTTATCACATTTTATTTCCTTTTCATCCGTTTGCTTACAGTCATGTTAGAGGCTAATTGTGCAACACTCCTAAATTGTTATTTGTAATTTATTAGAGCTCTACTAACCATACTTTCGCATAATGCATCCTTGTTGTACAAAGAGACATTTTATGCCATCTCAATTGATTAATTAAATTCAAATTTATATGTTTTGAAAATGTGTACATAAATATTGGTCGTGTACTGGTCATTTTCACAGTTTTTAATTCATAAATCCTTGCATATAACTTTTTAAAACATTAAGCATCCGGGTCCTAATTATAACACTCCGTAATTTTCAGTCGCTGGTTATAACGAAATTATCCCTTAAAACATTTAAAATATTTGAAACTTTTGAGCTTTTATATTTATTACAAGAGATCATTAAAACTAATTTGAAGTAACCTGCAGAAATAACGAATAATTTAAAGCTCTATATGGAGGGCAGTTGGCTTACAAACTAATAAAACCCCTTTGCAGCAAACAAGCATCGTTCAGCATCTGGGTGATTAATTTTAGGGAACTAATTGGGAATACTTCGTAATGAGGAAGGAGAAAAAAAGTTGAACAAATGCTGGAATGGTACGACTGCAGCTCTAGTTCGTCACCCCAACACTCCCAACTTACTTCTCGATTAATTTCATTTATTTACATCCCGGTATTTAACAAGCACCCCGCAAAACTTTAGAGCTTTGCGAACAGCGAAAAGAGGTGTTCGTGAGACAAGGAATCAATCTAATTATCGACATTCTAGAGAGGTTAAATCATTAAGCACAATTTAGTAGAAACTTTCAACGCCATTTTAATTGCAGTAGCAAATAGCAGAGTCGAGACATCGGTGGAAACCCACTTTTAATTTTTGACTCTTTTAATCTACTCTATATTATAACAGTAAGTCTAATATATGAACTAATTGGAAGCCAGATGTAGCCGGGAAATAAAACTTTCAAAGCTTATAAACATTTTCGCTGAATTTAAACTAGAAACACACCTCAATGTCAAAATTTCATATAACCTGCAGTAATGTAGATCATGCAAAACATGAATACTATTACATTAGGGCGATTGCATAGATAGGAACCAGGTGTAAAAAGAGAGATCTGGGGATATTCAATATACCTACGAAAGATACTTTCAAGGTTTCGAGCCGACTGGTATCAAAGTCGTGGTAATACCTGAGAAAATGAGGCAGTTAACTGATTTTGAATAAGAACGTCGTGTAAATGTAAGACCGCTGCATTGATATCCCTATGCTCATCGTTTGCTAGTCCCAATTTGAAATTAGAGTTTAAAATTACTCATTTTGCAACTCATCTTTCTCCAAACATGTTTTTTATGTACTGAAATGCAAGTTTTGTTTAGCATTCTATATTGGTCTTATGTCAACCATGGTTTCTATCAGAACGAACAATCACAGGCGTTCTGTCAAAACGTGTTCCCCATTGTCAGTAGCACAGCACGCTAATCTCCATCAAGCTTCCTTCGACGACTGCTTTTCTCATAGATTCCGTCCCTCCATCTTCTGCCACTATTTCACTGAGAGATCGAGAGATGGCAGCAATAGTTTACATAAAGTCCGGATCCCGCTAGGCCTCAATCTCTCTCTCTCTCTCTAATTTCTCTAGGTTTGCCAAGCAACTTCGCTATGTCACAGTTGGCGACCCTGCCAACCACGTTAGAATCCCCAATGCCTCAACAAGAGAGGTGCCGTCCACCTCAGTTTGTTCTGTCTTTTAGCGCGTACAAGAGCCCAGCTCGAAATATAATGTATATTTAGTTTTTTTAGTTTTGTCTTAGATTCATTATATTGGAACGTTTCTGTGCCGTTTGTATACATAGTTTGTGATTCAATTAGAAGCCTGGATTAAAAGTAATTGTAGCAATACGACTCATTTTTTCAGGAATAAATTTCTCCAGTAGTGAAAACCTTAGGGAGGTCTCCGGAATATGTAGAAACAGATGAAAGAGGTTCATAGTTAGTGCTTGGAGGAGGTCATGATTGCTCAGGTGGTTAGAACGTTGGATCGGAAGGCTGAAGAATCCCAATTCGAATCCCGGCTGTGACCATAATTTTTAAGTTTGATCTTTCTACCCAGCTTTTATCCTACACATGGCTATTGTGAAGAAATTATATATATATATATATATATATATATATGTGTGTGTGTGTGTGTGTGTGTGTGTGTGTGTGTGTGGATAATAGGGATTATTAGCGATGAGCTACTTGCCCCCTATTTTGTGTGAGGAAAAATAGAGTTTTGCAAAGGGGAGTTATAAGGAAAGTGCTGAGAAATTTGCCACACAGTCTCTTTAACATCAACAAGTCGCACCCGTAGTAAAAGAAGTAGTTAACAACGTTGTGAAGGACTTCGAAGATCTTCCTGCGGA
This sequence comes from Metallyticus violacea, assembly GCA_030762175.1. Lineage (NCBI taxonomy): Eukaryota > Metazoa > Arthropoda > Insecta > Mantodea > Metallyticidae > Metallyticus > Metallyticus violacea. Next base: position 73,463,717 of record CM060834.1, read on the forward strand.
GACACTGAATAATGTCTCCCTTACCTTGCAGTACTCATGGTTGAATATATGAAGGTTAATGAGGAGGACTACTATAAACTACCTCACATGGGGAAGCATAGTTTACCACGTCAGCGGTGTTTATCTTAGTTCCATTGCAACCCCGGCACTGTTATCTACACATATGCAGCTGCGCGCCATGTTGAGTGACCAGTCATCTCAGAATACCAACTACTCATTTCTTATCAGTACTCTGTGTAAATAAGTACCGTATTCATTAATTGTTACTGTTATTTTGGGACAAAGGTAACAGGACCTAAAGCTATGAATCACATTATGAAAAGTTAATTGCGGCACACTTTGCCGCAATTCACTGATCCGCATATTATTTTCTGGAGACTAGCATTAATATGAAGAACACAGCTACATCATATCGTTGTATACAGAAAGACTGTTGTAATGCAATGCTACTGTATGTTCATAAAGTCTCTGATGGATTTCAACAAAGAATAGTTCTTAAACTGTTAGAGATCGCTACTTATTGTTTTCTGCATTCCAATTGCCAGCTCAAAAGGTGTCATTCAATTGTAATCTCTTGAACACCGGCTCCATTAATTGTGAATTATTTATCTAACAATGAAATGCACATTCAATCATGTACGCTTAGTGACAGGGTGCAACATGTTGCTGGAAAACGATGAAATGAAAATGTTCCAACCGGAGAAGATTTCATTAACAGTAAACACTTGAAAAAGAATAACTCAATGACCTGATCACACCACACATTCATATTCTTTCTATTTCACAAACCACACAAGGATTCATGGATGCCCGTATCCAAAACTATGTCTGTTAACCTTTCCGGACAAATGAAAACAAACAATGCGATCTAAACATTTTGCTTTGTGCTGTGCCTCCATTTTTCAAAGTTATCAAACACATGCCGTTGATGCAGAAACCGCATCCACCTCGCTCAGTTTGCAGAAGATTTTGAGTTGGGAATTTGAATGTAGGAAACCCAGGTTGCTATATCTATTTTTTTTTTTTTTTTATATTTATTGATGAATGAAATATGTCAAATATTTCGTAAGCAGCGTATATAACTGCAATGGAAACTATTGAGCGCACTTAACTATCTCTTTACAAAGTTATAATAAAATTAACAGAAGATAACTTATTTAAAACGCAAGAAATATCCCAAAAGTGATGAAAACTTTAATATCAAACGAGAGCCAACACTTGCTAATAAGCAAGAATTATTTAGAGGTTAACCAACATATTCAATAATTCGATGTGTAATCTTAACCTCTTTACGGCCTAACCTTACATAACCACCATAATAGGTATGTAATATCCATGTTGACAAATATAAGTGCCCATCAACGCGTATATTATAATATTTGTAGTGAAATAATTTTTTCAACGCTCTTATGCTCGTATTTATTTTTGATGAAAAAAATTGACATCCTTAAAATTCTAAAATATATTAAATGGCCTGTAGGTTTCGAAAAATTTCCCTGATGCATTCGGTGACTAACACTTTTGTTAATTGACATTCTATTAATTGTCGCTCTAAAGTACTAGGTATGTAGCCACAATATTGTCGAATTTACTTCGTGTCTGTTGCCTCCAATTGACGCAAGGCTTCGAAGGCTTGTATACATCTATCAGGTGAATAACTTCAAACCGTTCTCAATCACATATTTCATTTTCTTTTCTGCAAAATGTTTCTATTAATTTCAATCAAAATATATTTTTCATGAAACTGGCTCGTATCAATCAAATTTGGTACCATAGCAAAAAGGATTCTTTTTATAGGTTTTGTGTATATAGTTGGTGCGAGGGTGACTACATCCATACATTTTTTTAGATGCCATCTCATTTTTCCATGTCATCTTTAAATGTATCTTTTGCACTCCAATTTCTCTGAGTGTTTAGTAAAACTGAACAAATACTATAGTAACACATGCTTCTGTAAAACATTTCCTATCAGATGATGCGAACTCGTAAAAATTTTGACATGCAAGGCATGATTTCAATTAAAAGTTTACAGGGGAGAGTATTTTAAAGGTCTTGGAATGTTATAACAAAAAAAAAAAACATTCCTGTAATGACCCTATGATTAACCTCAAGTATTTATTTACAAATTCAAAAATTCAAAAGCAATTTAAATTATTTAAATATTTATATTCTCTGAATAATAAATAATATACAATTGATGAAACATCATCATACCAATTTTCAATTGACTGTAAACAAAAACATAACAAAATCATTCTACTCTTAGCGAATCCCAGGTCTTCGGTTATGGTCTAGTGGTTAGCATTGCTGATTGTTGGCCAGGAGTCCCCAGTTCGATTCTAACAATATTTTTAAGCTAGGGAGGTCTGGACCCAGGATCAACGGGGTGTCGGCATGCTCATCACAATACTGCCCTCTATCAATGAAGTTATACGACGGAGGTAAAGGAAGCAGAGGTCTCCGCGGCAGGCCAATGAGAAGAAGAAGAAGAAGAAGAAGAAGAAGAAGAAGAAGAAGTAGTAGAAGAAGAGGCGAATGTCTCATCCATATCTTAATCTTCTTAAATATCTAGCCATTTTAATATCCTTTTCTTCTTTTCTTCCGGTAGAATATTCCAGTTTTCCCCCATATTTCCTCTGACCAATAAGAAGCTTCCGTATGCCTTAATACATTGGACCTTGATATCTTCAGGACGTACTGTTCTTAAACTTCACAATTTTACCACATTCGTTTATGCGCATGCCAGTCCATTTCTTCCTAAATAATCACAAATAAATATGCACACACTTTCATTTCTCCATTATGTTTTTAATTCTCTGTAAAACTTTAGCAAAACTTTCTCCCTCACAGTACTAAATGTATTTTCTCTTTCACAGATTTATTTTAAGGAAGTGAATTTTCGAATGAGCTATACTCGCAAACTTTCTAGCAAAAAACTATCTCCATCATTCCTTTTTTTCCTTCGAAACTTATCACGTCTACTAGCACCGAATATGAACTTAAAACACTAAACGTTAAAGAAGTTAATGAATCTAATTTGTGAATCTGTAAAAGTGTAGCAAACAGGAAACTTTATCGATTTTCCATTTGTTTCCGCACAGGAATCGTTTATTCATTCTGGATAAGAATGTACTTTTTAAACAAATATTATTTAACCCTTAAGTACTGTGGAACATTATAGTTGCATAATTACTATGGAGGGTCTGCGAGACCCTTGTCTTTGTTTTGTTTGCTTTACAATAGTTGTTTCTCTTAGGTAATTTGCTTTTCTATACGTTGTTATACATGTATGGGGATCTTCACTAGCTAATGAGATACGTTTTATGAAATTATTAAATGATATAATGTATTTATTCAACGAGTATGTAAACAATAACAAAAAGTGCATTAATTCTACACTTTTTGTTCATACCATATAATTATTAAGTACGTTTCTGATATTTTATATCCTAAAATATTCATTGACACAGTCTAAAGTCTTAGTTTACAAGTATGCCTCAAAATAGTACTAGTAACTTTGTATTAAACTGTTATAAACGTAAAGAAAGTTACTTAGACTTATTGCTGCTTATTGTACATTGGAAAGTAATACAGAAATGTAATAAACATTTTAGTTCCCAAAAGGAATATAACCCATTTCCTCAAAGCACAGCACTATGAAATTAGTTTCTATGCTCTTGCAAGTACTTCACGCACAGATTTTTGGAGTACTCCAAGCAAATTAAAGGGCTACACCGCTGACAAGGATATTTTGCTTGCCTTTTCAGACGTGGAGGGCAGAAAGTGTAAGTCTTTCCCTCAAAATACTCTTCGTTTTGTTTTTGAAACTCGTCGTCTACTTGTAGGATCGGTTTGATGGAAAAACTCATCTCTCGGGGTGTAAATGAATGAATGGTGTTTAACGCCCGTTTTTACTACACAGGCAATGGACACTGGTGATACATGTGATGAAATGATATATTGGGAAAGGATTTATTTTTAAGGAAGGGATCGTTCCAGGCCTAAGTTTAGGGTACCTCCCCGGCATTTGTCATTTATGAGGACAGAAAAACCTGGAAAAAACCTCAATCAGGGAGGACGGTCCTGGCGGTATTCGAACCCAGACCTCCCGCTCACGAGTCCGCCACTTAACGACCTCGGCCAGCCGTGGCGGTTCGAGGTGTAAAGCTTACGTTGCTATAGATCTCAGTGAGACTCCTTGCCAGAGTTTTCATAAAATCCAATCTCGTCATAACTTGAATCCCTTATTCCTCATTTCTGTCGTAGAAATCTTCCACTGTCTAATCATCCCCGCGTTATGTTGGTTTTCATCTGCTTCCTCTTCCGAGGATGTGTTATGGTCACTATTTCGAGTGGAAAACATCCCTCGATAATTTCTTCAGCTATTAGTTCTAGTTTTGTCTTCAAGATTAGTATCTGTGAAAGTAATGTATCTTATCTAAAAGGTCCCGCCTGTTCTGATATGTTTAAATGTAAACTTTAAACCACAGTGAAAGACAATATTTCCGTGGAGTGCACAGTAGGCGAACAAAAAGACAAACACAACTACTGTGGTACGTCTGCGTGACCGTTCGCCGTCAGCAATAATGAATAACTTTTATGAAACAAAGCTAAAAATGTGCGATCTTGACAATGTGTAACTAGTACCTAATGTGGAAGATTTGTGGAAGGGTCCACTTCCAGCTTGAGAGTTTTTTTTTTTTTTCATTCGTTTTATTAAAGGACGCTCTTTAGCAACTCAGGTCATCCCATTCAATTCCGGGCGTGAAACGGCCGACAAATTTTGCTCAGAAGCCTGTTCTTTCAGACTTGAGGTTCTTTTCCGTGCCGTAAATTTACGACACGAGACCCACGCTTTACTTCTCTTCCGAAGGAAGTCATACTTAGGATTTTTACGCCGGAAAAAATCCATCGATCCTGGCCGGGTTTGAACCCGCGACCTTGGGTTTAGAAGGCAAGTATGGTTACCACTACACCACCAGGACCGATAACTTGAGAGGTGAGAGATATACAAAATAAAGAACAATTCGAGCTATCTTAGAGAAGATTCATACTACTTAAGGGTTAAAGCTACATATTTCACTACAGAGTACGAAAAAATCATCTTAGGAGTCCATAATAAAACTTTAGTTAGAGTATGCCACTGTGGCAAGCTGGAAACAAAGCAGGGCCAGATCAAAGGTCGCTGAAGAAAGAAAGAGAATGAGAAAACAGAGGGCTAAGATATAAAAAGTTGGTGGATGTGACGACAGTGAACAGCACTCTTTATGCAAAATAGGTTTCATTATAATATTAAAGATAAAAACTTCGTAGTAATGGAGAGTATAAATGACAGCATTAGTCTTGAAATATACAGGGGGTGAATTTTGTTTGGTCGACAGTGTCTAATGGAAATATTCGGTGCTATTGGATTATTAATAACTCCAGATTTAAATTTGTTAACGGAACAGCGAATAGTGGAACAGGTTTCAAAATGAGCAGCTTTCTCCTACCTTTGTGTGCTTTGGCAGCCCGAAATGATTACAGCACCAAGTATCACATCTTTTTTACATTCTTTGGATATGCAGAACGAAATAAAAAAGTCACTAGTCACAACCAAATTTTATCTTACATAATATACCGAGGGTGCAAAGAAATGTATACACACTTTCACAGTAGATATTATTTAATATATTTCAAATTGGGCAGTAAAACAACAGTAATGATGTTCTGTAAACATATGTGACTCACATTACGTTATGCTACAACAAAATGGAAACAAGATTATCGTTTGAAGAGCGGAAAGCAATTTTGAAGTGGTATTGGAAAACCGATAATTGTTGTTGAAGTTCGAAGGTGTGGGGACATGTGTACAGAACAGAACCGCCAACGCGAGTAACAATTGCACGCGTTCGTGACAAATTTGAGACTCATGGTACAGTATGCATTGTTCACAAGGATAGATCTGGAAGACCTTGCACAGCAACAAGCCCCACCACACTGGATCCAAGGCATTGGATAGGACAAAGAGGTACGATTGAGTTTCCACCGCATTCTACGAATCTAACTCCGTTGGACTTCTACCTATGGGGAACTCTTAAGTATGTTGTATACCGTAGAAAACCAGCTACACTGGCAGCGTTTCGGCAAGAAATTGAAAGGCATCTGCTGCAATTGTAGGACACTTTCGCAAACGTTCCTCAATCAGTAGTACAACGTACTCAGAAGTACATTGACGCCAATGATGGTAGTAACTGTAAAAGTCTAAGGTGATTTGTGCTCGTCATTTTCTGTTTGTGTGAATTCAGCTTTGTTATGTTAACACAGTTTTTTCTTTGCTGGAAGTGTGTATACATTTTTGGCACCCTCTGTATGTAAATTAGGACGTTTTTACTCTTTCGCCATTCTGTTCTTTTGTTTACAAAATTTAATTGTATTTTCGTTCTTTTGTTTCCTACTATTTTTATAATATAAAAATGTTTAGAATGGCGGAAGTTCTAAGAAAGGAGAGGTAGGATTTATAAAAGGTTAATCATTAGAAGGCAAAATGTTCTCTAAATTATGGTCTAGCACGCGTTGAAACACACATGATGTAATTCTAATCATAGCCTATGCCGTGTATTGTTTTTGTTACATAAGTTTATGTTTATCTCTATTTTTTGTTTCTTGAGAGAAGGAGTGAAACTTTGTAGTGTTTAAAAGTTAGTAGAAATGGCAGCTGGTAAATCTTATTGTTTTGTAAACTGCAGGACAGTTTTTGTTACTTGTGCGGGAAATTCAAAGAAAGCCAATCACTGATTTAGTTAAGAATGTGTATGAATTATATTTTGGTTTTCCTCTTGGTGATCAAGAGGAAAACCTGCACAACTACTCTAACAGAATAGTTCAAAGGAAAGCGCCCAGCCAAATCATTCGTTGTTCCAGTGATGATTATATATACTTAAAAGTGTCGCTTGTGTCTCACAAAAATTGCAGGATATTAAAAAAAACTATGCATAAAATAAATTAGTGTCTTCAGTGCATCTGCCTGTTCTTATCCATTTCATCCAACACGTGAATCAGAGGAGAAACCTCTATAGGACACTTCGCCGTATCTTATAGAACAGAAGGAACTGAACGATTTAGTCCGCGATCTACTATAACAGCAATTTGAGCTCTTCGGATCGAGATTGAAACAATGGTACCTTCTAACTCCAGGGACAAAATTTACTTTTTTGGATCAACAAGTAACTCTTTCGCTTAATATTTTGGCATGTAGAATTCGGTATGTATATGTAGAGAGGTAAAAGGTTTGATTACTGATTACTGGAGGGGCGAATATTTATTGCTTCTATTAAAGCCAGCTTGAAAGCAGTACTACAACGAGAACATAATGGCAACAATTTACCGTCTTTGTCTTTAGCTTATGCATTAGGCATGAGAGAAATTCATTAAACCACCATCACCCCCATTTTTCACTTTTACTTTTAGGAAATTTTATGAAACTATAAATCATTTATACTAATAATTGACTCAATAATCGCCAATATCATCCATCAGCTGTTATCAGTTGTACAATAGAATTATGGGAATTCCCAGACTCCCCAACAGTTGACGTAATCATTGAGTTGCAATTCAAGCAAAACTAATAAACCACAATCTGTGACAGTCCTTTATCACAATTAATAAAGTTAAAGGCTTTAATATGAACTTATGTTATAATCATTATATTAATATTAATAATAACTTATGTTATAATCATTTTTCTCTTAATTTTACGGATTAAAATTATATAAAATGTGTCTTATTTCAGAACTATTTCCATTTTTCTGTTAACTTTCATATTTGTTCCTTAGCACATTATCAGTAATTGAGAGTATATTTATTTTACTTTACATTGATGCTGCATTTACATTCGTATGATCAGCTACATGCATTCTCTTGTATTTTTAGGGATGATCTACTTGTTCCATATCCTATTACAGACAATTTTTAATGATATTACTTTCAAAAGTTGGCATTTTACTTTCCATTATTAGGGTAATCACATACTAGAATATATATAAAAAAAAACATAAGATAGTGCCCTTCCAAATCTTGAAATTTGTATGAAATGATCTAATTACTTATTATATAATAAAGTTCAAGTGTGTGAAAATAATGCCGTTACCTTAGTAAACTAGTTGAAAAAATAATCGTTTTTTTTAAAAAATAAACAGGGTATCCATATTTATGCAGACTATTATAGTAAATAGAAGTTTTATGTTATTTCCATGCAATCTACCACATATTGTACATCCACTCAGAAAGTTTATAGCATGAAAAATAAGTTTTTGATTTCTTCTCCTCTGGTTTATATAAGTTCTAGAAGTCTAAAAAACATGTTTTATACGAACAAAGTATCACAAACTAGTGTGCCATTATATGCCACACTACTTAATCCACCTTTCCTTATTTTTCCCTCTGCTTTCGACGCCTATATCTTGAAACTTTCTCCAAAACACTGATTCACGTTCACTGGTGGGAACACATAACACATTCGTTATTAATTGAAGCACATGGCGTCAAACCAATTTTAAATTTGTCTTTCAAACTGGTTTAGTGACATATGAAGTTGGACGCGGGCTGCCTGAAGGAGAACACCTTTCGGCCTCTAGCTTAGAATATTGGGGGAGCTCCGTGGCATCTTTGTATCTCTCTACATATTTTGGGAATGGAGGGCAAAGATCAATTCCTGCATTTACCATCAGTAGTCTTCTTGTATGCTTAAGAAATTAATTTGTAAAAGGGGATAACTAATGAAATTTATTGTTTGAATTATTTTTAATCAAAGTGTATTCTAAAGTAGTAAATTTTCATCATGGGTGTAACTGGCATGCTTTTATAGACTGTTTTAGGATTGTTTTGAGAAATTGAGAAGAAGGAATTTTCTAAACTTTTATTGTAATTGTTGTTAAAAGCTAAAGTCTTTGGGGATAAATTTGTTGTGTAATTGTGTATTATCGTGTAATGAACTAAATGTATGTGAAATCCTATTTTATTTTGCTCTTGCGTAAAGTTGTTGTTCAGACTCTTTTATTTTTTATTTAAATGTGTTAAATTTAAAAGTATAAAGGGAAATGTTTCAAAGTTCTTGGTTATTTTAATCGTAATTGCAATGTGACTTCCTCGTTCTTATCCTTGAAACTAAAAACGAATTCTTGAAGAATTGCATTTTAAATTGTTCATTTATTGAAGCTTGCTAAATAAATTTAAGAACATTGTGTAATACAATTCCTTTTTTTTTTTTTTTTTTCACCCTGAACTTGAAGGCATTGAAGAGTTCAAATAATATGAAGATATTACAATAAAATTATAAATAATAAAAATAATATTTAATAATGCTTCGTGAAAACTTAGTTTTTACCTTACCGTGATAACATCGATTGAAAGTGTCAAACTTAAAATGCACTTCTTTTGTAAATTAAATAATACTTACTATCAACGATAAAATAGCTGAACTGAAGGCACTTATCAATATACACATTTTGAAAGCCTAGCTCTTTTAAGGAGGAAACTATAGACAAAGGATATTTACTCTTAAAAGGAACAACATTGTTTTGACAGTAAGCTATATTTCAAATAAGGTATTGTCCAGAGAGAACGTAATGTAAATTTAGGGAAGTTTGCTTTAGGGAGCACAGTATTTGTAATACCTCTCCGAGGCCCCTAGAAGTCTTTTGTCGACTAGAATGATAGTAAATTCCAGCGGCGGTCAGACTTCGCTAGACTTGTGGAGTCCTGAAGACGTCATCTGACTAAGCGTTGTAACCAGGCCACGAGGGAAATCAAAAGCTGCAAACACGCACACGCGCGCACACTCTACGGAAAGCTGACATTCTCTTGTTTCTGGCTTCCGAACACTAGCGACAGCTCCGTGGTTGCGGAAGACATTTCCACTAAATTGGTTTCATAGCGCATGCGCTGTGCATCACTCTTCTGTCTAATCCTCAAAGCTGCGGTTTGCTCATAAACTGTCGGAATGGCGAGCGGGGGAGGCAGTGCTTTCGTGTGCTATTTATGTCCCTGTTCCTTCAGATAAAAGAAGAGGAGAGAAAAGACGGCGTGTTTTTTGTCCGACCCAAAGTGGTAGTCAAAGGATTGAAGGAATTCATTGTCTTGTAATGTGCTTCGTTCTTAAGAGGATTAAAACTGAATTACTTTCCAACCGCTGGCCACTAACGAGTCTTTGTCCAGCGCTCAGTGCTCTATAGCAACTAAAATCTCGTTTTAATGCTGGCAAGAAAGTAGATAAAGGCGTTTTTTTCTTTCACTATCTTGCTTTTTTAAATACATACACAGACCTGCTAAGCTCTATGCAAAACATTTTATCAACCAGACGATCTAACTTCGCTTTTATCATTTTACATAACATAAGCTCTAATGCGGGAGAGCACAGAATCAAGTCACAACGGAAAATCGTATGTTAATGTGAAGGTGTGCAGTGAGATTATTCGAGTTATGAGCTGTGTCCTGGTAGAAGCCAGTCGTGCATGTAGAGAGCCTTTGCATGTTCATGTATCATTAGGTGCATTCATTCTGCCAATTATTCTTCTTTAGTTATACATCTAAATATGAGGGTAGGTCCATAAGTTTCCATCCTCGTCACTAAGGATTACCGCCTTCAAAAAACCCTTATCTGGTATCATATCTAATCTGTTAAGTAAATAATTGCAGCTATAACTTCCGCTCCACTGTGTTCAGTTGTTCAGATATAGTTGCATAAAGAAGGCTATGTGTAGAAGATTATGACATGTTAAAAATGGAGTATCGAGCTCTTATTAAGTCTTCACAAAAGAAGGGCTTACTCCAAATGAAAATAAACAGCGATTGGACGGTGTACATAAGGAAGCGTCCCCCTCATATTCTACCGTAAAAGAATGGGCCAACCTTTTTCGAATGGGTCGAGAAAGTATTGAGGACAGAGAGCGTACAGGTCGGCCCTTGGAGGTGCCCACTCCTGAAAACATATTTTGGAAGGAGAAAGTATGGAAGACCAGCGGCTCAAAGTAATAGAAATAGCAGCAACGTTGTATCTTTCCAAACCAACAGCTCTTCGAATTATTCATGAACATTTAAACTGAACAAGGTTAGTGCAAGATGGGTGCCTAGACTTCTATCCTTAGTCCAAAAGTACCAACAAGTCATCTGTTGTCAGGCATTTTGGAGCTCTGCCGTGGCAACGACAGATTAAGTTCTGCAAACCATTGTTACAGAAGCTGAAACTGTGGTCCTCTACTATGATCCCTCGCCCAAAAGAGAATCAATGGAATGGCAGGCGCAAACCTGGCGAAGTACCGCCTCTGAAGGCCAAGGTCACTCAGTCAACCAAGATGATCATGGCCACAATCTTTTGGGACTTTGAAGGAATACTCTTCATTTACTTCAAGGAGAGGAATACCATGGTAAATGGGGAGTACTATGCAGGCCTTCAGCACGTGATTGCATCAAAGAGAAAAGGCGAGGAAAGCTGAGTGATGGTGCGCCTTCTTCACGACAACGCGCCTGTGCACACAGGTCTTGTTGCAAATGAAGCTGTGAAGAAATGTGACTTCAATAAGATCGACCGTCCACCCTATAGCTCAAATCTAGCTCTCAGTGACTATTTCCTCTTCTCAAAACTTACGGAAGAAAATTTCCTTCGAAGAAATTTCAAACCATTTGCCATTTTCTAAATTTTACAGGATATGCTAAAAACTACACATCTTTGTTATGATTTAACTTATTACACTCAAAATCATTATGAAGAGATGTTTTAAAACAAAACTGTTTTGTACAACAAATCGTTTCATAAAAATAGAATGGTTAAGGAGAAAAAAGTATTAACAATAAGAAGGTTCTATGTGCCATATGATAAAAACCGACAAAAATATGTTTCTTTAAAATTTTTAATAGTTTCGTATATAACTTAAAAAAATGTTAATGTGAAGTCAATTTGTTCTTTTAGTTCATGTAATACTTACAATTTTATATTTATTCATCCTCTGATCAGGATGTGTCATCGGCTTATCCTTCTCCTTCCTGTTCCGCTTCATCTTCGGGTATTGACAATCAATAAAGGCAACTTTCTTCTTTTCTTCTTCGGCAGAGCTCATGTACTGGAAATTACTGGATCGGAGCTTAGCAACAGTCTATGGAACAAGTTCAAATTATTGGAAACTCTTGAGGATTTTCTGGTATGGTCTTCCCTATAATTTCGTACGTCTTTGTTTCTTGACACTAAGGTCTCTTTCGAAAGTTCTCCAATTAGCAAACAAACTGCTTCTATAATGGAAGAACTATGAAAAAGTATTTTGTGAAGCTCTAGTGGCATGTAAAACCGCGGATATAACTGTACATATAGATTTGTTTTTTCGCTGCAGTAGGTGTTGAACTCTGAAACATCAATTTCATGACCAGATGAAATTGTTTTTAAAATTATTCCAAAATGAGTTATTAACTCACAGTTATTTCGGAATTTTCAAAAAACCTTGGGGTGGGGGTTTCCTTCACTGTGGTTTCATATCCAGACTTCCGAATATCAACTAGAAGACCTAATCTGGTTTCCAATGAGTCTTGCTTTATTTCTTTCTTTCTTTCTTTCTTTCTTTCTTTCTTTCGAATAAGTCTCAATTGCTGCCATTTTTCAAGTTCTTTCCACTTTTTAAAATCCAGGTGGTGTGAAATATGAAAGAGACTTTCAAAAATCAAATGCGGGCATGCAGAACTGAAAATCCATATCCAAGTTGTAAATTGTCGACGGGTGTATGTGCCATGTTTTTTTTTTTTTTTTTTTGTTTTTTTTTGTTTTTTTTTTTTTTTTTTTTACAGTGTCCATTGTCCATTTATAAAATTTTCGCATTAAAAATGTAGTAATTCTATAGCTTGAAGACTCCGCTAAAACCGTCACGGGTGGCCGAGGTCGCTAAAGCATCGACTCGCGAGTGGAAGGTCTGGGGTTCGATTCCCACCAGGACCGTCCTCCTTGATTGGGTATTTTCCAGGGTTTCCTCAGTACTCATACATGGCAAATGCCGGGAGGATACCCTAAACTTAGACCTGGAACGTTTCCTTCCTAAAAAAAAATTCCTTCCCCATTTATCATTTCATCTCATGATAAAAAAACGGGATTTAAACACCATTAAAAAAAAACTCTGCTTAAGCATTGAATACTTTTATATCTATCATTGAGGGTATTGTGCTTGCTGCCCTTCGGTGATATTCATAATCAAATTATGTAAATTCTCAATTTAATCATTTACATAATCTCTTTTCTCCCGGGTAATGGATGTTTCATTAACCCACTGCATTTAAATATGCCTGTAGAATATGTAGGTGAGTTTCTTGGATTTTTCCACGCGTTGATTCCTGTTTTACTGTCAACAATGCTCAGAGGCACGACAGATGACAAATATATAACATAAATGGTCACTCTTTCTAGTTTCTGATCAGGTTTGTTTATATTGGGAATGTCCGGAGCTTCTACCAAAGCCCATTAGCAATGTAATGTACATGTCTTATCACTGGTAACAATGTTAAAATTCTGGATCAGTATGGTCCAGCAAGTGTTGTGCTTTCACTTCACATTCGTTTTCTTTAATTATTACATTTTATGGCTAAGTACCTTTTTTAGCGTTTTAAGTAATATAACTACTGGTTATTTATTAACAAATCTCATTACATACTGGCGCTTGAACAACTTCGCGTTAATTATGAATGATTAGGCTTCTTTCACTGACATCTCCATGGATCGCGTATTCTTTTGCCCCTTGTTGGTGTTTTCGTGGTGGCTTCTTTTAATAGTTTGCTGATGAATCTTCTCCTGCCTTAAATTTGCAGTGGTGGATAGGCAAGCTCCGGTGAAGTACCACTTTCCCTTAAGTCTTTAATTTTTCTTCTTTTGCTTTTCTCTTTTGAGGGCCACCTCGATCTTCTAATTTTCAGGAGAATATTTCTCAGAAAACGCACCATCTAAGGAGTGGTGCTTTCTCCATCGGTCAAAATAAGGCAGGAAAAAAAAAAAACGCTTAAGTTATATTACTGTAAATTGTTCTAAAAGATTTTATGTGAACGGATGGTCTGGGGGTTTGATTTCCGCAAGGACTGTCCTGCTGAATATTTTTCCCCCGGTTTTCTTCAGCCATTAATGGAAAATGTCGGGGGGGGGGGGAGTACCATAAACTCTTTCTTTCCCAGCTTATCATTTCACATCATATATCAGCAGTGTTCATCACCTGTAGTACCTCATTGATGATAACTGCATTAAACACTATTTTAAAACTTATTTTACACTGTAAGTATAGTGCTGATTGCTCTAATTCTCTCTCTCCCTCTCTTCGTTTTTGCTTACGTTGGAGAGAGCCATGCCATTTCCTATCTAGATGTGTGTTTTGCTCGTGTCTTAACTTCCAACTGAAACAGTATGCAATGCTCGCTTGATTCGCTTTCATCGTTAACGGCAGGATTTGTTTCATTTAACGACAAAGGTTCTTGCTTTGTCGTATTTTACGGATTGCTATATTAATGGCAGCCGGCTTACTTTGATGAACGCAATGGAATAAACGGAAACAACTTTTCGTTATAGAAAAGTTAGCTGAAGTTTCGTGTCGCGTTGAGTGCTTAACAACTTTGTGTTCTCTGGAGTTTGTTGTATTCATCAAGGGACATGGCATCTTCCCATAACCATATCCCTAATGTATCGATAGTACAAATAAAATTATAACATTTAAACGAAAAGAGAAAGTTGATCTTCTCTAGTACGGTGTATAATGTAGGAAAATTTACTGTATCTGATATCAAAATAAATCGATGTATTACTTCTTAGGCTTTCACGGCCGTGTTGTCATTAAAACAATTAAAATCTCCCGGGCTGTTTTGCCGTGGTCCATGGTTTAAATAACTACCATAGCTTTTACCAACTATTCCGGTTGGCATCTTCAGTGGACGAAGAATAACACCTAACTGTTAACACGACGACAGTTAGGTGTTATTCTTCGTCCACTGAAGATGCCAACCGTAGTAGTTGGTGAAAGCTATGGTAGTAATTTAAACCATGGACCACGGCAAAACAGCCCGGGAGATTTTAATTGTTTTAAATCGATGTATAATTACATTAATTTGTGTCTACAGTTGATTCTAAGAAAAAAGTTTAAGGAAAGGAAGTATTTCACTATTTATCAATCAATTTGCACGTGGGAAGACATTCGAAAGAGAACCGATAGCAGTGTCATTGCTATGTGAAAAGGAATTTCAGTTTGATAAACAGTTAGGTAGATCTTCAGATTTCACTAAGTAAGATAGTGTGTAATTTTTATTAAATACTGTGTTTTATCGGTAAATATTTTGCAAAAGTCTCCGAATTGCATTCTTTAGATTCTAGGTTCAGTTTTCCGAACAAGTAATTATCTGTATTGGTCGCATTTAGCTGGGATAATCGATATTCTAGTGCACATCTAGACTAAATAAAGCAGCTAAAAGCTTGTGAAAAACGTTCTGCCCAACATTTATAATACTATAACACATACATACACAAATGGGTTGGTCCTGGTGGTCTAGTGGTAACCTTACATGCCTCGTAGACCCAAGACATTCCCGGCAGGAAAAATGGAAATTTTCGGGTGTACAATCCTAAATATGGCCTCTTTCGGAAGGGAAGTAACGCCTTGGGTCCCATGTCGTAGATTTACGGCACGTAAAGAACCTCAAGCCTGAAAGAAGAAACCTCTGAGCAAAATTTATCGACCGTTTCACGCCCTGAATTGAATGGGGCGCTGATGATCTGAAATGTTAAATAGCGTCTATAAATAAACCAAATCAACAACACTCATTGCGCGCAAATTTGTATGTAAGGTAATAAAGATGCTGGTATTTCTAATCCCAAAAAAGAATTTTTATTTAACATCATTTACTCGCTTATAGTTTATCATTTGATAGTATTGGATGGGATTGAATTGTATGTGGCAGAGGAGGGTACTTAACAGCTGTGCCTATGCCCCCAATGGGGCACCACTGGAAGTGCGGGATGAAGTGAGAGAGACACCGGGCGGCCAGGATCTCTGCGCAAAAGTGGACGAAGTCCCTAATTTGTTTCTTGATTGAACATCAAGTCCTGCAAGCACTATGAGCCCCTCAATAGGTCCCTTTCATACCAGATGCCGGGGCAGAAATCTTTCCAAAGCACAAACCACCATCATACCGCGCCAGCTCATCTCTCCATGGCACATTCGATCCTATAACAGAATTAATGGAATGAAACAATTGGGAAGGGAAAGTAAAAAAGTCGCGAAAGAAAAGATTCATCTCAGTATTTACTTAATGACCAGAAGAAACCACGAAAAGAAATGTAAGATCATAACAGCGACCCCCCCCCCCAAATGAAAGCTTGAACCACGACTTCTTCCGAAGATTCCTCCTCGATTTTAATTGAACTGACAATTGAACTATTCCATTGTGAAATAAGGTGGCAATTTTCTGTACTTCACAGCGCATGTGCTCTACTATTATATAACCTTTGTAAATAGAATAAGACCGAAAACTGCTATGCAGCTTAGGTACACCTCCTCTTAGCATGAATTACCATCTTACTCCATTCTTGATACATAGATATGCTCCATTTCTATACAGAACTAGAAAATTGAACTAGTTCCTTAGATACTGGCATCGTGTCGCCTGTCTACTTCCCGTAATAAGTAACTAAACAATATGTTGCCTGTCGTCACACTATCTAGAGGAAAAGTGAAATGCCAGAAAGCAACCAGCGATGCGTTTACAATTGCATTAGGGTTTCATTTCACGCTGAAGACTTCAGTTCTCAGAATGTTCCGTGGAATGTAAAATTACCTTAATTTTCTGTGAATGTTTCCAAGGAGCACTCTTGGCAAAACAAATTTACCCTGTAAAGAGACGTCCATCATTCCACAGGAACAAAAACTGAAACGCTAGCAAAATCATAACTAAATAAATTGAAGTTCTTGTTTGTGGAAAGCAGCTATAGATAAAAAAGATGCTGCGAACTGTCCAAGAGCTTTGGAGGACAGAATATTGAGCTAAAGACAAATATACAAAAAATGGAACGAAATTAAAATAAGGAAGCATAAATATGCTAAAAGTTTATATGATTATTGCTTTCTTGGTATCCACAAGGAAAGTTGGTAAATAGATCGCCAACCTGAGAAAGTTTTGATGGCAGCAGTTGGTGGCAACACAATTGAGAATTGCATGGAAGCTTGGTGAAAGTAAAGGTTCCGATCAAATCTGTATTAGTGTGCAGATAAGACATGAGCAAAATGCTTGCTTATTCAGTAACAAGCTTGGAGTTGGGGAGGTGGTGATAATGCTGCATGACGTAATTACATTTGTTGGATCTAGTCAAGTATAGCACAGTTTTACAGTGTATTTATAAAAGATGAAAAATATTCTCGTAACTCTGAGTTACAATATTTTAAAGTTCCAGTGTTTTGTAGGTCTAATGCAGTTTTCTCGCCAATTCCCTATTCTCCCTCTCCTCGATTGTTCTGTAACTCAGCGCGTATTTTGCTCATGTCTTACCTGATTTTACGTTACAGGCATCAAACACGGGGAAAGTGCGCACACAGTGACAACAGGGAAAAAGCGATCTAGAGAGAATCGCGGTTGTTTGCGAAAAGCTCGAAATATATTTGTATATAAATGTAATAGAAGGATAGAAGAGGGTACGGGAAGAAGATGCACAGCCGCATAAGTATCATCATATATAAATTTGGGCTACGATCTAGTGGTGGAAAAACATAAGTACGAATGTGTAAATAGTGCAAACCTAGCCTAATATATGCTCAATATTCAAGCCAGGAAACGCTTATCTTTGAAAACAGCCTATGTAGGTCGTTCTTTGCTTGTTCGAGAGGAAAGCGCGGGTACAGCTAACAAATAAATCGTGTCGTTTTATCGCAATACGCAAACTCTCACGTAATAATGTACAACATCCCGAAGAGTATTGTACTTATATTCTATGAATACAAACAGGGGAACAATGTAACTGCAGAGAGGCGGAAAATATGCCAGGTCTTCGGTGATGATGCTGTAAATAAACAGATATTGCAAAGATGGTTCGCAAAGTTCCAAGAAGGCAATGAAACCCTCTGGGAAGAGCCACCTGCAAGAAGACCAACAACAATGGATATGTAGGTTTTCTTATCTGTTATTGAGAAGAACAAATACCACGCTTGTGAGGACGAGGCATTCATAGCACCTCAACATCGGTTACATTTTTGTCAAGAAAGGGGGAAAATACGAGGTTTCACAGTCGGTCTCTGGGTTCCACGCGATATTAGAATGATTTGCATTCATGTTACTTAATAATAATAATAATAATAATAATAATAATAATAATAATAATAATAAAAAAAAAAACCACCTCCTTCCTTCATAGATTGCTCACATGCGATGAGAGATGGTTTCTCTAGACACTCCGAGAACCCATCTTACTAGTTGGCAGTTCATCGCATTATTAGATTACAGTATTCTTCCTTTGTTATTATAATCCCCCAGGACCGCAATTTCAAACCTTTGGTAATTTGGAATCTGCAATGGATGGTTTATTTTTCTTTGCGTTCTAAGAAGTTCTTTGGAATCCATAATCTTCCACCACGTGAGCAAAAGTTCCTCGATAGCGATGGTGACCATATTTTGTAGTAAAGACAATATTTTGTTCAATATATGATGCTTGAAATGTATGGTATGAAACAGACAACATCTTTTGGATATCCTATACAGATCCTCTTTTGGATGCGTGGCCGGTTTAACGGGGATTTGCCTGTCCTACGCCGCGCTGTTTCTAACCGGTGCTGCTCCCCCCTCCATTGTCGCTCTTTACCGCGTACCACCTAATAGTTGACGCGAAGTCTTTGTTCTGTACTGAAGTTGAAACATTGTGAAACCTCGAATTTCAGTGTTATAGTATGTTAGTGCTATTTATAATACAAAAAATTCGTATATTCAAACATAGAAAACCTTCATCTATGATTCCATATGTGACAACAAACTCGCAGAGAAACGGTTCGTAATCTTGTGAATAGATTTAGGGAAACTGGATCTATCCGAAAGTAAACCGTGTTCTTACAGAGGAAAAAGCTGAATGATATCGAAGAAAAATTAGAACGAAGTCCAAAGAAATGTCTGAGAAAACTTGCACAGGAGTCAGGAATTTCACAAACCTCGGCCTGGGATGCCACTAAACGTTTAAAATTGAAAACCTATAAGATAACTGTAGTTCAGTACCACACACCACACGACAATTGTGAGTAGAGCTAATTTCAGAAATTGGATGTTGGATAATGTTAATGATCGCTCTATCGACCCGCCTTTAACTTTTTTTATGGACGAAGCATGCTTTTATTTACATAGTAAAGTAACGACACAAAACAATACAAACTGGGATGTACAAGAAATGCCATTGTATGACTAAAAATTCATTTGAGGAGCTGGGAATGCTTACAGAATAATAGGGCCTACATTTTTTGAAGATACGGTGATTGGATAGAGGTACAGGGATAACATTTCCTAGGAGAATTGTATGACATTGACATATGACATATTTTCAACAAGATTCCGCTATAGTGCATACAGGTAATTCTCGCTAAAATTCTCTGTCTAATTATCTTTAAAATGAATGAGAACTTTTTTTTTAATTTGAGTGATTAATAGGGGATTATGGTCAGTGAGAACTCCAGATCTAACCATTTGCAATTTCAATTTATAGGGAACCTTAAAGAAAATAAAGTGTATCGGAATAACACGCATAAGTTCAAAGAACTGGAAAATATATATATATATATATATATATAACAAGATAAATTGCTACAATTTCAGAAGAAGAATTAACAAGTGCTAATGAATTTTTCTTAAAAGGTGTGAGAAATGTGAAATTGTAGTTATAATTTGCATGGGAAATCTATGTGCGTGAATAACTGCCTCCGGCGGTAAACAGTGTGCTTCCGGGTATCAAGAAATGCCCGTTAAGCCGGCCACGCGTCCAGATGAGGGCTTTGTAGTTGCGTAAACCTGGGCGCTTTTATTCCAACTTTCAGAATTTATCCCGGACAGTTTTACCTGCTATGCTTGCAATATCTTAAAACGCATTAGAAAAGGAAGAAAAGGAATGTGAAAGGAGTGTTAGCTTATCAATATCAATTTCGAATCATGAATATTTCAGTATAATGGAAATGTTCTTTATTTTGGAGACTGTGATCGTAATGTTTTGGGATCTTTTCTATGAAAGCGCACATGTCATTTCCTGCTGTGAAGTTTTGATATTTTGTCCTGAAATTCGGGAAATGCGTCTCATTCTTCATTCTGAGATTGTCTGTTCTCAGATGTGATGAAACTTCTTAAAGCTTCTGTACATATCATCATATATGTTCCGGACTCGTAAGCGGGCGGTCTGCGGTTCGATTCTCGCAAGAACCGTCCTTCTTGACTAAGTTTTTTCCAGATTTTCCTCAGTTCTCATAAATGGAAGTGCCTTACGCAACGCTTTCTTCCTTAAAAAATATCTTTTCCAATTTCATCTCATGTATCATTATCGGTGTCCACCGTCTGTGATACATCAGCACTGAAAGTGAATATTAAACAAATTATATGATACTTGTCCAGATGGTTCTGCGGAAAACAAAACATATGATAAGCAATTGGTCTATATACACTGTTTTAGAAATAATTTTACAAACTTTGGTTGAGGGTTCCTCACACGAAAACAAGAAGGGGGCAAAAATAGCTTATAAACATATGTCCGGAAATCCTTAGTTTTTGAGTTATTTTTTTTTTACCAAAAAATATAAATAAAAGTGCAAAAAGCGAGGATTGATGCTTCAGAATAATATCGGCGGTTATGGAAATGATACGATTGAACAGAAATGACATTAGATGAAAGAGCAGTCCAGATAAATTTATTATGTAGGCATCACACTAATAAAATGATGGGATAAAAGCATCAATATGGAGATTATGTTCGATTAATAAATAAGTAACATGAACTTCATATTATTCATAAATCTAACTCAAGTACCTTTATTTATTTGATCCGTTGGCATAATAAATGTAACTTTTCTTTTTTGTTAATTATGATAATTAGTTAATAGATCCATTAATGGTGATTTTAAGATTAAATTACCTTAAAATAAACTAATATCAATGTTTGTATACGATAAAAGTTTCATATGTTTGGTGTTTGTATGTTTTTAATTCTTACGAGCACATGGATTCATGTGGTATTTTTCTTTTTACAATGTGATTTTTACCATATATTTTAGATATTTAAACTTTTAAAACTCCAGTCCTTTAAATTACCAACAGAAAGGCACACATTCACTGCTAGCCCAAGTTAAGGTAAAATCAATTTCACTCACTTTTTGAGGTAAATTTTTCGCTTGCTACTTGGTAACATTGTTGAGCAGCATACTGGTTGCATTGAAAGTATCTGAAGGCCGCTGCCTAAACATTGAGTTTGTTTTCCCTCCGATTCTTTGGAAACAACTGTCGTTGGTTTGAGCTTAATTGTGTTCGGGTGAAATTGTTTTACAATGCCTCGTAACAGCTTTCGGCGGTTGAAAAAGAGGAAAATTAATGGTGTACTTCCTCAGAACAGTAGTATTAACAAAGCACAGTGTTCAAACAGTGCGAAAGTTCGTGAAAGTGCAACTGTTGAGAATGAGGTTAAGGTTAGAATTGCTAGTGCTAGCAGTTCCAATATTGGTAATGGTTTAGATTCGTGGAATGCAGACAATCAAAGGTATGTTGGAAGCTTTAGTCTACTTTCCTTTAAAAGTTTAAATACATTTTAAGCTATAAAACCCATATACAGGGTTCTTGCCAATGTGAAAATCTTTATTAAAAAAAAAAGTTTATATGAAAAAACCCAACATGTTAATTAGTCATTAAACTCGTTAATATGGAATAGATATACAAAACTTCATTTGTGGGTAAAAATATATTAGAAATAGCTATGTGTGATGCTATAGCCGGCTTTATTGATGTAAATATTACAAGAAAACATATTTTTGATAAGTTGGATATTATTTCTCGAGTATGGTGTGACACTAAATTGAAAATTTTGACCAATATTGGCATGCAACAGGCCGATATGATGTGGCAAAGCAAGTGAAACATCTAAGGGCAGGAAGAGAAATACAATAAGGACCAAATAGGGCGAAGGAGGGAGATTATGGAGCTGGAGATTATTAAGGACTACAAAAAGCGGTAAACACTTAAAATTGCAACGTTGTAGTATTTTTGTCGTTTCCCGTAATTTGCGTTTTATGCTACAATGTACCTTTCTCCAAATCTAACCAACCAGTTAATGTGATTTTTTTCTGCTTGCATCTTGGTCGCAAACAATCATTCTAAATTAATTCTTGTATGTGCCATAGATTTAAAAAAAAAATATGCCATATTGCTATTAATTTTCTGAAAATATTTTTAAATGATGTCTTCTTTTCTGAACAAATAAATAGAAATGGTCATTAATTCATATTTTTACTCGGGTTTTTGTTAATGTACAAATATAATTAAGCATTTTCATTAAATAGTTATGTAGAAAAGGTGCATCAAATGGGGAAGTTTCTTAAAATTCCTATTAACATTTCAGTATGAATTGTGTAAATAATAATTTGTAAAGATTATTTTCAAACAAGTTCTGCTAAGCCCATAGGTGTGTGCTGAGCTTATAGTGTAATATCTGTACACCACTCATGGTTTTCTCATGTGGTGCCCCCATTCTTCTCATAGCAATTTGTAACCTAAATACTACTGTTTTTCATTGATAAATTTATTGTCTAAACATTTAAAGCTAGGCCTTTAATAAACAGATAAATTATCTTCTCTACACACTACTAGGTTAGTAGAAATAGAATTTGCGCTTTCCACGCAACGAATTCGGGATAAATTCCTTGTTCGGTTAATTTACTGACAGTTTTTATTAAGGGCATTTCCTCCAATTAATAATGCTCATACTCAAAGACACCTAAACTCGTTCGACTGAACTATTATTCATAATTTCATATGCTACACTACATATTAAGATCGGAAAAAAGAAAGGTGGTGTGTTAAAAATCTCAGAAATATCACCAATTTTCTCATTTTATTTATATAAATAATCTCAAGGAAGAACAAATGTCTCTTTTAGGAAGGTAGATGCTCAAGCTAATAATGAACCTTGATGTGAATAAACTGTATTAAATATTATCATTGTTTCATGACTGTATTATTTAATGTATTTTCATTCTTAAAAATAAGGCAACTTTAAGTTATATATTAAAGAACCAAGTTTTATATTACCTCAAAATCAAGCAATTTTTAAAGTGAAGAAAAACTGAACTGCTGAGTTTTCATCATTGAAATCTAGACAGGGCCTCGTTCTGGTTGGTAATTCCAAAAATAAATAAATAAATGCAATAACATTCCACTTTTGGTGAAATTTGAGATTTTGGTGGCAATGGATTGTAGATATGCAGTACTACATTCCAACATATTCGTACAGAGAAAAACCACAAGTAGTCCATAAAAATCACCATACAAAACTAGCGTCCAGGGGAAAAACAACCAGAGTCTTATGTAGAATGCTTACAATGAGACCATAGCAAGAAAGTGAGCTGATGAAGTTGCATCAATGCTGTTTGACTTTAGTTTTCATCATCTGGACCCATACCACAATTCAACATATTTGAATAAGTAAAAGTGACTTTTCCCCATCATCAGAAGACAGTTATATGGAATATGAAAAAAATATGCAGTTTAATAAATGAAAAACCCATGCTGAAATAGCGATTGAAATGAGCACACCAGAAGATGCTGCGTGAAACATCTCCCTTCAATATCATTGAGTATTCCCACGATATTTTTAAAACGTCGTGTACATTTCTTAATAAAGAAACAAAATACAAGAAATTGTGGCTGACAAAACCTCTTCCAGACTACAAACAGTCGAACAACCTACGAAGACTCCTGGGAGTCCCATGTTATTGTTGATCAAACGTGTCGTACACAGATTGATGAGCAGCCTGCCACTTCCTGTTCAAGTTTAATTCCATTTTCCAAAAAAATATGCTGACCAAAAATCCCAGAAGAGATTCTATTCCGAAAATGCTCAAATGTACTTTTTAAGATTACCTGTGATAGACCATAAATCATTTTAATTGAATGATCATTTTCAATAGTTTTTATTAATGTTTATATTTTTCTCAGCAATTAAAGCGTTTTTAAATTCAAATTAAATTCCTGTAAAAAGTAATAAGTGGGATTTTATTGTTTTTCCCTTGTACCCTTTACTCACACAAGCGCGTGCGCGATACAAAATCTGTGACTTTCTAAGTGTTTTATTTTTTTTCTGCTTCTCTACTTGTTGTTTTAGTTACATCGATTATAGTGTTATATTATTTTTCATTTATATTATATATAACGCGTTTAAAAGTATAAAAGGTTATACATAAAATAGCATTCACTCTTTAAGAAGAAGCTGCTACAAGAATAAACTTTATAACTTTCAATCACAAATATTGGAAAACGAAATGTAATCAAGTTTCATTTGCTTTCTAAATTGAAACCCCTTAAGAGACTGAATTGGCTGGGCAAATAATGTAAATTCCAAAGTAAACTTCTGTTATGGAACTTTGTATACAGTGCTTTGGACTAAGAGAGATTAGAAGTAGGCACTTATCTTTGTGGGGTTAGCTAGTCACATAAAATGTACCATTAGCATTGATTTTTTTACTTTATGTAGTTGTTCTAAACTGTGTTGTGCCTATGTACGAGTTTTAGAATAGTACAGTACCTTTGCATACAACATTTTGACAACTGGTTTTTCGCTAGCTAAATATTGTCCTCCGCTGCACTACCAAGCTCTGAGGAAAAGAGAAAACATTTATGGACAAACCACATTCTGAGCGGTTTCTATGTACTCAATACGAGCGAGAGGAGAATATAAATCTTTCAGGGAATACTGAAAAATGAGTACTTATGTAAAGATGACTCTACGCGAGTTCACCCTATCTATCTTCCGTCCTATTCGTGGTTTTCTAGCCCAGCATAGAATATGGGTGAGTTTTAAATTCCTCAAATGTCAGCGAACCTAAAAGAAAAACTCGGTTGTAATTACTCGAAAGAATGTTGGACTTAATACACGAGGTTAAGCTGATTTATTGAGTTGAGCTTGTAAACTGAACTTGTTAAAGCACAATGCATTATAACGTGAAATGCCTTCTTTATACATGGCAATCAATAAAGAGGGGTTAGCAAACTTCAGATCGCAATTTCTGTGAATAATGATTATAATCCATTAGCATTCTCTAGTCAATCCTGGTGGTGTAGTGGTAACCATACTTGCCTTCTAAACCCAAGATCCCGGGTTCAAACCCGGCCAGGATCCATGGATTTTTTTCAGGGCGTAAAAATCCTAAGTATGACTTTCTTCGCACGGGAAGTAAAGTCTTGAGTCCCGTGTCGTACATTTACGGCACGAAAAAGAACCTCAAGCCTGAAAGAAGAGGCCTCTGAGCAAAATTTGTCGGCCGTTTCACGCCCTGAATTGATTGGGACGCTGATGACCTGAGATGTTGAAGAGCGTCCGTAAATAAAACAAATTTTAAAAAAAGCATTTTGATTATTGGAGTTTTAAATATAATGCCGTTCTGAAAAGGTTTTACCTCACAATTTAGATATTTGCCATTTTTTATATTTAACTGAGTTAATTATTCCAGGGTAGGAAACGTTTATTGATATGATATGTATTGCATTACGAAACAGTGTAGCACAGTGTGGAGGAATTTAAAAGTCACGCAACTTAGAGTAACTAACTAGAGCTCTTACCCCTCTCCAATCGCTGGGATTCCCCTCGCCGAACACGTGGCGCCTTTCTCTTCCAGTTAGTGAGAGCATGATTTCGGCAGAGGCAGATTCGAACAGTTGTGATGTTACAGTCGAGAGTAAGATTTCATTAAATAGTTATAAGCTCAGAGTGTCAGATATGTATTATTTTACGGTAGTTGGATTTGGTCCCGTTAAATGAAAATATTCTATTCAGCGAGGGTTGTTCAATAAAGATTGATCATAATTTAACAGGCATAATTCATCACACTAAAATTTAACTTTGAAATATTTTGTTAGCTTAATGTCTAATGTACATGTGGTAATAGTTTAATTGTCACTTCCGGTTGCCGCCTCTGAGAGATATGCAAGTTGAACCATGTTCAGTTCCGCCTACTGCAAAATGGAGATGACACGGGACAAAATATATGATTCACTGAAGCTCTGCTTTCGTTTCATAAAATCTTCAACAGAGGCCTATGGAGGCTTTTTTTTTTTTTTTCGTAAAAATACATCTCAAAGATGGTTTATAATGATTAAAGACAGGAGACGGTCAATTTCAAAGGATTGTAAAAGGAGCTCCAGTTTGTACTCTAACGGAAGAAAATATTAACACCGCTGCTGTTATTGTAAAAGAGAGTCATCAAATGACATTAAGAACACGTGCAGATGTTTTGATTATTTCTTTGGATTCTACTTCCACTTGGCTGCACATGGCACGTGTTTGTGCACGGTTGTTTTAAGACTGCTGATCCCCAAACTAAAGGAAGCTAGCATGCAGTTGAAGATGCTGTTACAGAGAAAAATATGGAGTTTCTTTCCAAGATAATCATGACTGATGACATTTCGCTGCATCATTTCAATCCTGAGAGAAAACAGCAAAGCTCTGTGTGGCCAATACCAAAAAAGTGACTGCTTCTGCTGGGAAACCTATGGTTATCTCATTTGTCGATATTCAAGGAATAGTTTACCAGCATATCACACAACTATAACTGGGCAATGCTACAGAGGTGCCCGAAAACTCTGCAAGGATATATCACACACAAAAGGCCACATTTCCGTACAACTAGATGGGTGCTGCAACTTGATAATGCGCGACCGTTGCTGCTGAATACACAAACTTAACATAAAGTGTGCCCAGTGAATATTTAGTCCCACGTGACTTTTCCTTTTACCCACAAATTGAAGAAACATCTTGATGAGAGACCTTTTTCATCAACAGAGGCAATGGTGAAAGCTGCGGAGACGATTTTGAAGGCCCTATCAAAAGATTTGCTTCCAGCTTGTCTTTGGTTTATGCATTAAAGTCAACGCGGACTTCTTTGAGAAAAATCATCACAATTGTAACGATTGGTGAAGATGTAAAATACATGATGATTTATTGAACAGTATCTTAATATTATCTTTGTCAGAGTATACAATACTGTTCAAATAATTGCAACATAAACTCATTTATATCTAGATCGACAATCGGCACTTTTAATGCCTGTAATTGCGAAGGGAAATGTTATTGGAAAAAAAAAATGGTTTCAATTTATAGGTGCAACTTTTTGTTACGTAGGTTTATACTTTTGAAATTTTGGCCCTATAATTAGAATGACCTCATTTGTGTCAATACTCAGTCGCTCTGAAATCATTGATCCATTTAATTTCGCCACACTATTTGTTGTTACTAATTGGTTGCTGATTTAGCACTTGATTGATGAAAAAATGTTCAGCCTTTGTTCACCCTCTGTTTTGACAGTTACCTAAAAATATGAACATTGCAACATGGTAGATAAAATCGGAAAATATCCTCATTTAAGATTTCTTTTTGTTTGATAGTTTAGATTATATAAAAATGGAGGGTATATCCAATGGATCAAATACTTTGTTACTCTGACTTATTTTCTGTATTTAGAACAGATGAATATAATTATTCTTTTGATGGTATTGCCCAAGGGGTCGTTACTGTCTAAAACATACGGTCAAAATGGCATTTTATTAATAAAATGCTTTAAACCTGTTTGTTGCATTAGCAGGCACAGGGCAGTATTATTATTATTATTATTATTATTATTATTATTATTATTATTATTATTATTATTATTATCTACTGTATATGGAACAGATTTAGGAACTCTGCCTAATTCAACTACTGGAAGTCATCAGGGATGAAGTCATATTCATAACTGAACTATGATTCTGACACTGCTGTCTCAATTGTAGTCATTTTCATATAGGCCTTATCGGAAATGAATGGGGTCATAGACAATAATGCTGCAGTATGCACTCCATTACCATATATTTCCTAAAATAAAGTAAAAATATAGAGGTAAATTTAGCTCAGTCTGCAAATACAAATGATGCAAGCTGCAATATGTTTTTCTCAAATTCAATTACTTCCATTACGCGTTTAAAATGTGCCAAAATTTAATGGGAATATATAAAATATTAATAAATTGTGCGAAAATGTAATAACATTACAATATGTATTATGTGTATATTAAAGTATGGAATATTACATAAATTGCCTAATAAATTCTCCTTTTTGTCCTTATTTTCGTATTTTTTGTATTTGTTCCGTAGAAATAATGTTTTATGTTTTGATAGATACTATTATTAGGCCACATATTGCTGATTGAACACATTATTGCCCATCAACAGGGAAAACTTAAGAGTAATTTGTAGGCATAAAGGTTCAAGAATGCTCCATGTATTGGAATTGTGCTATACGGTACAACTCCGCAAATCACAACCCCGCAGTCCGAAAGTCCGGATAATCGGAACCCAACATTTTGTGAAACGAAGATTACAAAGAAATTTCAGACTAAAATAGCCTTATGTTACACATTAAAATATCAAATATGCTGTAAAAATTATACAATACGTAATTACGTACATTACGGTGCATATCAGCAGATTTAACACTCAAATTTAACAGTGAAGACGATAAAACAATTCAGTATCTTACGTTACTCATTGCTACACAAAAATTCAGTCACTTTCTGCTGATGCAAAGACGGAAATCTTGAATATGAGGCAATGCTCCATCATCGCAACATAAACATTATGTCCGCCGCTTTAACGTTCGAGTGTTATTCTATGTAGCAGGTCACCAATGCTTTTTCTGCGTCCGCATGAATAATTCCAGGTATTGCAGCTGCACCAGGAAACTATTTCCTGATCAGCCATAACTTGATCTTCTGTGTCATGTGATAACCGCTCCTTCACATCTGTTTTCCTGCTTCTTCACAGCCTGGGATTTACTTCAGGATATGTAAAACTTCAGTTCTGTTTTCCTCTTTATGGTTACAGTGGTTGTCATAGAAAAAGTCATGGCCAACTCTGTCATTTTTCAATGGATGCCGCTTCTCGATTACCTTCTCTGGCACGGTTCCACAATATTGTTTTATCTTTACTCGACTTTTCTTCCATTACTTATCGTTATTTTTCCAACACCGAATTCAGCTGCTAATTTTGTCCTGCTTTTGCCTTTATCTAAGCGTTTTACAACTCGCAAGTTTATCTCTTAATGAACAAGTAGTATGTTTCCGCTTGTTGCTATTTTTAATCAAACAGCAAACGTTAAAACCACTTCACTGTATTAAAAACACAACTAAGCGTGCTACAGTACATTAAATCCACTTAAAGTATTCACAACATTTTGCGATTGATATTGTATCTGAGACTCAAATGAACTCAGAACAAAGAACAGATTGAGAGCTCAAATCCTTGTTTCAAGAAGATTAACAAAGTATCCAGTCAATAGGCCAAGTGTGAATGACCTTCGCACTCTCTTTCAACAATGGCGTTCACGTTTAAATAACACCGCTCATTATAATAACCGAGTACATTTTATTTGAAGACTCCATATACACACTGTAGGCTTAACTATAATTATAAATTAAACTGTTAATCAAATTTTTGCCAATCCGAACACGCTTCGGACCCAATCAGTTTGGACTGGGAGAATTATACATGCATAAGCGCGAATCGCTAAAGTTCTTCTAGAAAGTGAGGGACATTTGCACATATTATTTGCACCTGTAATAACACTTTAAATTGTAAATCATTATTATAAAACACATTGTTAAAGTATAAAGCTAATAGACTTGATTGGTAAGGAATAGCCATTGAACTACTACGGGATAGCATAACTTCACAATCAACAGGATGAGATGAGTCACTCGGTATAGGCGCTGAAGTTTATATGCTATGTACTTAAAGTTTTGAAAACGAACAGGTATTTTTTATTTAATTCGCCTATTGTTATACGATCGGGCCCAACTTATCTGACAGCTATAGGCTATGTTTATGGTACCATGCTATCTCAAAAGTGTGCTACTTATGATGTTTTAATGATTTATTTTCATTCACCTATTCATTATTTTATTTATAAAATAAATATAGTATTTATATTGAACTAATAAGTGCTTATATTAGAAGAAATAATTAATTATTACTATAACAATGGAAAAGTAAAAATAACTTTATATATACAATATATGAGTAAACAATAACGTCATTAGATATTTTAAAGTTTTCATGAAATCATTAAGTTTTCCGCTAGTGCTTCTAAAGAAAATAAATGTAAATTTTGTAAGAGCTTTTTCTTGCAATCTAAGAAAAAACGTGTTTTAAGATATTACTGCAAGAATTTTGAATTTTACAACTGCTTAAGAGTATGCCAGACAGGTTTGCAAGAACTGTATCGAAAATTTGCTGTGAATCTTTTCAGTGATATAGATTAAAAAGTATATATATTACAAACTAACAGATATTTTCACAAAGGATGTAAACACAGTGAGATATATGAACGGGAGCAGTTTATCTCACATGCTTACACCAGATAATAAAATAAGAATAGACACTGATCAATAATGCGTTTTAAGAAGCCAACTATGGGTTGGAGCCAACAGTTACGTCAGTGCATTACGGAATGTGGGAATGCTATCTGTCAGATGCATTGCGTCCGATGGAGGATTAACTGAAAAAATGTATATGCTTTCAAGATTTAGGAGCAGTATGGTGTATGGGGGTTGTGTATGGATTAATTTAATGACCTCACTCTGGTGTCGTCGATTTGTGAAGGTGTAATTGGCGTCTCTCGCTGATGATGATCTTGTGATGCCTCGACTTCCGAAGTTCGACGTTAATTTACAGTTCTCGTTTCAATGGACAGAAATAGGCTTCTCAGGGGTGTATTAAACCGTTTAATTGACAGAGGTCAAAGGGAAGGAATGGGATTCGTTACTTTCAATGAGTACACATCGAAACGTAGGCTTATTTCACAATTTACTGTATGAAACACTTCAACGTTATTGAACAATGTGCCGTTCGTCATAAAAACTGGGAATTGAAGTACAACGCAACGCTTCACCAGGACTGACAGCTATAATGAGCTGATCAACGTGTAGACCATTGGAATTCTTTAACACTTACTATCGACTTATGGAGTCACGATTATAATACCCACACATCCGTCGTCGATTTGAAAATCCGATTAGGAATTTACTCTGCTTATAAAATTCGATATAAACACTTAGAAAATAAAATGTACCAGCTTCGAAATTAGAATTTAGAATAACATTGTCTACCTGCGTCGAAGTCAAGACTTATAATGACGCAGTCGGGATGAAAGTTGAGTTACTGAGCGAAACTTGATAGTGACAAAGTGGTGACAAAAGTGATACGACTGAAGGCTCGAAAACTCCTTATTTATACAAGAGTTTAATTAGAAACTGTTAAGATTCTATTTTGTCCCTCGAAAGCTTTCTTTAGCGAAGATTCTAGAATCTCGTTTCAAATTCAGCTTTCTTACTGTGAAGCCGGAAATAAGGCTGCCTTTATTAATTTAATAACTAAAGGCTGCATAGTTATATTTATAAAGGCATTAGATTTGATAAGGGTAATTGTTATGTATATGTATAAGGGAATAATTTAGAGATAGGTATAACAGAAATAGAAATAATTTGTAACTTGTACTTATGTGTATGTCATTTGACAGGTGATTGTATCTTACAAAGGGGTTTTGTATACATTTTGTGGTAAAAGATGTGAGAAAGAGACATGTATACCTGACGCCTCGTCCGCTGACCACTCTTTAGACAAGGCTGAAGAAAGGGTAAACTATCTTTTGTTAGCTCACGAACCTTCTGCCCAGGAAATACTTAGGAGTTCACAATAAGAGAAACGGGACAGTATTTGAACAAAATCAGACAGAGCAATAATTTAAGAGAAAATGGGAATAGCAGAACAGAAACAGGCGACCGTGGAGACTTTTGAGACGAGACAAGAGTCGCTGAGGAGACACACGAGAGGATTCACTCAAGAGCAATACGGAAGCAATCAGTGTAAGTCATTTTTCTAAAGTCAGTCTAAGTGTGTAGTGAGATCAGCTATGAGCAGTCAGGAAGTAATCTGCCAAGTTGTAAAATAAATTAAATGTTCAACCAGTGCCGGACTTATTAATACAGTTAACATCTCCTTCTCCCCTAATGACTTCAAGTCATTAAAAACAGTCCAAATTTACCCTGAGAACCCATCAATCCCCCAGCATTGAACCAAAATCAAATTGTCGACCAACTGAGGGGACATAATAAAATCCCGCTTCAAATTGTCGCCCAACGCTTCAACTGGATACTACAAACTTGTGACCATGGGCCTGATTCGATATTATTTCTTACGGGAAGAATGCCTTCTCTCATTCGACAATATTATAAAGTTTGATCGGTTTAAAAATCTCATCCCACACTAGGCTTTTAACTCCTACACCTAACTTTCTCAACCAGTAGGCTTTAGACACAAACTTCTTTAACTTTTAAATACAATAAAATTCTCTTAAAGTGTTCACAATAGCAGACAGACCAGACAAAGAACAACGCTCCTTTCACAAGTGTGTCTTTTGTTAAATGTTTTCCCAAAGGAAGAACGAACGACCAGCGCTTCCTGCGTTAAGATTTCTGTTTACATGAATATATACAGAAATGTACATCGATACATGCTGGCAAATGGAAGTTGCTGATATTAATTAGCATGGTAATGGTAATAGGGATTCATGGGACATAAATACTGTCTCAATTTTAATTTAAGGATTTCATATATGAAATATTTTGACCATGTTGAAAAAAAAATATCTACAAGCATGATTATATCATACTCCCTTTCTGTCGTAATTTTATATATTTAAATATTTAAGGAGCATTTTCTTGAAAGCCAGTAGACATAATTTACTTACAATTTTAAAGCTTATTTTTTATATTTATACATTAAATTTTGAAGAAAAAAATTGATACTCAAAATAGTTTAATTTTATCCTTAAAATGGTCATAAATATTTATGTATCTTGCTCCTACACCTATATTTTGGCAGTTATTGAAAATATGGACTATGGACTATAGAGGATGATGCTTTATATTAAAGTTTCAACTTTCATTGTTCTACTTAAAAGATTTTCTGGAAAATATACCTAAAAATGAAGTCTTAAAGTTGTGGAAAACTAAAGTTTTATTTTAATTTGTACCGGAGTTACAAATGCTAGGATTCTGGTTTTACTAATATTGATCATATTCATGAATCTCATTTTCTTCTACTTCTTCCATTTTCTTCCTCTTGAGCAATGTATCTTGGCAGGCTTCCAGTTGCAGCTCTGGTTTAACTCATGCTTTTTAACTTTCATTTGTATTCGCTCAGAAGCTGTTTTAAGTATAGATATAAAGTTTCAAATATTTTTATAGAAGATATTCTTCTGCACAATCCTGGAACAGATTTTCAATATCTGTCTTAGGTCCAACTTATATGCCCACTTAGAGTACAATGATTTAAAAAGTTAAAAAAGTATAACTTTTTATTTAAGCTTTGAATTAATTTAATGCTGAAATACGTAGAAAAAACATATAAATCATAACTCTCTTTCTGTGAAATAGTACATTATACAAAAATTACAACGTATACAAAATATTTATAATTACCATGTGAAATTTCAGCTTTCAGCATTTGAAAATGTAAAAATAGTAAAAAAAAAAAAAAAAAAAAGTACTGCTGTATTGTTTTTATATACGTTTACCCTTAAAGAACTGGTTCCTCCTTATTGGCAAGTCATTTTAGATTTTTTTTTTCTTTTTTCTAACCATTATAAGAGAATGTATACAGTTCTTCAACTGCACATTTTTATATGTTAATACTTACTTCACCAGTAGCGCAAACTTACAATTTTCGTGACAATTTCTTCAGCTTCCGTAACAACATTACCACATCGAAAATTTTTGTTTGAAGCAAACATACAGATGGCCGTACACTCCTATATGGAGTATATGTATATCTTCTCAGGTGGCAATGAAATTCCCTTTTAAAGAACTTATTTGGTTGCGTTATTTCAAGTCGTTAGTTCACTCGTGACACATCTTTTGCGCTGTTATCTGTCGGAAGAAACATAAAAAAATGTATGGTTATGAGCACCATCCTCGATCAATGTTTAAAGGCGGTCAAATCAGCATTTAACCCCGTTTAATGTGATTTTGACAATGATCAAATTTAAACGATTGATTATGATCAACTTTGACCGCTGATGCTGGACCGATCTACTCCGTTGATTGCGGTTAAGTTATACTAAATGACTGTCCGTTTAGATTTTCTTTAAGGACGAGAGTATGAAGACAGTAAATTAGAAGAAAGATTCCGGCAATCACAGGATGGTAGCTAGTAAATAAAATGACTGAGAGGTTAGAGTTTCCTATTAACCACAACCACCCTGCTTCACCCATGAATAAAAGTTAACACTTCATGACTCACACTGTTTTTACTAATAGCGATTTATTTATTTGATATTAGAACTCGTCTGGTGTCATGTTGAAATGCATGGCTAAATCATTCCACATCACCTTATTTTCCTAAATAACATAAATCAGTCCTTTATTTTCCAGTTTATTTAATTATGAGATAGCTAGTTACAACACAACAGTATGTCTATCTTATGCTGAGAAAAATTTGGAGACCTCTATTTGTTTCCCATTTCGTTTACCTACAGGTAATCAAACATAAAACAAAAGCAAAACGCCAAGGAGAATATAATTGCACTACAACCTCTTTGGCTATAGAGTTGAGATACTTTCCTTTAAGTAATTATCGCAGAATCGTGCTCGTTTAGCAACCTAGCATCCGGCTAGTTGATGGCGGTTCGTTGAACGAGAATTGACTATAATGCACCGAAAGTATACTTTCATCGTTGTCAAAGTGTGATTAAGTTCAGTAACCCTCAATCAGCATGGGTTTTATCTAGAATAGTGCACGTGGTCATTGATATTTTAAATGCTTTCGAATGTGATTACAGTATGTATGAGGTCATTGAAGAACAAAATAAAGAGACACTATCAACAGAACTAAGCTTGGGACATATAGTATAACAGTTCTCAGAAATCAAGTAAACATGATCTGAATAGAGACTGCAGGATCTCTGTGGGTCATGATGCTCTGGAAGTTGCAATTAATGGTTGCAGTACCGATGTATTCAGTAAATGGGGGAAAAATCCCGGTGTTTGGTTATAATTGCGATTCTGAACGAGGAAAACAAAACTTGCTAATTTATCCCAATTTTTTAATTTAGCTACTATCGCGAAGATTCATTATATTATACCTAATGTTTTTTATCTGTACATACTTTTCCGTTTGTAATCATGGTGCAATATTTAATGAAATTGTTTTGCATTATGTTTTGGAACAATAGTAAAAAGCCCAAACAGAATATAAACAGTATACAGAGTGAACAGTCCTCCACGCAACCGCCCGCGTGCGGCCTGCCGGCGAATGTGGCTGCTATGTCGACGGTGTGCTATTTGCTCAAGATTCAACTCACATTGAAGCCGCGCTCATTCGCGACATAGCGCTGCCAGCCGGTCCCGCGGTTGCGTCAAGCATTGCTCTCTCTATAATGCACTGAGAGAGCAAAAATAAAAATCTATCATTTTTATTTTTTACAAAAGTTAATATTAAACAATTAGTCAAGTGTGCTCTTTTTCTTGAAATAACATAGACATTAAATAAGTTAAAAACAACTTATTAATATAGGACCTAGTTAAATCTTATTTATTTGGCACCAGGCCCTTCTCTTGAGAATTGAATGAGAGATTGGTGGCTGGTGGTGACAAAATTCCCATCGGTCTCTCCTGAAAGATTTGCAAATTATTGAAAACAATGCACACCAATAAGAAACAAAATTAATTATAGTTGAGTTTTGTAAGACTATCGCTAGGCTTTTAGAGCAATTCTTGTAAGTTAGATACAAATTCTATTTATCTCAAAGAGAACAAGTTAACTAAGAAATACTCTTCATAGGGCACTTTTGGATCCAGGAGAGCTTGCAGAATTTATTGCGGTAAAGTAAAGAAAGTACCTTTAAAAGCATCTCACGTCACTTTTCCCGGAAATGCTAATATTAGCTGTTACAGTACAGACACGTTCTCTTCCTAAGTTACAGGCTTCAATTTCAGGAAGATAAAAAGAACAGCGGAGGAAGAGCTGAAAGAAAGAGCATTCAGAGCTTTAAACTTTCCCCTTCAAATATTTTAATTAGTCATTCTCCATGCGCTGACTCCTGCCAAAAGCGCCTAGCAGAAACGGAGCGCCTTCTTCTGAGGAAACAGAAAAGTAACCAAAACAAGCACGCTCCTCTGCGGCGGAATTTGAATTATGAACTCACCCGTCAGAAAAACAAAAGCTACAGCATGTTTCTTATTCTGCTTTCTCGTACGCTACTGCTGCCATCTATCATTGCGTTTCTCAGTCGTATTGTTTATGCATGTGCGATGCATTATTGCCCTTTTATTTTCTTACTTAATGTCAGTGAAAAGCGGAGACGGGAAGTAGAAAGCATGAAACAACAATGCAGAACTGTTTTAATGCGGCAAGGATAGAGAAATCTACTCCTTCTGTCAGGAAATGTTACAATATAACGTGCAATTTCATAGATCCTTTTCCGTTTTCAGAGTAGGAAATATAAACACAGGAGGTTCAAGGCTTATTTTTCAAAGACTGGTATATTATATTAAAAATATATTTAAAATATATTTTACCTATTTCCTCTTCCACTGTCATAATCATTATAATATTAACTATAGTGATTTCAAATACAAATTATATAACACTTGGCGCGTGGATTAAGTAATTAAATCTTGAACTAGTAACGTGCATAAATTATGATTTTAGTTGTTTTGAGGTAATTTATTAGGCATTTAAAGGCAACTACATAATGTGCCGATTACACTCTGGAACATTATATCGATCGACATTTCTCGTTTGCTTCCTAGCGATGGTCACGTGACTGGCGTTATTGGCTATTGTAGTTCTTTTCGATACGTACCAGAGGGGTTATAGTCTTGGTCGCCGAAAGCACTGGGACTCTTTCTTGTCTTTGTCTTTCTTCTGAATTCGCGCAGCCGTGGGTTGGTAGGTAAGAAACTCCAACGGGGAAAAGTTTTGGCATACTCATTAAAAATTAGAAATGGAGCTTCTTCCCTACTCTAGGGACCCCAGGTTTGCTGTTATTATTTGTTTGATATTTGCTCTATTTTTCTTGGTTTGCTTTGGCTAAAATGTAAATGTATGTAAGGCTGTTTCTTGATTTATAGGAAATGTTGTGAAAAGTTGTAAAACGAATTACAAACTGTGCTGATACAAAGATTGCTACTAAATTCAGTTAATTGTATTGGTTTTGTTTCATGTTGTAAGGTGATGAAAGATATAATTGATGAAAATATAATTGTAAGCCAGCAGGTTAGTTATTTACCTTTTATTACGAAGTTTTTAACAAATGCTTTGCATAGAAGGAAAATCTTCTGAATAATTTTAAAAGAATTTAAAGTTTATTGTTAATATTTATTGAACTTCTAATATTGTACTTTTTCAATTAATTCAATTTTATAAACTAATTTCAATTTATTAGTTACACAAGCTGTTCAGTTAGTCGTAGTATACGGCATTTGTTTATTATTTTTAAAAATATTCAATAAATAATAGTATAAAGGCTAGTCCTTATTTAATTTAACAAACATATTTTCGTAATTCCACGAAAGCATTATGTTTTATATGTGTACCTTTTGAGAAAATAGTAAGACTATTTCTGCATTTAGTGACTAGTCACAAAAAAACAAAATTACAACGAAATCCAAGAATGGTGAGGTTATTTTGACGAGACAAGGTGGTAGTGTTTTGTGCAATTCCCAGTTGCCTTTTTCATCAGTTATCTTGCCTTGTTCCCTGCCGTTGTACATCAGTGGCTGCCAGCATTCATCTTTAAGTTGTTCTCCTGTATTTTTCTTTATCTTCCCACTTTCTGGTACAGTTTTTGGATCCCAAGCAGTGGCTCTGTTACATTTATCGAGTAGATTTCATTCATTAGATGTCCTGTGCATGTCTATTTGAGAAAGCTGGTGTGTTTGGTAGCCCTACAGAACATATGACTGCTGACTTGTGTTATACCTAATATTTTCTTGTTTATCCTCGTTTAGCATCTTCTTTTGTCAAGTTTGCATTCAACATAATAGAACAGAAAACCCTTTTGTCCATTATTTCTCCATTAAACTCTATTACTTCTATCCATAAAAATTATTTAATCCATGTTGGTGATATTAATAGAATAATTTTGTTCCTCTATTGCTGAAGGAAACTATATTTGTTCTAAGCTATCGACGGGTGTGTTCGTAATATATTGATTTTTTTGCTGACTTTTACTCGAGAAATGTTATATTTTTGTACTATTACCCATTGTCAAACTTTCATTCTAAATGTTTTATATATCCATTATCCTTTTCTTATCGCCACGTTAAGGCGCGGACTCGTGAGCGGGAGGTCTGGGTTCGAATACCGTCAGGACCGTCCTCCCTGACTGAGGATTTTTCCAGGTTTTTCTCAGTCCTCATAAATGGCATATGCTGGGGAGGTACCCTAAACTTAGGCCTGGAAGATTCTTTCCTTAAAAATAAATCCTTTCCCAATATATCATTTCATCGCATGTATCATCAGTGTCCATCGTGTGTGGTGCCTCTGTAGCAAAAACAGGCGTTAAACTATTCATTCATTTATCCTTTTCTTGTACACGTAACGACTTGTATATAGTAGCTCTGAGTTCTTGTTCTTTAATGGTGTTTGCGATGGAGTACTTCAGCACAGCATCTGTTCTAGTTTTGCTCATAAATGCTCTTTCTTTCAGATAATCTCACAACTAACAATCTTGCTGGGTTAATACCTGGCAAACTTTAGTCAGAACTAAAATATAACATTTTTGGATACGAAACTGCCAAAAATCTGCATAAAAACTGTTTTCACATTCGCAATAACATTGAATAAGCCAAATTCGAGTTTTCAGTGACAATACTATTTTTTCCATAAATAGAAATTAATAAAGCACACTTTTACTGAAGTATAAAACTTATAATTCATAACAAACTCGTCATGGTGATGCCAAAACGTTCAGTTACTGCGTGCTGAGCCAGTGCCAAACTTTTTAAAATTATGTGGAAATTGAAGAAAATATGAGTACTTCCCTTTCGGAAGGGAAGTAAAGCCGTGGGTCCCGTGTCGTACATTTACGGCACGAAAAAGAACCTCAAGCCTGAAAGAGAGGTCTCTGAGCAAAATTTGTCGGCCGTTTCACGCCGTGAGTTGAATGGGACGCTGATGACCTGAGATGTTAAAGAGCGTCCATAAATAAATCAATCAAAAAAAAAACTTCAGTATGACATCGCGAAATCATTATTTGGTAGAACTACGCCACAACTAAGTCGCTGCCGATTTTTTTTTACCTCTCAGCGAGTATTTCATGTTGTTGGTCAAGGATATTCCGAAGTGGAGAGACCCTGTGAATGAGGTAGGTGTGCAACATCAATGAAGCTCCAGCGTTGCCAGGTTTCCGGTGGTATTATTGATGATAGCGTCCGCCCATTGTTATGTTTGAGGAGCACCTCTGTCCCTTTTTCGCCTAATCCTGTAAGGGTCTCGCAACAGATCTCACGTTTACAGTCGTTCCTTCAGGAAGTAAATTCATTAGCAGTAAGCTTGAAAGGTCCCAGAAGACGACGATTATCTGTTTATCCCCAGATGGAGAAACATGAAATTTCTTGGGCTGGCAGTTCGATGGGTATTTCCATTGCATGGTTTGGACTTTCATCTCTGACGTGTGGTAGTGACACCATGACACATCACCAGTTATGAGCTTCTCCAAAAATTCCGCGTCTTCATTATGCATTTCCAGTATCCACGACAGACCAAAATGCTTGTGCCTGTGCGCCTACCTATTTCATATTCAAACGGTCGTGAATAATGCTCTACAGATTTGCCCGGCCGAGGCCTGTCCAACAATCCATTACATTAAAAGTTATGCTCCTATCAGCCATAATTAATTCAGGCACAACCTCAATGTTCCTGGGAGACCGTTGACGGGCGATCAGTACTTGTACTTTTGTACAGATTTCCTGTTATTAGAGAACACATTGACCTAATTTTAAAGAGTTTTTTGTGCAGAAGCTTCTTGAACAAATACCGCAGTTAAATTTCAATGAATTTCTGTAGTTTTCATGCATGCCTTTCTTCCACAAAAACTATGTATTTCATCTTTGTCTATCTTATTCATTTTTTTCTCTATTTGACAAATAAGCTACATACATTGCTTAAAACCACCATCTAGCGTCTGCACAGATCCGTAAAATACTGCTATTGTAAATCATTTCAGATACCCCTTAAATTTAACGTGTTTCTTTTCATAATGCTGATGTCTTAGACAAAGTAAGATACTATAGGACTATAAACGAGAGAAATGCCAGTATCGTGAATGATAGTATGCGGGTTTGTTGAAAGTGTATAGACTAAAGTTAATTTAAACTAATGTCGTTCAAAACTATGTATAATAGGATAGGTCCATAAGTTTCCGGCCTTGCTGATAAGGATTATCACATTCACAAAAGCCTTATATGGTATTATACTTCTGTTAAGCAAATAATTGCAGCTGTAACTTCCGCCTCGCTGTGTTCAGTTGTTCAGATATAGTTATATAAAGAAGTCTATGTGTAGAACAGTGTGACATGTTCAGAATGGAGTATCGAGATGTTACTAAGTTCTTCAACCCAAATGAAATTAAAAAGGGACTGGAGGGTGTATGTGGGGAAACATTCCCCTCATATTCTACCGTAAAAGAATGGGCCAAACTTTTTCGAATGGGTCGAGAATGCATTGAAGACGAAAAGCGTGGAGGTCGGCCCTTGGAGGTGCACACTTCTGAAAACATCGTCCTTGTGGAAGGAGAAATTATGGAAGACCGGCGGCTTAAAATTACAGAAATAGCAGCAAGGTTGGGCATTTCTAAACAACAGTCCTTCGCTTTATTCATGAACATTTAAACCTCAACAAGGTTAGTGCAAGATGGGTGCCTAGACTTCATTCCTCAGTCCAAAAGTAGCAACGAGTCATCTGTTGTCAGGCACATTTGGAGCTCTTCCGTGGCAACGAAAGAGAAGTTCTGCAAACCATTGTTACAGATGAAACTATGGTCATCTGCTATGATCCCTTGTCCAAAAGAGAATCAATGCAGTGGCGCAAACCTGGCGAAACACCGCCGCTATAGCCAAGGTCACTCAGTCAACCAAGAAGATCACGACTACAATCTTTTGGGACTGTGAAGAAATACTCTTTATTGACTTCTCAGAGATAAACACCACAGTAAATGGGGAGTACTATGCTGGCTTACTGCGCAAACTACGTGCTTCCACCATAGAGAAAAGGCGAGGAAAGCTGAGTGGGGGTGTGCGCCTTCTTCACGACAACATTCCTTTGCACACAGCTCCTGTTGCAAACGAAGCTGTGAAGAAATGTGGCTTCAAGGAGATCGACCATTTATCCCACAGCCCAGCTTTAGCTCCCAGTGAATATTTCCTCTGCTCAAAACTCTAGAAAGACCTTCGGTGAAGGAAGTTTGAGTGTGACGAAGAAGTGATGGATGCTGTTTATGCCCATTTTGCAGATAAGACTTCTGAATGAATGATGTTTAACGCCCGTTTTTGCTACAGAGGCACCACAGGCGATGGACACTGATGATACATGAGATGAAATGATATATTGGGGAAGGATTTTATGGAAGGAATCGTTCCAGGCCTATGTTTAGGGTACCTCCCCGGCATTTGCCATTTATGAGGACTGAGGAAAACCTGGAAAAAACCTCAGTCAGGAAGGACGGTCCTGGCGGTATTCGAACCCAGACCTCCCGCTCACGAGTCCGAGACTTAACGACCTCGGCCACCCGTGGCGGTAGATAAGACTTCTGATTATTTTTGGGGGGTTAAAATGTTAATTAAAAGATGTGAGAAGTGTATTGCAATAAAGGGTAATTATATTGAAAATTGAAATAGGGTTTTTGTGTTTACATGCCTAGAAAATTGTCAGGCCGGAAACTTATGGACCTACCCTCGTAATTTACGTTATTTAGAAAAGATGTCTTGTGATTATTTCTGAGAATGAGAATAAAATTTTACCAAGGTGAATAAGATACTAGTATGAAATTAATATTTCGTTGCACCCAGCAAGAGAGAGCCAGTGTTCAGGAAAACCATGTACTTATCTTGGTGTTCAAATTATATCATAGATGTGTACTTGACCAGCACAATATAAGTTATTATTGCTACATCCTTTATATTTGTATATGGCATTTGGTTATTTACAGACCGAATGATACCCATAGAATTTGTGAGCAACTGAAACTTAAGTTTAAAACCCTTCTTCGTAATTACGTTATTAAGAGACTTTATAATAATTGCTGCAAGAAACGTTCATGCTTTTATAAAACACTCATTATTTTTTTATTCTTTCTTTAGGTAAGTTCCTGTTTTATCTTCTACATATGTGTGTCCTCTGCTGATAAGAGCCAACCATGGACCTGGAACAGATGTAAACAATGCAATGCTACTAACCACAATCAGAAATTAACTGATCAACTACAATGAACTTTATCGGGGCATTAGAAGACGGCTGGCTTTGTACCAACTGTGTTTAGTATTAAATAAATGAATACATGTTTAAGGTAAGCCAATAAATACTTCATTTTATATATTATATGGCTATACAGCAAAATGTTGCCTAATATCAATTCAG
Source organism: Metallyticus violacea (assembly GCA_030762175.1). NCBI lineage: Eukaryota > Metazoa > Arthropoda > Insecta > Mantodea > Metallyticidae > Metallyticus > Metallyticus violacea. The sequence goes on from CM060834.1 coordinate 73,506,632, forward strand.
CACAGAGTAAATTAATTCAAATTAAGGATTCCTACTTCTTGGAAATTGTCCCATTCTGCTGGAAGCAATTGATATTGCTCTAAGTTTCATTTAGATTATGCTTTCTGAAAAGGGGATGCTATTCCCTTTAGTATTTTTACTGACTTGAATCCTCGATAGCAGATTTAGCATCAAAAAGTGTAGCACACTCGAACTGTTTTCCTTCCCGTTCTTCACAATGTAGCTGGTAGGCAAAGCGCACTGTTTGTGAAACACTCAAATCAGCATGTCCACTCCGTGAAGATCACATTCAAAGTTGTTCAGACTCTGATGATAGGAAACGTGTTAACTAAACGCATCTTATATTGCTGCGATTTCTTTTTATTATTTGAACAGAATTTTGTTTAAATTGATTAGAATTTGTATGTTTGACTGTCTCTGTCAGATTTGCATGACATTTTTTAACAACTTCATGCATGCTGTTCTCTTTACATCGTAAATATTTACATTGGCCATGTCTATCAACTTTCTAATCTACCAGCTTTCTTGCAGGAACGCTTTGTGCACATTTTGTCGAGTACTTTGTACTGCAAGAACTAGCCATCTACACCAGTAATCTAGGAAATGGAACACTTTTGAGATCTATTGTTATACTTAAATAGACAACCATTATGTTATCCTAATTATTGAAGTGAGATTATTTGAATTACCGGGGGGGGGGGCATAATGAAAGAGAGAATCGTCAAGATCTATGATGCATGTGCAGGTAGCACCCTGTAGTTACTTTGAAGGAGCTTTGTCAGCGAGTGTCTGTGTGTTACTTGATGATTTCGGTGTGATTGACTATGTGTTTATTGCTCTTCGTTAGCTATGTCACTACATGAATATAGTTTTGAAGAACAGGCTTTTATGTATGTTACATAGTGAAAAACGGATCCTTGAGAAATGTGGTAAGGCGATCGCAAGAAAATATTCTAGCAATAGTGTTCAGATAGAGAAGTTGTTCACCAAATTGTTAAAAAGTTCGAATAGAAGCATCTCTGAATGACAAGAAAAGTGTTCCGAACCGCTGTATTCTTATGGGGAAAAAATATCAGTTTTAAGTACAGTATAATTTTATAATTTCATAAATAGTAAAATAAATATGCGCTTTACGCGCGGCGACTCCTTTTTCAGTCAAACGGCCTATAACTCTCATAACCTAAACCATAACCGTATATGAAAATGGAGCTGTATCCATATGTCACATTTATTGAAAATGTTTTTTTTTCTGGAGTAATGAGAAAAGTATGTAAAAAAAAACATAAGATCATATTTGGCTGTAACAGTGTTACGTTTCTTAAGTGTTCCTGAAAACTGAATGTTTACACATATATTTATGTGTATGATTAGCTGAACACTACTACATTAACATTAATGATTCGGTTTTAAATGTTCTCTTGTGAAGATAATGTTTAATAAGAACAGTATTTGTATCTTATAAATTGTTTGTGTCGCTAAATTGTAATTTTTTATATGTTCTATTATTGCTCCAATTTAAATATGTTAAAAAATCTTCCAAAGCGAATCGCTAATACTTTTCTAAAGCCTAAACCTATCAGCCTTTTCTATCCATTTAAAGCTTTGTTGCATAGCTTATAAAATTCCCTTTCCCCATTTTATATATGACTGCCTTCTCCATTCGGTAGCCTTAACTCGTTTATTTTTATCATAGGAATATCTCCGTACCGTATGAACTGTCATGTCAAAACAACATGCAGAATATTATTTTAGTTCTGAATTCTCTGTCTTGTAATATCACTTCTAATCTTTTCTATCGTGAAACGGTTCTATTTATAAATACTTTTTAAATTTCCAAATATAGCTGCATGTATGTTTGTGTCATGCAGGGAAGTTGCATTAACAGATCTTGACTTGGAGCCCGGACAAGTACCCCAAAACAGTTACTTCTATTACGCTAAGTTGTTTTGGGTATTTTTGATTTTTTCACCCTCTTGTTTGAGGACCTTCCTCCAGTTCGCCACATGGGGAGTGAGCTAAAGAATTTTTCTTTAAAAATTAGGCAAAATGTGTTTACAGATCTCAAATGCCTATTGTCGAGCAGTATCCCTCCTTCATCTTGTAAAGTTTTTAGCTATTGTTGAGCTGTCTATTCTGATGTTCTGTTTATTTGTTTCTCCGTTATACTACTTAATAATTAATACAGAACGTGTTTAAATCCTAATATCTTTATTTCTTCCTCGCTTTTAAGGTATACGTTTTATTTTAACCGCCAAGAAAATGTCGTAAACATTTTACACAGTATTATAGAATTGTATTCATACAACAGTAACAATGACATTATTTTATATTATTTTAGGAGCATATGGTTTATTGTTAATCTGTTGAGAGTTCTTTATAATTTTGTTACAAATAGTTTTAAATTTGTCTTTCCCCAACCAATTAAAAATATAGTTTACCTAAAACATAAATTACAAAATTAAAAAAGTTCTTCAATTGCGCCTACTACTAATATTTTCCTCTCTTTTCCACCAAAGTACAAATTTGCGTTTTCTGTAGGTATTTCATATAATAGACTCTGATTATTTTGTTCAAATTACGAAATTCTTTCAACCTGTTGCCTGTATTAGAAGAATCGACAGCTTAAAAAAATTGCTCATTGTGTGTAACAATACAATTATTTTTTTCAATGCTTTTTCCATAAGAAAATTACTTTTTACGACTACTAAATTTAAACAAAACAAATAATACGAATTTGCAAATAAAACGCGGGTAAATATTAAAACTGAAAGAAAACTGCGAAATAATATGACGTTGGTGAATATTTTGTTTTTATAAAATTCATTAAATATTATTGAAATTTTATATAATTGACTGTTATTAGTTTCTTTGGCCTTGGAATCTGAATAGGTTATGAACATTTTTATACTTTTGTGCTCTTGTCTAGTAAATTGTTTTTATCATTAGTAATTAGTGCACCTATAAGTTCATGCATTAAGTGAGAAATTATTATACAGCGGAGTTTCAATGAATTTTATTGGGAGCAAGGGGGTGGCATTTACTAGATATTTATTTCATTCTGGAAAGCTAATGCCAGAGAATTTCAGGCACTGGAAATATATGTCAGTCTATGATTTTGATTAGTTATAGGTATTCTTGAGATGGATTTATTATAGTTTACAAGGAGCTGTTGTAATATGCGGAATGAGTTCCAAGGTAAAGATGGATATTTGACATATGTGATAAATATTAGCAGAAACTCATAAAAAGTCAATAAAATGTAATTTAGAATATTGAGCTTTGCAGAAAGAAGAACAGCATGATTTAAAATTAAAATAAACGAATATTGGGAAACAATAAAAGGGATTTATTTAATTATTCATGAATATTGAAGATTTTAATATTATATTTAAGAATTACAAGACACTAGACTTCAGGAAACTTTTCAGCAGGTTCTAGGAACCTATTGGACTAATATTTTGAATGAACGTTTTTATTATTATGGATATTGCGTTATATGTTCTATATAAAACTGTATTAATAACGCCAAAAGGTACATTTACATAAAAATATAAAAAATTAAAAAATTAACTCATAGAGAATACAAAAAAAAAAAATAAATAATGAAGGTGCAACTTATGAAAACTGTTAATTTTTTGCTTTCCAACGGGCGAAGTTGACCAAAAACGTTCTCAAACACATGAATCATCGGATATTGTTTGCTCGAGACTCAATAGCCCACATTTCAGGCTAAGGTATGTAAAAGGATTAGCAGATTGCGTACAGGCGGGAAGGCACCTGCCATTGAAATCCCTGGGGTACAGGGTTTTATTTTACAGGATATTGGTGAAGAGCGCAGGCATCTGTTTACATCTCTAAAGTAATAACTGCAGAGCTTTAATATCCTTTGTTACGAGGCGGTATTTGACTTTAGAGCACAGGCAAGCAAAGATGAAAACGCGCTGTCAATAGCGTTGCTTTCAGTACCAGTAGCGGTTGTCTGGTCCCAAAGCAGAATCTTAACGCTTTGAGAACAGCTCAAGTAGCCGACAGCGCTCTGCCATTCTGTTTTACGTAAACGGTAAGATAGAGCGTGGAAAAGGAAAGAAAAAAAAATAACTGGAACGCTCTGCTGCCTTTTTAATTAATTATTTAATTAACGGTGTAATAGCACTTCCAAACTACACAGCAGATTATGCCTAAAGCAAGGGGATTTTATTTTGTTTACGACAGGACAAAAACATTAAAAATTTAAGAGAAAAAAAAGGGGGGGATTAGCTAAGGGAGGTAAACTGTTCGTTTGTTTGATGCTGCATAGGACAAAGCTGAAGTCACTTAATGTATACAGTGTCTGTTTTACATCTGTTTAAATTAATTGCAAGTTGTTATAGTGTGGGTTATAGAAAGGTTACTTATATAACTGTGATTAGACACTGGTTATTTGTAAACAGTTTGCGATTTTTATACACCAAGCTTTTCCGTTGAAATATGTCATCTGTCTTAATAATGTTCCTCGCTTAATTTAATTTTTTTTCACTTTAAATTTTTCTTCTAGTTCTTCTCATTTGGCGCTATAGCCCGGGATGAGCTGGGCCTGCCGCGGAAACCTCTGCATCCTCTACCTCCGTCTTACGACTTCATAGATAGAGGGCAGTGTTGCAGGGGGGCATGTGATCTGCATGCCGGTACCCCGCCGGTCGCGCATTACGCGAACCACCCATCAGGCAGCTTCCCAGTTATCCTAACGGGGCTGGATGGACCCCTTGCCAGACCTCCTTAACTTAGAAAAAGTCCTAAGTAGGTATCGAGAATCGAACCCTGGTTTTCCGGTCAGCAGTCAGCAACTACCAGATCAAGGAGGTGGTCTTCCACTTTAAATACATTGATCTCATCTGTCCGCTTCTGATCACTTGAACCTGATGCAGGATTCTACTTACTCATAATTAAAAAATCTCCCTAGAGGCTCCAATATTTGTTTCTTCACAACAAAATTCGAAAAATATCATTTAAATAAAACAAGAAAAATATTTCAGAAAAATATGAAAATTAGACCTTTGGGAGTAGAGGGTATACTTGAAAATCGAAATTTAAAAAGCGCTCATGTGTTTAATATTTTTAAAACAAATGGATATATTAATTTAGTTTATAAACTGTATTTATAACGATTCATATGTTTTATATTTAACAAAGGCTTCGTCGTGAAGATAGTGAATGTGAAATATTAACCCAATGTGTGAGAATTATATTTGTATATAAGAGCGCTCTATAATAACCTTCAGAAAACGTTTGCGTTACATGTTTGTGCTGCTCCTACAATAACATTTAAATTGAATTTCAAATCGTAGAAAAATCCATAAAACTTTCGATTGTTTTTATTTGCTTTGTACATTGTTTTGTAATTGTTTCTGAATGTAACAAGTTTTTGTTTTTTTGAAATATGAGAACATCATCTTCTTAAATACGTAATGTAACTGGAAAATTTGTGTTATTTCTCTCTGTTTTAGTGAATGTAAAGATGATACTCAGTTCATAGAAATATTTATAGCTAAAACTGTTTAAAAATACCCATACAGTATAGCTTTGTCCATTAGTGTTCACACATTTCTTTTCATTAATAATATACCATTAGTTTTTGTTTTTTTACACTTTAATCTCCATAATAATAATAATAATAATAATAATAATAATAATAATAATAATAGTTCTAAAATTAGTTTCTCTTTTGTGATACTTATAGGCTGCCAGAATTCCATTTTGTTCTCGTAATACCAAACAGTAATACCACAACTTATTTCATTTCATTAATCAATAAGGTCTAATTTGAATTTTATATTCAGTTTTATTAAAAGTTATTCAACTGGAAGAGAAATTCGCGTAGTTTACGCAGCTCCTGCGTGAGGGACATTTTTGTTTCTGCAAAGAGCTCTCTTTCACTTCAGTAACTTACACTTAGCTACAGAAATAATATGAAAGAAAAATAGTGTTTCTAAATAAACAACTTACTTCATATTAGAGTTGTAAATAGAAGTACTGCCAACTTATCTGTATCGAAGAAACAATTTATTCTATAGTCGCATTCCTTCAATATAATCCTCTGTCATATTTATCCCTCTTTGTCTTACTTCTGGAGGACAATGCCAGCAACAGTATTATTTTTATTGATGTAAGCTAATGAGCGCCATACTGCTCGAATTCTCTTGTTTGGGAACACTTTCATCTTAGATTTTGAGGAAGATATTGAAGTTGCAGTAGCTCCTGTTTACATATTCAGATAGCTCCTTTCGTACCACAACAGTGATGTAGTTGGGTGATTGCGATATTCAATCCAAGCAAGTTTTTCAACACTTGCAATACAAACTCTCTCTCTGATACCTAAACCTCCTTCCCACTCCCCAACTGTCCATCACATGTTCATCTACAAGTAGTGCTTTGCAGTGTCAGGGCGATCTGCGCATGATGCATCCATCCTTCACAAAATGACATTCTTATCGAACATGCCACTGTTCGATTTTGCTACGCTTCTTTGCCACATATGCTTCCCGTAGATGGTCATAGCATTCTTTAGCATTTCCTTAATGCGACACCTTAAGCTTGTTTTGTGTCCTTTGTTCTAACCTAGAAAACTACGTCTCATTGCAGTCGTCGCACCCGGAAAGAGGAAAATAAATTCATGACGCGTAATGTAAATAGTTTTATTTTAGTATTTATATTTTTATTGAAAGCATAAGATTATATCGCATTTAAAATAATAATGACTTACCTATTTTATAAGAGATGTTGAAAATTATGCACTTCAGCAGCAATACATTGCCGACTTCTGCGGTTGCCAAAATATTTTTTTGGAAAAATTCATTTTTACGTATGTATTGTACATAAAAACTCGTTCTTCAACACTGTATTTGTGCATTCGTATAAGTAACGAATAATTAGCACACGAATGCACAACCATCGCTGACAAATTCTTCCTTAAACTAACTACAAGCTGTTACCTGCACATGCACGCATTGATGAAGGCTCCTTATAGTGTGACCTGCATCCTGCCGGTCTGTAACTCAAATAACTTCACTTTATCTGTATACAGTGACACAAACACAAACAATATTCACATAAATTTAAGTATTCAAGAATTTTCACAGGAGTAAACATTTTTCATTTTCATAAAATAGCAATGAATTTTTAGCTTATAGGTCGAGCTTCATTATTGTTTTTTTTTATTATTTTAATTTTGTATTAAAGTGTGTAGTGTGCAGCCTACAACAAGATAGACAATCAAACATTTTTTGTTGATTTTGCTGCAATATGCCAAAATTTGAAAGTTCAAAATGTAGTATTCATATTCTAATGAATTAAGAGCTCTATAGGAATCATTGTCAAGGTAAGTTATTTCTGACAATCTCATTTCCAGCAGTACAACGAATTACTGGTTACACATACAATATTGTCGCATTGTCCAGGAGTATCATAAATTACTAAATTAATATCTTTTTATTGGAAACGCTTATAATTTTATTTGGTTGAGTATTCTACAGCTTAATTTAACATTGCTGGTTCAGAAATCACAAATATATTAAAAATAAAAGTTGGTTAACCATTTCCGGTGACAATCCCTAAGGATTTTTCCATGACATCAGCTCCCTCCCAGAAACAAGCAGTTTGATACTGAACCCAGGACTGTCATGCGTCGCTAGGAAAACTTTTGGAACACCTATTTACTGTTCTGTCATTGTTGGCATAATTCAAACCTCGGGCGATAGCACGCCATTTTTGGTGAAATCGAAGCAACCATAACTTGAGCTGAAGAGCTCACTTGAGCGGGTCTTCCAGTTCAGTTAGCTTGATGTCTGCGACAGCGAGATCCCCTTCTGTCCGTTTCTCAAGCAACGGTCGACATATTGCAACAAGGTAAGAACCCCTTTTTGGATCCGTTTGTTAATAGGCTTTCTAAAAGATTTCTGACAGTTTGTTGGCATTAGTAAACTATGTTCAAATGGTACCGCCACGGGTGGCCGAGGTCGTTAAGGCGCGGACTCTTGAGCAGAAGGTCTGGGGTCTGGGGTTCGTATCCCGCCAGGACCGTCCTCCCTGACTGAGGTTTTTTCCAGGTTTTCCTCAGTCCTCATAACTGGCAAATGCCGGGGAGGTATCCTAAACTTAGGCCTGGAACGTTTCTTTCCATAAAAAATCCTTTCCTAAATATCATTCCATTTCATGTACCATCAGTGTCCACCGCCTGTGGTGCTTCAGTAGTAAAAACGGGCGTTAAACACCATTCAAAAAAATCTTCAGATGCCTTCTGTAATCCAAGTAGATAAATAAATGTAGCCAAATGAGTTAAGTTTTTACCATCTGACCTTTCACCACTACTCACCCCCAAGTCGCAACTTATTCCTGATATCATAAAAGGGCACAGCATTCACAATAATTTTGCTCTTTGAGAGTACAGTTGAGATGCTACAGAGTTAACTTGCCAACAATTGGGCCCATGTTTAATCCCAGATCGAGGCCCGTGACCTTAGGGGTTTTATTCCGGATTTATTTATTAAACTGAAAAGACGTTAATAACTAGAGACTCAATTGCAGCATTATAGATCTGGAAAAAGTTGACAGTTTGCGGAACATTAAACCCTTAAATAATATTAAAATAAAAAATAGTAATAATCTTTTATGCAATTATTATTAAGTGCTGAGTCCGTTAAACTGGGTGAATGACATATGCCTTACGTATGACTGTATGTTGATGAAATCAAGGGCAGCTGTCATCATCAATTTAGTCGCGGAATAGTGAGAACATTTTTTAATTCAATGCAAAGAACCTTTGAAAACCAAGCTTTGATGTGAATAATACCTCCTGTGCTTTGTACTTTGCAAATGACTGAATAGAAACTTTCTCTTTTTGTTGGAAAGAGTGGCGCACAACTGGTTTTGGAAAATTTCCAAATATAAGTCACATAACTCATGTGATTCATGAGTTACATCATTTGGAATAACAGATCATAAATAATTTCTCAGTCGCAAATTATGTAGTTCTTTGTGAACAACGTTTTTTTTAAAGACCACACAGAATCCCAGCATTCAAAGATTCTTTTAAAACGCTTTCCTACAGAGGCAATTGTCGGTGTCACTTTGCAGTTCTCTTAAGTCTACTGCACTTTAATGGCTCTCTGCAGCTGAGGATCATCTGAAATTTACAGCGGTTCCGCTAAGATATCTGCTCGTACACATCATTGATGTAGTTCCAAAAAGGAAGGTTAAGAGTCAATAAACCGTAACTTCTCCAATATATCTAAAGATCACCTGGTAGAGACGATATTCAACAGAATATTTAAAAAGGTCGAAATCAATGGCATTGGCGAAATTAAATTCTGCAGAACCTTATAAATATTAAATAAACAATAAATGTGATAAATGTTTTTACAAAAAAAAAGCAATTTTAAACGATGTGGATTCAAAATTCGGAAGTATACTGCTTAGTTCTTTTACATTTGTAAATTTTCTAATTAAAAATTAGAAATTTGTGCCAATAACTGGAATGTGCTATATTTAAAATTTATAAACATATTTTATCGTATGTACTTAAAACTACCTACAACAAAGTATTATTTAGATTAAAACCCTATAAATTCTTTCGTTTTAAAACTTACCAGCCTATTCAAAATAAATTTAATTAGAAACACGCTAATTTTTGGTGTTTCGGGAGGAAATGATTCTTACCTATAGGTTTACCCCTTATCTTTACTGGGAAATTTTAAATGGCATTCCTACAATATAACACCAAGACACCAGCGTCCGGTGCTGCACGTCCTTTCAGGCTACTGCCTCATTACTGGATTGTCTGTAACAGTACTCGACGGAATCACTTGGAGGCATCCCATAACGCAACATGTTTTCATTACTACATACAAAGACAGTAGGATGGTACCTTCAAGAAAGTACATAGGATAAAAGTTATTATCAATCTTAAAAAAATGATAGCGTTCATTCCGAGTAGTAGTTGCTTTGGGTTAAACTATAATAAGAATTTTAAATAGATAAGATGAATAGCGCTGATAAATTCAGTTTTATTTCTTCTCAAAATATTAATCTTGCACACATATACGAAAACTGTTTGACTTGCCGGAGCTCTCACTTTCAACCAGACGAAATCCAGTCACTCAACTTAAAAAATATGAAATTATACATTATTTGGTTTCGTAAGTAGTTTTATGCATATTTTAAGCAGGAAACTAAGTAATGGTAACTAACGTTAAAATAGGCAGTTATATGCACATAGTAAAACCATGACCTTTAAGAATTAAATTTCGTAAAATATATACACTATGCTGTTACTCAACATTATGGAGGTTGGAGGGTGTGACCTAAAATGCAATCAATATTGGTTTTAAACTTTCTCTTTAATATTTAAATAGACACATATTTAGTTTAAATTACATTTATTTCAAAAGGGTGGTTATTTAGGCTTCCAAATGTTCAAATTCTCTTGTAACAGTATCGAGCGTTCTTTATTAAATGAAAACGTTATTTGGTTAATTTCATCCATTTATCGCATGATAATGTAGTAAGACATTTGAGAGGAAGGTATGTGTTTAATTAGCACTCAAGAGTCTTGAAGAGACAATCACGGACGCCATTCTTCAGACCACATTGCAAACCCAAGCGGTGAAATTTCGTTATAATATCTTACGAGGACTCGGCAATGCTGAGCACCGCCCTGCTTGGTTTGACAAGATAATTAAATTCGCTCCAAATGGGGCGAGTAGCGGGGAGAGGTGCAAGGTGGATATTAAGAGTTCCGGCATTATGAAGAAGTGAATAGTTGGAAAGAGGAACTGCGATATACCGCCAACAATTGTAATTCTGGAAATGTACCGGCATCACAAAGTGAAGTAGGAAATTCCGAACCCAGCTCTACTCTTTTGCAACATCTCACAACGAAGAAAAGATGTAATTGAACTCATATGGTGCAGCTAGGTTTCTTAAAGCAATTTCTTTCTTGTAGCAATGGCTTTCATTTTTACTGTAATATTGTAATTTATAAGAAAAACGTATACTTTATTACATTATGATTATGTCTTTAGAGTGTTTAAAATGTTTCACGACCACCTCTACTTCATTTACTTTACTTTCTTTCCTTATACTTTTATTTATAACAAACAATGAAATGTTTATTTTAATCGGCTTTGCATTTTTAAACATTTCTCTTATTAAAAGACCTTGGGAAAAGGAACTTAATGTCATGATGTTATTCTGGGGCTGTCTCATGAGGCAGTTCCATAGATATAAGTAGCGCATTCTGGTTCGGTGAGCCGAGATTGGGGTGGAACCTGACGTTAGGCTGACCGCATAATCCCTCAGAAACGCTCTGAGGAGAATGGCCTCGAAGGTTAGGGCCTCTAGGAGCTGTAGTAGATATATTTATCTCCCTTTATCAAACACATACACGTATCAATTATTATGTTTTTACAGCAAAACAAAACATGTTAAAGCAGGTTAGTGTTACTAAAAATAGGCTTTCTCAGCTTATTTAGACGCCATTTGTTGCATGTAGGCGTTTTCAAAACCCTAATCATTTGATACTTCAATGGAACAATTTTAGTTATCTCAAACGATCGCAGTCTCGCCCTTCCAGGTCGGATTCGCTTCTTTTTTAATCAGGTAGCTTCCCAATGGTTTTTAGTAAATTAATTGGACTCATTAGAGACCCATTCTTTTCATAAATATCAAATAATGGAAATTACAGACAGATATGCAGTGAATTATACGATATTTTGAGGACAGCCACTGAAATGAATGAATGAATAGTGTTTAACGCTCGGTTTTGCTACAGAAGTACCACAGGCGATGGACACTGATGATACATGACATGAAATGATATTTTGGGAAATGGTTTATTTTTATTTTTAAGGAAGGAAACGTTCCAGGCCTAAGTTTAGGGTACCTTTCCTGAGGAAAACCTGGAAAAAAAAACTTCGGTCAGGGAGGACTGTCCTGGCGGGATTCGAACTCCAGACCTCCCGCTCACCAGTCCGCGCCTTAACGACCTCGGCCACCCTTGGCGATAGGACAGTCATAACTGACTTCAAAAACTTCTAAACCAATCACACAGTATTTTGGACCACTTACTTATGAATGAATTAAAGTATGTGTAAAAAATGATCATTTTTCAGTTATAAAATACATTCACATATTATATATTATATATATAAAATATTTTGTTTGCAGCTTATTTTAGGATATTCAAAAGTTATACTTTTTAAGATTCTATTTTAAGTGCGATATATACTTTGTATGTGAAGGGTATACTTTTGCTTGATAATACTTTAACAACGTTATGTTTAAAAGACAAGAAACACGGTTTACATAATTATAACCAGCATATACAAATATGCACTAATGCATCGTATTAAAATATATTTGTCTACATTTGATGTTTGGCAAAATAGTGAACTCGGTAGAATAAAATATGCAATTTTTGGAATACGTACATATAAGGAAGCAATGCTTTAAAAATATATTTTCTGAAATACTTAATAAAGCTTTACCTGCGGGGTATATCAATATTCATTGCTTTTCATAGTCAAGTTGATATAATAATACATAATAAAGCATTTAAATTCAATTGAAATACTTCCATAAACTAGGTTCATAAATACAAAGAATCAGACAAAATTCAATAAGTTTTATACTTTGACACGTGCTGAAAAAACATTTTTATTAAATATTTTCCTTTTTATACTTTATTATTATTAATTATTATTACCAATAACATTATTTTACTATCAATATAATTGGGAATGTCCAACAAAGATAGCACAAGAAGCGAGAGAAATTAAAATCTCATGATAAATTTAAACATTCAAAATTCATTGAAAATATAAACACTTTATATGAGAGTTGAGGACCCAAACGTACCGCAACATAAAATTTAAATACCACAGTACACGAGGCAATTTAAAAATTACAGATAATATGGAAAAATAAACACAATTCGAAATTGAAACATAAAAGAAAACTGTAATTCATAATAGTTTTTTGCACAAAATTCAGTAATGGTTGTACTTAAATCCCTAAAATACTTACGCTTTGCGTTTTAAAATTAAATTTACGACAAAATAAAACGAAATCTGGATTGATCTCCATTTCCATATACTTTGTTTTATAGCTGAACACACAGCACAACATTTATGCTTTTTAAGCATATTATTTGTTATTGCTTTGCTTTGAAGAGAAGTAGAAGGTAAAATAAAGTGCATAGCAACAATAAAACGATATCGCCCTCTTTTATTTGCCAGTAAGGAACGACTTTTGCATAAAGAGTTTCAATTTTCACACGAGGCAACATGAAATGTTCCCTCGTGTTTTTGCATGATAACAAAAAAACATTAATTCTCCTTGCAGGATTCAGTATCTCATATGCATACATTCCTCACCTTTAAAGTTTTAGGTTTTTATGCGTTACACTTCCATGTGATACATATTGGTGCAGGGAACATACTATATATTAGGTTTTTGTTAGTATGAAGCTATAAGTTCACTCTATTTTTTTTATTCTTTAGTTGTGTTTTGTTGTATTTTTGTAAATTGTTAATTATTCTTCTGAATTTTGTTTTTATTTGATGTGACATGTTTTTGAACTCTAATTTTGAATTATTCTGTGCCTGTATCAGAAGAATTTATAAGTTCGTTATGGAGACAAGCATAAACGCAGAAACTGAAACTAAACTCAACACAACACACTTTTGTCGAATAAGCTATTTATAAGATTATTACAGTTACAAGATCAAATATTGTGTTATACGAAACAGATGTATGTGTTAAGGATGTTCTGTCCACGTGCAAACCCGAGCAAATGCTTTCGGTATACTAGCTTGAAACATACGAACTTTCCAAACTTTCCAGAGGGTTTCAATAAAATCACTTCAGCTGTGTGATGCAGGGACCGCTTCCTTGATCTAGCGTTTAGCGTTACCAATTGTTGACCGGAAGGTTCACATTCCCGGTACCTATTTAGAAATTTTCCAAGTTAGAGAAGTTCGGAATGGGATTCATTCAGCGCTTGAGAAAACCTGGGGAGCTGCTTGATAGACAGGTAGCGTCCTTCCATCTTGAAAACTGCGTGATAGGCGACAGTCGGGGTGTCCCCTGCAATACTGCATTCTATCAATGGTGTCGCAAGACGGAGATAGAGGACACAGCGGTCACTGCGGCAGGCCAAGGCCCGATTTTGAGCTGTATCGCCATAGAGAAGAAGGAGAAAGCGCTGCACTTTCTTGCCCAATTATGAGATTGTTCTGCTAACAGCACACGAAACCAATACAAAATTAAAATCATTGTTGATAAACTTTTGCACTGTAGTTTTCAATATCTGTATTTTCACCTTCATTCTCGTCTATTAAAATATTTTACGAGATTAAGTATATCCAGTGTTAGATCATTCATTTAATACTTCGTTAACAGTAATCTGAACCATCTGGGTGAATAAATGGAATGCTTCGTTCATTGATTTTGTTGTTTGTGAGAGATATCTTTCAATCCTTTGTTTCCAGGTCACTACAGCTTGTTTAATTGCTCCAAATATTTTCCATGCCTAACAAAAACATGTTTTGCTGGAGCCCCTCACCACAGTAACTTAAATGCACTACTAATGGGAACTGAACATATTCTCCTGCACTTAATTCTTGGATATCTGTAGAATATATATAGTCTTTATCTCATGGCAGCGCTCATATTTGCATTCTATGACAGAGATATAGTGTTTTAAAACATGCTTTTTCTTTCCATAATAAATGTAATGTAAATTATAGGACTTTCTAATGGAATGTGATGCACATTTAACCCCCATCGTGATGCGTTATGTTTCTTCCGCTATGATATAACGGAAGCGTAACAAGGCAGAAAACGTGGTAAGGAGTGATATATAACTGCACTCTCGTTGGTCTTAAGGAGGCCTTGGAGAGAAATTACCCAGATATGAGGCTTTTGGTCAGATAGAAACAGTGTGGAAATATGCCAGTGGCGGATTTCTTGGAAACAAAGCTCTAGCAGAGATAAGAATAACAAATTAAGTCCTTTATTTATCTTCTAAACTCGTTTATGTTCTGCGTAATTTTCAACACGGTTTAGAACTGTGAAAACGACACATCACACTTGCTGTACTAATCTTTGTAGTTGTTAAAATAGCACGTGTTATTGACTTTTTAACGTACATAATAACGTCACTTCACTTGTGCTCCACAGTCAAATATCGGAACTCCGCATTTAATAATTATATTGCAAAACAGACTTTCTATTTGTATAAAATTATTGGTAAATACAGAGCTTCCAGCGAAAGGAAAATACAACACAACAAAAATAATTTAAACAAAGAAATGAGAGGAAAGTGATAGCTGCTGTATCAAAAGTTAAATCCTATTTCGATGGTATGTAGGACAAAAAATCTGCCCTTGCACTGTGCACTTATAATTGCAGAGTAACTTATTTCTTAAGGGACACTGGAAGGGAATTTTCAAAGTTCCCCAATTTAGAATTGATTTTTCTGAAAAATTGTATAGTGATTGCATTACTTTAAAGGTTATATATAAAACATGTTTCATTCATGAGTTGAGAACATTATTTGACATTTTTTTTTAAATTGGAGCTTTGAACCTCATACAAAACTTTTTGAAAGATATTTTAAATAAATTTGATAAAATGTGATCATTTTGAATGTATATGAAATTTTAATTTTTAAAATTAATAATTTTTCATAGAATTTTTTTAAATTGTAATTGTTTCTGGCATATTCTTTTCCTATAGAATATTACAAATCTCACATTCTGGTAAATATGAATTTAAACAAAAAACTAACGCGTGGGACATTTTGAATATGTGAAAATGAAGTTTTTAAGAAAAGACTTTTTTATAAATAAAGTGATTTATAAGGACACGCAAAGCTCTTTAAGTGGCGATAGAGCCCAAGGGGAGGGGGAATAGTAAATGTTGACTCTTTGGACGCCCAAAGGTTCAAGGACACCACACCATTGCGACGTCACTAATTCAACATTAAATGACTTTCTTCTGCTACATTAACGAAGTGGGGTAACTCAATTAAAAGTAAACGTATTCTACATTAAAAAAGAAATCAATGGGAATAATATGTGGCACAAATAAAATAAAACCATATACAGATCTATTTCGAATACTAATTATATTAACACTACTTTTGTGAATAAATATTCTTTGTGAACTCTTACATTAAAAATCGAGACCAATTATGTAAACATATGCAATCACATAGCATAAACACTAGACAAAAATAATCTGTAAATGTAACGTGTTATCAAAAAAGTAGTTTATTTCGAATGAATCACGGCGCATAATTAATATAAAATTATCATAATCCACTTATAGTAAAACATTCAAATCTGCTCTTACAGAATATCTATGCAACAGGAAGTATTGTTTAGTTGATAAATTCATAGATGAATAATGTTCAAATAATGTTCAGTCGTAAGACATGTCTATTATGGCCAAGTATTACTGCATACCACAATCGTCATGTTTGAAATGTATGTTTTTGTTATCTATATTACAGTTACATAATTTGTGTAAACGCATGAGATTATTTAGCATGTGTATTAGTATAATTTGAAGCATTTTAAATGCCCATATAGATACTGTTCATGTATACCAGCCTTGTACAACTTGATTTGTTCTATGTTTTGAAGTTTATGCATATTATACAATAACCTCATGGAATGTAGATAAATCTTAATGTTGGTTTTAGTTTCCTCTTGTCTTATGTGTTCTTAATCATTTAATCTATCCTATTTGAGATATCTTCAAAAAACTATAGTCTAATGTATTGATGACTTGCAATTATTAGTAAAATTGTGTTCCACAATGTCCACAACCTATGATGCCTCAGCATACATAGTAAACTATTTAAGTAGTAGTTTCCGAGAAGAATAGGTAACAGTAATAATAATTTAGTTAAACGTTTTACTAACTGCACGTTATTTTGTGGAAAAGAAAATTACACCTCCACACTGCACATAAACGTGTACTAATACACTTTCCATACTTTTGTGATATAGGATTCTTGGCAATTTGCATACATTAAAACAAAACCTTAATTTACAGCAGTAACATAAAACAAGATAAAATATTTTAAGACATAGAGGGTTAATGACAGCATATTTAAAATGTACTTAATTCATACGGTATAACACACCATAATTAGTGTGTTTATTAATACGTTTTAATTTGTATTAGTTTCCTTATAAATTTTTGTAATGTACTAGAGTATATTAACACGTAGTTTTACTGAATTTCCGTTGTAAATTATACCTTTAATGAACTTGTTCTGTACATGTATCTTACTTTGATTGAAAGACTGCAGAAGTGCTAACTATAATGTAGTGTAAAAGCATGCAACAACTTCCTAAGTGCGAGAGTATAAGTAAATGCAATATCAAGGATTGCCTAACCAGCAATTTGTAAGAACGTGTGTGAATACAGGATTTTATACCTATATATTGTTTCATTAATGCTTCACTTTTACCTTGGCTGTATACTCTTATGTAACTAAAATGTTAAGCGAATTTGAATGTGTATACAAGATGAGTCAAAATCTCGTACAAATTTGGAGTAGAGGGATATCCCATAGGGAGGATCGGTTTTTTTTACAACGTTAGTTCCCTGACGCCTCGTACAGGAGACGTCCATCATCAAAGAAAGCACAGGGTTGGGAGCATGTAACAATAATTAATTATTAATTTACTGTGCATGTATAAAAAATTCAAAATGACTACCCTGAACTGATATAATTCATTACACGCCATACCAGTGTCTGTTGTACTCCGGAAAATATTTCAGACCTGTGTCGCACATGGTCAAAAGCAGCATTTATTCGCTCAATCAGTTCATGTCTTGTGACAACTGGAATCCGTGCATTTCTCGAAAGAACACATTATTATAAAAAAGATGTTCATTTTCAACGGATGTTTGCATTTAACTAAACAGGCATCAAATACACACAAAGGTACACAGCGAGAACAAGGAAGCATCACGGGATTAACTTTTGAACCAGAGCACACAAACATAAATGCGGCAGAGGACATAGGGTGTTTAAATTGCTTTTCTTTATAAGATCTGCCTCAGAGGTCCTGGTTCATCCTGTATATACACCCTAAAATCCCCTAATGTTATAATTACATATGTAACTGTAGCATTGAACAATACGTTAACAGACAATGAGTATAAACATTAATGAAATAACATTTGAAACTTTTTATTTTAACTTTTTTTAGATTGGATAATACATACGTAGTTTTTGCTCAACGTGTAACAATTTAAAGGTGTACAGCATCTGGTTGAAACCCGAAAGAAACATTTTACTGAAGATTATTGGAAAAATTGTATAATTTGTAATTTATTAAAAATATATTTTAACACAAAAAGTAATGTGAACACTAATAAAAATAAAATTAAAATAACTAAAGCCTATTTTGAATTTTCAGTGAAAAACAGCATGAGGTAATTTTTGAGAAAGTAATATGAAAGGTTTCGGCATTGCAGAGCAGTTGCTAACTATGTACAGAAACATTACCGATGTAAGGTATTTAGCAGCTACGAAATAACTTCGGTTTTAAAGGCACTTCGAAAGCTCTCTTCAAACCTACTTAAGAGAACATATTGTTCTTAGTTTTTAAAAAGTTCCTTATAGCAAAGGAGATATGAAGGAAATCTTGAGTACTTGCAGAAATTCGTCACTGGCCTTGGTAGAGATGAAGGCAGTTAAAGGAATAAGTATGTAATGGCCTGTGCAAGAGGGAGAGGGTTTTCGATTCAAACGTCATCTTGTTCTGAATACTTAATTTGAAACCTCTAGTCAACGCTACCACTGATAAGTTAAGATATTACTTAAGTTTGCCAGCCCTAAGAGAAAATACTTTAAAAGCAAACTGTCTAAGAACAATGTCCGCCCATTAACTCTTCTGATTTTAAAATCTTAATTTGTTTTCACAAAACTTGAGCGCATGTTGGTTTGAACTATGAGCTTCAAAATGCAATGAATGGAAATAATAAAAAGAGCAAAAGATCAAGATAATATATTTGAAATATTAGTGTTCTGGTTCATTGTGAAGCCATTAACGAAAGTGAAATCATTACCGAAATCTTTGATTAAGAAATAAAATAAGCGATGTTATTGACACTATTAAAACCCCCTCACTATCCTGTTGAGTACGAATTAACAAAATATCAGACTTCATTCTGAGAAGTCGTTGTCATTGAAGCGTGGGCGACAACACCGAAGCGACCAATAATCAATCTACAAAACCACTTCAAAAATTGGCATCACAACGGAAGGCCACTAGAGGTCGACAACAAATCGCTTCAAAATTGATGCCCAACCTGGGGCACATAACCGGAGCCTGCTAAGCCGCTTGATAATTTGGTGCCAAAGTGGGGCCAACATCAACACCATTACTAAATCGCTTCATGATCCAGGAAAATCTTAAATTTGAACGCTAATAATTCAGATTTACTTATGACAATTAAATGTTTCTACACATTTGTCAGAGAAATGCTACTGGAGGTAATTCATTCCCGTCATTTATGGCGCTATTTGGAAAGAGAATTTATCTATTCAATTGCTTTTAAGACGTTGGCCGTTCCTACCATTGTATGTTGGTTTTTCTGAACTATTTGTGATACTCCTTCATGTCCTTTTTGTATTTACGCTTTGTAAGTTTTACCATTTACGAATTTTGTTGATATATGCTTTGTGTTTTAGATAAAAAATCAATTATAAGATGTTACCATATCATTGTTTATTTAAAAATATTACTCAATGCTGACATTATACATTGAATCTAGTTTGGGGCTATTTCTAAGAATAGTTAACTTAGTAAATAACGGTGGTGAGCGAGTTTGTTAATTTTCACTGTTACCCCTGGAAGTGAAAGATAGGCAATATATGGCTTAAGTAAAAGGTCTTGTATCCGAATCAAGAAATATAGAACTATTAATTGTCAATACGAGGGTGTATAAAAGATTCGAACAAATTTAATTGCAGTCAAATAAACCGCTCTAGAGAGTCATGACTGCTCCTGCGCAATACCATAAGAGTCGAATTTACCACCCAACAGGATTGAAGAGGCTGATATCGTATTAGGCCGCCTTACCAGTGGTACCGGAGGGGAAGACTGCATATGTGCTTCCACTCCGAGATGATTGATCCTTGCATTACTATTATTACTGTGGTGTATTGAATGGGTTACTGAGGAGAAAAATCACCGAGAAAGAACTAAATCTTGCAAAGAAGAGAGGAATCTTACATCTGTACAGCGCATCAACTCATCTAGTCCATGTCATCAGAGAATTGGCCATCATTCCGGACCTTGCATGTTGCAACTTTCACTCTTCCCGGGAATTAAAAGCAACTTCGTGGACGCCATTTTGAATGTAAGGAACTGAATGGTGGTGTAATAAAAATTCTGAACGGACTTCAGCAAGCGTTTTGAATAATGAATAAATAATTGGAATAATTATATTTCACCAGAGAGGGAATATTTTAAAAGTTTGTAAGGAAAATTTAATGAAATAAAGTAATTATGTAATAGTTATAGAATTATTTCGGTTACTTTTTATACACCCTTGTAGTTGTGCATGAAGAAGCGAACCAATGGGGTGTGTGGCAAGAGTGGTTAAAGCAAACTATCTTATCATGTTGTAATGAAAAAATACCTCAAGGTAAATCAGTTACTTTGAAATAGCAGTTTGAAATAGATAATAAATATATCAAAATAAGTAATAAGACATTGCCTAATAAGTTAACAGATAAATATATTTTTTCAATATTAGGCCTTATAAGATCGAATATAAAGATTAAAGGGTTCATAAAATTTGGAACCCTAGATTGAGATTTAAGAACAATCTTTATTTTTAAGAAGGGTAAGGGAGGAGGTATAGGAGTAGGAACTCTAAGCAATTAGCGGCTTGATAATACCGAAACCAAATTTAGTAATGAGTGCTTGCAGTTATCAGAATTATCGAGTAGCGCATACCTTAGCACCTTATCATTACATTAAGTGAACTTTTTATTACAGTAATTTCTATGGCGAACAGTAATGTAAAATGCGAGAAATATCCAAAAACATGCAGCAGAATGTGGCACTTTATGAAGCTGCACTGAGAGATAAAAATTCGTACACAAGGCTTTGACGACACTTTCAACTCCATCATTAATTAACAGATTTAAACTCACGCGAAAAGTGCTCCTTGAATGTTGCGAGCGGCGAATGTTTTTGGAAGCCTGGAAAGTGTATAGAGAACCATTCGTTCAACATTTATAAAACGCCTTTACGTTTCTTTTCATCTTTTACTCGTTTCACCGTTCAATTTTAAATATTTTAGTGCCTCATCCCTTATGCTTTTAAAATCCCTGAAGCGGAATAACAGTCGGCATTTCAAACAAACATTATAAAAGCCGCAGAGCATATATTTATTTTGTAGGGATCTTGAACATAGGTAAAAACTTTTTTAAATTTACTTCTCCAACGTGGATGACAAGGTGGTATTTTGATAAGATATAGATCGCAATTTTTCCATATCGTCAGAAAATGTGTAGTAATATTAATATTTTTAAATTGTATAAGATCTGCCATGCTAAATGTATTAACAAATGGTTTCAGTCAAAAATACGAAGGAAAAAAAGTTACAGAAAACAAATATATCATATGTATTTTCTATTAATTGTCTATAATCTTATTACTGAATGATATTCCTATAATGCCCTTATTTGTAAAACCAAAATATTTGCCGTTAGTTATGAACATAATGTGGAATTTCGCTATAATAAATATTTTTGCACTATGGTGTGGTATTTTCTATTTAACTTTTCTATTTAAATATCGGTAAGTTGATCATAACGCATACGACTGATTGTTAGAGTGATATAAGAAAATACGCTTATAGAAAAATATTTTTCAGTTCTAATGAAATATATTTACAGTTATTATTAACTACGCGCATAAGCACTTACATTCAGGCTCAAAGAGCCTATCTACCCCCAATAAAGCACTTCTAATTCTACATACTTTGCATAGAAACGAACCAACCTTTGGCCAATTGTCTTCCTTTGCAAGTAGATCCCAACATGCTAACCTATCCCTATTCAACTTAGCAAAATTAGCTCCAAGCTCAGTCAATCCCCACTGTTCGGTACCTAGATAGTCCATTAGAATATGTTGCCAGTTTTCTCCGTCTCTACAAAAAGCACATATTCTCTGTCCGGATTCATCTGCTATTTTATTCCAAAATTTAAGCCATGATCTATTTTGAGAACTCGTGGAATATATGGACACATTTACCTTTCCCTCTGATTTTAAATTCGTTGCCTAAACTAAGTGATATTTTCCATGTGCATTCTGCCTCTATATCCTGTTTGTTAATTTACCTAAACCTTATTTGTACCATACTCCAAACATAATTACCGTTCCTTACTTCCTTCTCCCACATCAATCCCATCCAAATGCTCTCTCGATTTCTTTTAATTTTCGCTGCAAGGTATATTTGAGTATGTGTGGAGTAAATTCATACATAGAAAAATATGAATATATTTTTAAGAATCAACTGTCATTTACGACTGTGCTTTTTTAGTTTCGACAGAAAAATGTGGTTTTAATAATAACTCGTTGCGGTAAAATTGATCTACGATTCTGTCTTCCTTTAATTATTTGTTTTCTCTTCGAACTGCTCAAACTCTACAGTTTTGCCCTCTGACCGCCGCTGGGCTAACCTTGCCTACAGCGTCTCATCTGTTTGCATTATGGACCAGGTCTCCCCTAAGCTAACGTAATGACTTACAACAACATTGCAACAACAAGAACAAACTTTGCCCAGTAATTGGCAAAGTTCCGCACGCGAGGATGAACATCTCTCTCTCTCACTCTCTATTTCTCTTCCCCTCTCTTTACCCACCAGGTGTGTCGTCTCTGAAGAGTTCAACACCCGTGGTCTCCTCACTTTGATATTGTTGTACACTCCCGGAAGGTAAAATCAATAATTATTACTTTACTGAGATACTGACAACAAATCAAGTTAAGTTTGTAATTAAAGTTCCTTGGCATGCTTGTTACTGTTTTAACCGAGGGAACGAATGGTGTAACAATGAAGGGTCACGGCAGTTGTTTCGGAGAATGAACAAAACTATTTTAGTGTTATTATGGATCATAAATAAACTATTCTTGAAAAGACTTAGCTGCCACGGTGCAATGGTATTGACAGAAGGAGGAGGAATAGGTGAAGAGGTATCTCCTGTATTAGCATAGGCAGCTCAGCAGTCAGAAGGGATTTGTGTAGAAGAACAACTTGCTATTTGCTAACAAGTAAAGAAACGGGGGTTGGGA
>CM060834.1:73535000-73815000 GCA_030762175.1 Metallyticus violacea
CGTCAGCATGCGGAGACAATTTAGAAAATACAAGAGATTACTGCCAAAGCCATCAATAACCGACCGGAGAAATTCATTTGGTCTAATTGTATGAGGCGTCTTGAGGCCTTATACAATTGGAACAAGTGTTTGCTGAGCATCAGTTCCATTGACATCTGTAAAACGGGTCATTACAGCATTACGACAACCAGCATCAACATCGCTACTGCCTGTACCACTGGACGACAGCGCGAGAGCGGAACAACCCTAACTCTCTGAGAGGGTTTCCACCTCTAGCCTCCCGTACTACACAATTACCTAACTCTACCAAAAAGTCATACTGAAAATAATGTCCATGCACAGCACCCGGTACCCTAATCTATCCGCTCCCAGCTATTTATCACTTTCACTCCCCATGTATTTGCAAGGTTGCTCAAGCGACCTCGCAAATCCTTTCTAATAGTTCTTCTCCAACTCTTCGGCTAATCATTCCTACTGCCATCTTCTCACCGCCCCTAAAAAAATGGCATTATACAGACAACAGACAAGAGCCTTGGACTACCGCGCGCTGCGCTCAGCTGTGACAAAAAATTAAAATAAACTGACGTCCATAATATTCTTCAGTGCTAATGAATCTAAGACCGTTCCTGTCTTACACATCGTCATCGTAATAACACGTGTGGTCAATTTAAGCTAGTCTCTACACAGTTATCCGTTACTTGGCACACATTTAAATGAGGAACAGGAGTATGTAATGCAAAATATCCAGTGTTTTTAATGTTAATGTTTCTTTATTTAATTTGATCTTCGAATGCAGGCGGCAGAAGTCACTGATGTGTTTCAGTTTCAAATTGCTCAGCCAAATTCGATCGCAACACATTGCATGGGCCAATGAATGACAATTAAAACTGGAGTACGCAGAGAAAAGGTTGTTCAACTTACGGCCACTGGGATCGAACCTTGGTAGGAGGCAATGACCGGCCATAGCGTCGTCCTGTTTTCAGTATTGATGATTCTGGTTCTTGTTTGTAGTTTACTGGGTTATATATAACTATGTGAGTATTTATTTACGCACATAAGTACATATACTGAATACACATAGCCATTAAAACAGAGAATGCATTATTCTATGTCGCAACCAATTGTTTCCTGAGTTAAGTGCCCATTATAAACGTTAATTACTTATTTCAAAATTTACTGCTGCAGTTTCGTTACAGTATTAAACGCATGTATTAATAAGCTTGTGACATAAACTTTTAACAGCTCTAGATGCCTGCAGTGGAAGATCGTTTTGATAAAAGGTTCTTGTTAAAATAGTTGATACTTCAAAGTTTGATTGTGTTAAAAGTAACAAATAAAAAGAATAATTTGGATTTAATATCTTGAAGAAAAAGAATATCAAATTACATAGTCGGTTATATGGTTCGTAATACAAACACAAAAAATTGCACAAAATGTTAATTAGTTACTGTTTTATACCATTAAAATCAAATGCTCATAAATGGAAAGAATATTATAGTAATTAACTCAGTAGAATAAATATTAAACTTTTAAGAAACACATAAACGTTTATTTAATATTATGCTTTTAAAAGTTCTTAGAATATATTTGTTATATACCTTGGTACAAAGAACCCTTTGTACACTCCTTCAGTGTTAACTTTGTAGTTTAGTAACGTCTAGAACATTTCCTACAGCTTAGGAGTTACATACTGTGTACTTATAAAAATTTTCTTGGCCTTTTCAGAGCTTCACACTCTAGTAAGATATGTTTACACTCTCATCAGACTATTCACAAGATGGCTAATGAAATTTCTATTGTAGGGTCCGTAAATTCGTAAGTGTTTCCATAATGAACAGTCCAGAACTTTGCTGGTTTATTTCCTATCTCTACTCAGTAGGTCTTTAGCCAGGGTGATATCAGATATTTGAATAAGAATTTTACCCAGTTCTTGCATTTTATCCAAAGTTCCATATTTTGTTAATTCCAATGATATATTGGGTTATAGTTATTTTCTTGCTAGGTGCTAGCCGTATGAAGTCAATCTTAGTTCCTTCTTTTGCGATTTTATTTGCCGCTTCAGTCACCCTGCGAACTTCTAATTGATTTTTGTTGAAATATTAAAGAGAGGTCGGAGATATTCCCATACAAGTCTACAGTTGACTTAATAAGATTTAAATGCACCGAGCGTAGGCTGACTGTGAAGATGAGCTAACAGAAGTTCAGCAGGTCAGAAGTACAATTACTGTAACAACAATTACGGAGCTCTTCGTTTTGGGAGATAATCCATAAACTCCAACTCCTGAAGAGATTCACGCCCTTTAATTATCTGTTAAGAAGACCAGATGGTTCCAAGTTCAGAAGGTGAACTTTTCCCCAACCATTCAAGTGGCATGTCGCTCACTGCACTGGGTTATACTGCGGTCCATAATTGTTGAGTTGTTTTATTTGCGGAAACTCTTTAACATCTTAGGTCATCAATGTGAAACCGTTGTACTTTCTAATTTATTTGTGAGGTTCCATTTTAAATATAACTTCGCGACACCCCTCTGCACATTTGTACCTCAGTAATCTTCGTGCTTTGACTACGTCAGATCTGTCGCATTTTGCAAGTTTAGAGGGCCAAGGAAATGGAAATCCGATGGTGTAAAATCCGGGCCGTACCTGTGAATCCACGACTGACTATCGAAATTTAATAATCTCTTTTTGGATACATAGACTTACGTATGATTTCTCAGCGTCGTGAAGAGCTTTGGTCATCTATTTGGCAGGACATCATGCGCTGGAACCGTTTCTTCAACTTCCCAAGAGTTTGACGAATACTCGAAATTAACTGCATTAACATGTGATAATCTTTCAGATTTCCTGAAGAAAAAAATTATTGTGCTATTTTCCAAATGGAGATTTCTTTACCACTCTATAAAGTGTCTCGCTTAGTCTCGTAGAGATCAAGCAAATTTCTTCCTTTGTGATTGACATTTAGGCTTTGAGAGGCATATCTAACACAAATACTCACCACCAGGAACGCAGATGTTCACCGAGACGCCTGGACAATTTTTTCAATGAAAGCAATAAACGTCTATTTATCTTTTGCTTTTGCTTTACAATGCGTTTAGTTTTGATAATAAACATTATTTACAAATTAGAGGTACTGCGATGGGCACCAGAATGGCACCTTCTTATGTCAATCATTTTATGGCTCGCTTAGAGGAGGAACTTCTTAAGTCGGAACATTTGGCACCATTACTGTGGCTGAGATATATTGATGATATATTCGTGCTTTGGGCTCATGGCTCAGAATCTCTGGAGCAGTTCCTTACTAATCTTAACTCTAACGTTTCAGTTAAGTTCAATTCTTCTGTCTCTCCCAATGCTGCTACTTTCCTAGATATTGATGTTTCTTTATGCAATGGCTCTTTTCTTACGTATGTGCACATTAAGCCTACCAATTTACAACAGTGTCTTCATTTTGATAGCTGTCATCCCTTGCATATCAAAAGATCTATTCCTTTTTCTCTTTCAATCCGCGGTCACCGTCTTTGTAACAACTTTTCATCTCTTGACAAGTATATTAAAAACCTAGCTCAAAAGTTCGAAGACAAAAATGATCCTTCCGCTCTTTTAAAACCCCGTAGAATCCCAGCGCACAAAACTTTCCAATGCAAACCTAAAACTTCTAACAAAAACTTCATTAACCTTGTTACTACTTATGTGCCTTGAACTGAAAGCATCAGATCTATTTTGAAAGAATGTCACAATACTTTGTTAATGCATCCATCTTTAAATGATTCTTCTAAATTTGAACCCCGCCTTACTTTCAGAACACCCCCTAACCTTAAAAGTATATTTCGCCGTAACCTATCCCCTCCGAATTTACCATGTCCCTTTGCTGGCTCATGTCCTTGCCAACGTCCTAAATGTAAAACCTTTGCACTAATTATGCCGTGTAATTCATTCCACAGCCCTAATTTATCCAGAGATTTTAACATTTCTTCATTTGCTACTTGTTCCTCCAAGAACGTCGTATATATGTTATCTTGTAAGCTTTGTAAAGCATTTTGTATTGGTTTAACTTCTACTGTTGTTTCGCTACGCAAGAACAATCATAGACGTTCTGTTAAAACCAAGTCTCCCTTGCCGGTTGCCCAACATGCCTTATCTCACTGTAAGGATTTTGATGATGCTTTTAATCTAACACTTATTGATGCGTTATTTATACAATGCTCTGAAAGTTTACTCAGAGATAGAGAAATGGCAGCTATATTTTTACATAAAGCTCGAATACCACCTGGTTTAAATTTTGCATATTAGTTTTTTTCTTCCCACACTCTCATTTCTAGTTTCATCTATTTCCATGCATAACATTACCTTCGATACTCAATATTTACTTTTATCACCGTCACTTGACTAGCTTCTTGCCATTGAAGGACTCCAGTAGCTCGAAATATAGCAATTTCAAGTGTGACTTTATCTTAGTGTTTTATCCTTATCTACTTTTATTATTACTGCTAATTTGTTACATTGTTAATAGTGTTATTTTTATTTTTCATTTATATTATATATACTGATCTAAATATTAATTTTATTATCGATGGTCAAGACATTATTTAAGTAATATAATAGCTGAACATTTAAAGATGTCAATCGGTATGAGGGAAATTACAGTCGAAATAGAGCATTATGGAACATGTAAGTATAAAGAGACTGTATCCTTGACCATTTCTACAAAATATTTTATACATCAAGAAAACTAATATACATATAAAACAGAATATAAACTTTAGATATGGTCCAAAATAAAAATATATTAATGATATGGAAATGATAAATATGCCACTGAATTGTGAGACAAATACTTGACGATGCTTATGTTACATTGTCAATGCATTGAATAGAAACTAAAATTATACAATTCCTATTATTACTTTTAATAATTAATATAATGATTGTGTTATCATGGTAACCAGCTGTAGAAAGTTTTAGCAAATCGTTTTTTTTTTTTATCTTAGGAAACTATGTCCTTGCTGTACCCTCGTGAACCGAAATATTAAACGTTCCTTACTGCCATGGTTGAAATATTTCAACTTTCTCTATCTGCTACGGAAACACTTCACACCTTAACCTTTCGTTTCTAAACGCCCACACATAAATCAGCGTCCTCGCTGAAAGTGTCGCTACGCTTCCTGACAGGGGGACGACCCCAAGGAGGCAAGTCCGATTTTCCCGAAAATTGGCGTACGGATATGTCAACTTAAGGGCGATAAGAAAGGCGGAGTTGGCATTGACGAGCTTCGTATACGAGATATAGCCTGACCTGGATACGCTGATACTTCTTGGTTCTAAACGCAAACTCTACTCTTAAAATTTGTACTTAAATATTCTAAATCAAAAAACGCATTTATTATAATAATGTGGAATGAAAACAAGTGGTCTGAGCTTGCATCCTCCAATAATATATTTTATGACTACTGCCTGTTCCAACGTACATAACAAAATGTTTCAATGTTTATTATTGATATAAAAGTGTAACATTTCAGAACTTCACATGCAAAATAATAAATTGTGAGAGATTATGTAATGATACAAAATACCCTCAAACACATTTCAAGTGGCATATTCGTCATTTTAAAACGTTTGTTAACATAGTTGGTAGTGATACGATATTGGTTATTTGTTTTTTAAAGGTAGTTTATTGAAAATGTTCATTGCCCTATAACGCGCGTCATTATAGCATAATATTCCATGATGGTGTATTTTAACGATATACTGATTATTGTTTGTAAGCTTGTCACTATTACGAGGGTTATCAAAAGAAGAATGCAATTACTTTTAAGTAGTGTTTTGAATGGTACGACAGGATTAATCCCCATGCATTATCATAATATTTGTGCTGTGGAAATAGTTTTGAAACTTTTGACCAGAAGTAAATGACCTCAGTGGATTTTCTTTCATATCAATGAACCCTTTCCTTTCATAGTTTAATTTTTTGTGGGGGGGGGAAGTCACACCGAGAATAGTTGGAGAGTAAAGAGGGTGGCATACAAGCAACATTTTGTCAAGATTTATCGGATGCGTTGGTATGCAGTATCCATTTCTGAATATCTTGGGTCATTTCGTCTCACACTCATGCAGTGTTTTCCAAATATTAAAAGAACACATTGTTTCCCTCTTTGTCCAAGAGGAACAGATTCCTTATATAAAATTCCATTCACTTAAACATATGTTGCGGATATGGCATTTGATCCAACTTAACAGGGTTTTTGGTTCTCGGTGAATTTAAATGTTTCTACTAGCTTTATGCTTGTTTGATTTCTGGATCATAAGCAAAACACCGAGATTCTGTCCACTTAAGAATTTTCGGCAAATGTTCTAACGAGTGTCTTTTAGGTATTCTATTGTCAAGCGAGGTGCCCATTTTGTGGACATCTGTTCTTATAAACTATGCTGAAAGATTTTCCTTAATAGGATTGTTTCTTCAGAAATTGCTTAATGATCTTTCGCTGATCTTCATTAAGGACAGGTTGAGACTGTTCAATGTTTCCATATCAGCTCAATGAAGGACGGCCAGATCGTGGCAGATCTTCATTTGAATATCGCCATTTGTGGACTGGTGTTTTACCCAAAACATCATCCTTGAAGGCCTGACGAAGCATACCAATAGTCTCGGTTGCAGTTTTCCCCAATAAAAAACAAAACTTCACACACATTCTTTGCCCCTAGACTGCCCATGACAAAATTGGAACGATGTCATAAACAGTTCCAAAGACGAAACACTCCACGCAGCATGATGTCATTTTGCCACACTGGAGAAAGAAACGGCTGCAACACAATTCGGTCTACTCAGCTTGTTATAGCTACCCTGCAATTTGGATAATTTTTGGGTCTCTCCTCCTAATGTGAGAAAGCATTCCGGAAAAAGTTTCAGATGTGGACTGTAACGGAACTTCGGGATTCTTGCAATTCTTCAAGCCTGAAAAACATTTCAGTTTATTCTCAAACTAGTGACATCCCTATTTTTGTAATGATATATTAGAACATTAGGAATCCCTAAGAAATAACGGAAGGCTTTTAGTCATATAAAACGATTCTTAAATCCTGTTTACGTTTAAGAGACTTTAATGTTATAATAATTTTTATTATAATCACAACAATGGAATTTATTAAACCTCTCACAAATTTAACGAAAAAGTAATACTTATAGGAACTATAATCTTGTTCTTGTACTTCACTCCTTTATATTTATGAGTTTAAATTCACTACCCTTAGAAGCAAATTATAATGCAAAAGCCTATTGTTAAATCCATAGGTTAAGGGTTGAATTGAGGTGGTTAATGCCTATAGGCTACAAATTTCCAAGGCATCCTTTGATTCTTAACCTCATTATACCGAACTTCCTGTCTCTAGCTAGTATCAGTCATTCATATTTATTATTTTTACCATAAAAACCTGTTTGATTTGCTTCATATAGCTCATTACAAAAAATGCAACAACTCAAAATGTTGAGAAAATAAAACTATTTTGCAGGAACACAAATAAAGACAGAATTAATTTTTGAGTTCTCCGCAAAAAGGGCCCGTGGGATTACGGGCCTCTCTTCCGACTACCTCCTCAATTATACTATAAGCTTAATTGAAGAGTGCGGCATAACAGGAATGCATATAGATAGCTGCTTAATTGCGGACCTTGCACTACGAATGCGCTGACAACTCAGCCACTTCCAAGTTGTACCACATATTCGTCAGTATTCGACACCCCGCGATGAGCTGGAACAAACTTTAATAGAACTGCATAGTAAAATTACTGCTGGTAGTAGTAATGCACTTTTATTGTGAAAAATACTACATCCAAGAACGGTAATATTTACTATGAATACCTTCATAATATACACATCGCACGTTTACTACATATATTTATACAAACATTCGTAGAACCCTTTTACCTAAGCCCCTTCCTCCCTTTCCAATTCCCCTGTTTTCTATAGCTTCTTTGTCGGGTCTTCGATGGAAATATTCACAATTTGTGTACGTATCTCTCTTGCACAAACACGTCCAGCCAGGCGTTCAAACTTCTGCTGAAATCAAGAAATTGTGGTGGTAACTACTCCTATCTTAGAATTTTTACTAGAACATGTCTCCAGGTATCGCTTTCTCCCACAGCGGGCAATTTCTTTCCCCGGAAACATTAGTTATTTTATTTCCTTTCCAAACGCCAAAATTAAACCATCCAAGGACACTTCTTTCATCTGTCCCACAGACATCTAAGCAATCCCCCATCCCACACATCTGACGTATTTTATCCTGCGTTTAGCGATACCTTTTCTGCGCATTGTACCTGCTCAATAATATAAATAAAAGGGAAATTAAATAATAACACATTTATTTTGCAAGATAGTGGCGGACCACAAACTTATACATGTCAATAATAAATTTAATTCCTTGAGACGTGAATGAAAATGAAGTAGAACTTACAATTGGTTGAATTTATATGAATACTACATAATATCAAACCGATCGTATCCATGGGATATTGTGAAAAGGTAAACCTTTTCTGAAAAAAATGTAAATTTTGAATATTTATAAATATCGTTGCTTGCTGAATGATTCTATTTTGATATATCAGATCTATAAGAAGTTTCGTACTTCTTATAAATCTGACAATTACGTGCAAAAGTATTTTGGCAAGTAGGTATTTATATTATGCTCTGTTATTACTTGTAAAGTATTCACTGTTATGGAGATCATAGCTGATTAATGAAAAAATATATGCTCTGAGCAGTATTCGAAATATATTCAAGAGGACCATGCAATTTCTTGTTTGTCTCCTACCAGCGGTTATATTGGTGTCTACGTTTCAGTACCTCCCAATCCTTAGAAAATAAGGCCAGGATAACAGAGAAACTGCCGTATTATTAAAAGTTCATCAATTTAATGATAAATTTTAAAATTTGACTAATATTAGTTGAACATTCAAAGCAAAAGTTTGATTGTGCATATGTCAAGGAGAAGGTATTAGAGTAAGGGCCGAATCTTTTTTCAATAATCAAAGTAGCCTTTTTATATTATATTGTTCAAATTGATTGAAAGGTTTTAGATTATATAGGGAATATACACACAGATATATTTGTGTGTGTATTTTTGGAGCAGTCCTTAAATGACTGTAGAGTTGGATTTTATTTTCCAAATAACGAAATATGCATGGGCGATGCATTTTCTTATAACTACTACCTTAATATAAGAATGAACAATTCTTATTATTCAAAATATAGGCTACAAATTTAGACTATTTTTATTCATATTGCCAGTATTTGAATTGAATTTATTGCAATACAAATCGTTGGATTTATGTTTTTGATATCTTACAAATTTTTGAACCACTTTCCTATGAGAAATGGATCGGAACAAACCATAATCAGGAGGCACAATATGTTGGTTGAGGCAGAAATTCTATTCCTTCTAATTCTTGAATTTTTTCTTGGATCAGTCTTGATCAATGCGCAGGAGCACTCTCTAGTTACTGTATACAGCGCTTTCTGTTTATTAAAGCCAGGTAGCATTTATAAACTTCGTTAAACCCTGAGCAGTTGCACAGTACAACACAGTGATAACTGAACCAAACAGTTTTTATCACATTTCACAGTGCATTTCTAGAATCGGTTATCTAGAGAATTTTAAGAAGCTTTTTGCACGATATTACGACAGCCACGGGTGGCCGAGGTCGTTAAGGCGCGGACTCGTGAGCGGGAAGTCTGGGGTTAGAATACCGCCAGGACCGTCCTCCCTGATTGAGGTATTTTTCCAGGTTTTCCTCAGTCCTCATAAATGGCAAATGCCGGGGAGGTACTCTAAACTTAGTTCTGGAACGCTTCCTTAATAAGAAGTTTATTCCCATTTTATTGTTTAATCTCATGTGTAACCGGTGTACTAAACATTGACATTAAACAAAACTCGTTGTGGAGGTAGCGCTTAGGTAAGTTCCTATGGATCTACTCTTCAACTTTTACCAATCATTCGAGTTGTCCTGAAAGTTCACATGCGCGTAATGCGCAGAACTTCATTTTGTATAACTGAAGGTCATCTAGAGCTCGGCTTAGCTTCAACACTATGTCCGTCATTGATCGCATTTACCTCAAGAGACCGTAAAATTGTTAAAAGAGGTTAAATATTTTGGATCAATAATCCATGAATCACGAAGATGTTCTTCAGATGTAGATTACACAATGTTTCAGGAAAGAGGTTCAATAAAGTGATGAAGGGGTTGCATGGAGCAGAAATATAAGTAGACAGCAAAGAAGAGAATTCTCCAAACAGTCACAGAGTATATTAACTTACGGCTCTGAAGCGTGAACCTTAGGAGAGGGGTAGAAAAGTAGTAGTGGTGCACTTATTTACAAAATATATTTTTACAAATCTAACTCATCCATGTAGCACCGATCCTGTGACCATAGGTACTTTCACAGTAATTATATATATATGATTAAATAAATATAGGAAAAACAATACATAAGTACATTTTAAATACTTAAATAAAATAAACAGGAATCAAAACAATACTAAAATAAATATTACACTTTCTTACACACATAGAAAACGTGACTGATGTTCCCCTACTCCCTTCCCGATTGTCTGCATCTTCTGATCTGAGCTGTCTCACTTTATTTAAAAATTTACCGATTCTCTCCTTTTCCTTCCTATCTGCCAGCAAAGGCCAGCACTGCAACTGCCCGCTTCCCTTCCCCTCGTTAACAAACGGGTCCGATAGATATCTCTCTCTCTCCATTCTTCCGTTCCCTTGCAGTACGCTAGAATATGTTCCTAAGATTCATTCTCCTCTCGTATTGGGCAAACTCTCTTATCCCCTCTGTCTGTTATTTCAGTCACCCACTAAACGTCTAACTTAAACCAAGCGAGGTCCTGACTGCAAAGTTTGGTTCCTGTTTGAAAGTAACTCTCCATACCCATCCCCCATGCAATTGTATCTGCAGTGAATACAGGAAATGCAGATGGGTGGAATTCGAAGAGGGGACAAGATTCTAGATTTGAAAAAAGAAAGAAAGAAAGAAAGAAAGAAATCAAGAAAGAAAGAAATCAAGAGGTGGGACAGTTGAATGGTATGAAAGAATCAGTTACCGAAAAGATTGAACTTTACAGTATGGGCACATCAATAGAATATTTTGGAGACAGATGGCTTAAGAGAATGGAAGGAAGAAGCGTGGACGGCCAAGAATGTCGTGGACATTTTGTGTAGCCCATATAATGAAACGACATAATCTGCAAAAGGAGACTGACATAATCATGAAGGATGACAGCTGGGAATGCAGGCTAACTACTGACAAGTTCAAAAAAAACCTCAAAAGTATAAAATTAGTTATTATACTGTATATATTTATAATGTAATAAATGTGCTTAAGTCGGTCCTGGTGGTGTAGTGGTTACCATACATGCCTCCTACACCCAAGATCGCGGGTTCGAACCCAGCCAGGACCGATGGATTTTTTTCGGGCGTAAAAATCGTAAGTATGGCTTCCTTCGGAAGGGAAGTAAAGCCGTGGGTCCCGTGTCGTACATTTACGGCACGAAAAAGAACCTCAAGCCTGAAAGAGAGGCGTCTGAGCAAAATTTTTCGGCCGTTTCACGCCCTGAGTTGAATGGGACGCTGATGACCTGAGATGTTAAAGAGCGTCCTTAAATAAATCAATCAAAAAAAATGTGCTTAAACTATTATTTAGTTGGATATCTTCAAAAATTTAAGCAAATATTCCCTTATTTAGTAGCACAAAGACAAATAAAGGGTTCGGTTGTAGAAAAAGCTTTCTGGCCAACCTAATATTAGAAAAATAATTTGAGTAACACGAGATTGAATACTTAATAATGCATGTTGCATGTTAACAGGGAACCGAGGTTTATGAATATTGGATGAAAAACCAATCAGGAATGCGGATATGTTGTAAATAATTAAATACCATTTTTAATTTGATAAAATAATGGCACAGAAATATAAAATCAGTTTAACAACAGCTATTTCCATAGGTGTTTGACACTTTCAGACTTGCATGTTTTAAAATAAAAAGCGAGTTGAAAAGTAGCGCGTCAAAATCTGAGTTCCCTTTATCACAATAGGCATCATATTGCAACATTTGAGGTAGTAAACTTCGGTGCCTTATGGGCCTACAGGAAAGTTTAGCAGGGAATTCCTGGCAGCTCTAAGTTACACAGTAGGATAATAATACCCACGTAAGGACCTCGCAAACAAGGGCACCGAAGTATATTTCATTCCATTTGGCGTCAAGAAAGTTATTTCTGTTTACAAACGGCCTCCATTATTCTCGCATTCCAAATGCACGACAGATATTAAAACTAACGAGCCATTGTAACCCTGAGTATTTTCACTTGCCTTGCCCTTTTATAATAAAGTTGCCGACAATAAATTCCCCATTCCAAAGTTTGCTCGGGAATTAATGTTATATAAACTGTACAAGCGACCTTATTCCCATTCCTCGTCCCACGCCTCCCTTGAAACTTGCTTTCTGTCCTGCCTCAATTCCCCATTCCCCTACAGAAGACTAGTGAGAAGCAGTTGCCTTAGTAACCAGTCAGAAAAGCCGCTACACATGCCTACTACGTGCAGCCTTTATTGTCGTAGTTAAGAATCCATCCCTGAAACCAATATTGGGTAATTGTGTAGTTTAGAGCAACGGTTGGGTTGCGTAACTGTGCATTTTGTACTTCAGAAGCTTTGCGCCCTTCTTAAAGAAAGATTTTAAGGCTAGTCTTTGAAAATCAGAGGGAAAGAGTGTGTACTTCCATAACTCCAACCACTCTGCTAGCGTGGAAATACGATATGGATAAGCCGTATTACATTTTAATGAAGAAACAAACACGCTACACAAATTAAATGGAACATACAATAAAAAAATGATGACAATAACTACTCATGATTTAAAAAAGTAATGCGAAAGAAGAATTTTCGTGAATAAATGCTTAAAAAAATCATTTTTAACATGTACGTTTTGAAACACATCATGATTCGTTTGGTACGCCACCGCCACATAACGTTAAGCAATCGGCAGCAGCATCAGCATTTACCGGTGACAAAGGCTGCTTATTTGCGGCACGTCTGTCGATTTTGTAATAAGCTCGGAGTCTTTCACAGCTCAACAGAGTCACAGCAGGAACTCCATCTGTAACCGCACAGGATTTGATGATTATTGCCAGACCTCCAGAGTTACTTCAGTCTCCCTGTAACAGTAACAGAGTTTGTTTGAACAACTATAGTCGTGCTTATAAAAAGATTATACACTTGTTCTCAAAAATGTGTAAATTATAGAGTGTTACAGATATAATCTGTGTTTAGCTATACTTTTCATGATACCTCGATTTACGTACACGTTACAACAAAGAAGTTTTGTATTCATTTGTATGTGAAAACAAAATTTTTTAGAGAAGTTAGTAATCAGTTTTCACCAAAATATCCAGATGTATCTGCTCCACATAGAGACACCGCAAAGGAAACTGCAAAGGAAACTGCAAAGGAAACTGAAATTTCGATGAGTTCAGCTTGGCGGCTACCAAGTGATTTAAATTGAAAGTATAGAAGAATTTAAAATAATATTAGGCGAACATTTTACCACATTTCCGCAGATGAAGTAATTGCAGTTTCCTTAAACGATGTCAGAAACATTTGGATTGAAAAAACCTGAGGAGAACGTGTTTATTTTCATTGTAAGTGTTCATTTTAATTGAACTTGATCGTGCAAACTTAAATTAGTTGCGGGAATATTATATCTGATTCTTCGAGAGTTAGCGCTGTAACGGCTTGCACGCCAGACGCCTGGAAGAGAGCGACTTGACCGTGAAATACTCATATCTGTACGGGACTAAAGGACGCCAGCTAAAGAGAATACTCTGAAATTAACGTCATAGCTGTTTAACTATATATATCATTATATTCAATATTACCCACCACAACACTCCTCATAAAATAACTCACAAGTTATGTTCTCTTTTAGACCCTTCTATACACGCTTTCTTGATTTATGCCCTTTGTCATCTACACTTTCTGTCTTCCAAAATTTATTTTTTCATTTGTGCACAAAATAAGTACAGAAGCTCTAATGTTAGCAAATTTGTTTAAATTAGGTAACGCAAATTATACTTTAAAATCTTTTATGGAGCTTTCCAGTTGCTTTGCTTCCTACGTATTAATTAATGAACCCAGAGAGTTTTAAATCTTTAACCAGCAAACATCACATTGCACTGTAAACATCTGCTGGATTGAAAATATAAAATCAAACAGAATTAAAGTGATGCAAGGATAATTAAAAGAGGGTGAAAAAACTGTTGATATAATTTTCCAATTAAAAGTGTTCATGCGAAGTTGTAAAATATTTTTTTTTCCTTTAACTTTTTCTGACTCTTAAAATTATATTAATTGTCCAGTTTTTTCAGAATGATGATTTGGTAATATGAAGGGAACTGCATAAAATCTGGGACTTCAAGAGTTAAAGCTATCATTTATTAAGAAACTGAACCAAAATCCAAACAGGCAGATAAACCCAAGCATATTCTCTCTGCTTATTCAGCTATATTTGATTGTCCTATTCAAATTTTCCAAGATGGTGGGATGTGCTAGATCTTCCTAGTGAAAATTTTCTTAAGGATTGCATTCTACAGTTTTGTGATATTTTTATATAAAATTATTTATTTATATTATCTCAGTATTATTTTAATTCATGTTCCATAAAACGGTTACATCTGTATTTATTCCTTATACCGATAATCCTACCTCTAATCATTAGCATTATTTGCAGAAGGCGCACTTAAATCTTTTGAGATATATTTTCGCACTTCTCCCCTCTCCACTAATGGGAACTGAACCTGTTGTCAGGGATGGGTGAACAGCAACCATAAAGAATATGGCATTCTATTAAAGAATTCAGATATTAGAACAACATTCAAGAAGGATCTAGCGAGGTAAGTCAAAAAATTTACTCTTGATAAATAGAAGACAGCCTTTCTGTATTGCAGGATTACTAAAAATCACCTCCACTAAATGGGAGCCCTCATGTTTGAGATGTCAGGAGACTTATGAAATAGCTAGCCACAATCTCGGTTCGTATGAAATCCTAGTTAATTTAAGAGGTAATACCTTTGGTACAAATTTTCTATTATTAAGTAATTTCATCAAACCTCCCTTAAAAACGTCTGTCCTTTTTGAGAGGCACCGTACTGTAGGTATTAGAGTAGCAAGTTTAAAAAGTCCTAAAAGTTCGGAGTCTGGAGTCAATTAAGTGAACCAAACCAATGCACAAATAGCAATAAATCGTTTCTGATGGAGTGTGCAAACTAGAACCAGTAAGCATAGAAGCGTTGTGTTTCAGATGCTTTATTTCCTGCATGCATAACTTACTAAATTACATGCTGTTAGCTCTTGTCATTTTAAACCACCCACTTACTGTCCTTGTTTAAATTAATAAAGATCTGTAGGGTTATGGAATGCCTCCAAGTGCTACCGTTGACTACTGTTACAGACAATCCGGTTTAATAGTACAATAGCCTGGAAAATCGTGCAGATTAAATTTACAGTTGCAAAACATTTCATCTGTACTGTACTTTTATAAAAGCAGAAACGCACTATATCACTAGCTCCCATGCCTGCCAGAATGATATATTTTGCATACCAATTGTAAATTCTCCTCTGGATTTCATTGCATCCTTGAAAAAAGAGAGTGTTTTCTTGTGCTGACAGCAGATTTTAGAGACGACTCATTTTGCTTTTGTTTGCCGTAAAAGTTTTGGGACAGCGGGCTATAACTAGCTACAATTTGGCTGTGTTAACTAAATTTTGTATTCCTTCTGGAAGGCAGAGCAGGCGGCAGCGAGACAGGGAGAAAAATTGCAGCGTATTACTCTCTGTCGAGCAAGACTAACGTCGTTAGCGTCCCTTAGATTGCGTCTCCATTCTCTCTTGCCGCGAGCCATCTCTCTCAGTGAGTTGTGTCCTAAAACCGTGCCACAGTTGGCAGCACTCAGCGAAATATTATACACCCACGGACTGTACATGTTATACATGTAAAGATGCGTATGAACTAAAGCTCAAGTTAGAGCAAAAGGTATTACCACATTTCATGATCATCTGTTAAAAGCAGAATAAAAAGTGCGCTTTACACTTTAAACAGAAATTACTTTAAATACAGTGACTAAGATGTGAAACATCAATTTCGCTTTAACTATTAAGACGGAATAGATACACAAATTTAAAAAAAATGGCGGAGCTTGTCTGTGCAGTACCTGCGTACTTTATCCATCTTCGGGATATTTAAAATAATGTTTTTATCCTCTGATATGAGCCTGTCACATAAAGTTGGGCTAGTGGAATTAAAATTAGGAAAATCGTGTGTAAATTATGTAATATATTATTGCATATGTTTTTTCAACGCGATGTTGTATCTCATTTATTGTACTGAGCAATACCGGTAACAGTTTCAAATCAACTAACATAATTTATATTTTTTGTTTATTTTCTTTGCGAATAATTAATGATTACATAGAAAACATTTTTGAACAAGCTGAAATCACCACAGTCTGTGCACAAGAATAATTTAAACACATGCAGAGTAGCGGAGATATATCTGTTCAGCCTCATAGAAGCAAAACAATGTCTACTTGACCTGCAATTAGTTAGTTTGGATAATCTGGTTTGCTAATAGCTTAAGCGTGAGTCACGCTGGACGAAGTACGCTCCCTAGGAAGAGGAAAGTATAAATATTCGCTGCAATCTATCTAACCTCTGCTTTCAATGCAGAGTGAGTCACTCCGTCAAGCAAGGAAGAAAAAGATAAACCTATCTTGCAATTCCAATCCAAATCTTTCTATCAGCTGCCTACTATAATTTCGGTGCCGGGTTTACAGTGACTTACTTAGACTCGGAAGTGTGAAATTTATTCTATTTAGGAACGCCAGTCATATTTTTAAACAAATAATGCCTAAAATAAAAGGAAGTGCCGTTTTCAAGAAGAATTTAAAAGTGAAAGATTAAACCGATAGAAAAGTACTCTATTGTCAAGCGTGTGATAAAATAATTGGTACCGAAAAACGGTTCCCTGTGTTTCAAAAATTATAATCTAATAAGCACAAAGAAACATGGAAGAAGAAATGCGCAAAAAGTGTTTCTGTTCAGAAACGCTTTGCTAAATATTCGGGTATTGGTAAAAAAAACGCTTCGCCAAATTCGCATTAATTGTTTGAAGCTTTCCTAGCATCTGATATTAGAAATGAACTAACCCATCTCTAAGTAAATTCTTTGAAAAATGTACAGAACCTGATGAATCAACTCTGCACAAAAATTATGTGATATAGTGTTACAATGGAATTATTGATAAGATTGGGTAAATGTTAGAGGCAATTTTGTTTTATGCGAGGGACGAATTATTTTTCCATACTTTAAAGCTGGTTCTCTTAAGGGCAATATTAAAGGTTATGCCTTTAATGTTAAATTTACCAACTTCAGTTCCAAATTTCTCAAGCACTATTAAAGCTAACAAAATGAAACATTTACAGCATACATATGTACATAATTGAAATTTTCTGATCTATTTTCATTACTATACCATGATACTGATATAAAAGATATATTTTTGTAATTGTTTGCTTTATTCCTACTTTTTCCTCTAACATTTTGTTTTTTTTACATTGCACATTTTGTCCTAGCTCTACCATAACAGGTCCATATCTTCACAATAATATCATGAATAAATGCTAAAAGTTTCAAAGGGGTTTATATACAGATCCTAAAAAATGGAAACGTATGCCAAAAAACGCATTTTCATTAATTGCAGCCAAAAATATATTTTTACAGAAAAACTAACTTTTTGAGGGAAACACCAACTGTAACCCTCCAACACTGTAAATAAACAAAGGACGATGTCTGTAAACAAATCCTGTCCATTTTAGAAATACAGCTTTTTTTTATCATTCAAGTCACACCACAGTCTTGTAGAGCAAATAGTTCTTGGGATATAGAATTTTAACTGATCAAGTGCTTACTAAATAAAAAATTACTTATGCAGCGACATGATTAAAAAATATTAAAGTAATTATAGCCAAGTAACATTAATGAAAATCATATTAAAATAAACATAAAATTCCAAATATTAAAATGTACAAAAATACAAAATATGATTTTTTACCCCCCCCCCTCCCTTTTCCCTTTTAATATTTCCATTAAAAACGAACCATCTGCTTCTTTCTTGTTACTGTAGAACAAATCTAAGTCAGAAACTCGCTCCGCAATTGTATCTTTTTAATTTGTTCAGCACATGTTGTTTTTATGAGGATGGTACTTGTTATATAAACAATACCGGTAAATTTTTACAAGTAATATTCCCAAATATGATATTCCTAACTTTTGTTGCACATGGGTTGCATCGTGTAACAGAGACAATCAGATTTAATTTTACACTTTTTGATGAACTTA
Source organism: Metallyticus violacea (assembly GCA_030762175.1). Taxonomy (NCBI): domain Eukaryota; kingdom Metazoa; phylum Arthropoda; class Insecta; order Mantodea; family Metallyticidae; genus Metallyticus; species Metallyticus violacea. Next base: position 73,553,451 of record CM060834.1, read on the forward strand.
TTAATATTTTGCTGAAGTACATGGCTGTCATCTAGGAAACATATAGAAACGTAGTCATTTATTTAAATCTCAATGATGCTACATCAATCGAAATGACTCAGAAAATCCTGTCACACTCAGAAATGAAAGCTTATCTTTATTTCATAACCGCACACTTTATTCATCTTGGAAGCAAGTAGAGCTAAAATATGTAAATCATTAAATTTTTTTAAAATGCAACATTAACCAAATTAGTATCTGTTCCTGTTGATAATGGTCAAATTGTTTAATAAATCGTTCGGATTATTATTTTCTAAAATCCAGGATATGAACAAATATGTGGAATAAAAGAAATTTAATAAGGATCCTGTGCGCTAATGCCAAGCAAATAAATCACACACAGCATTTGTGTATGCTCCTTTATCGTTTTGCAAGGTTGAACAACATTTTTCGCGCTATATGGACATCCTAAGAAGCAATAAAAGGCTAGAAAACTGAACATGGTGAACATGGTGAATAAAAATCATAGAAAAGATGCATCCGTACTAGACTTAGGTGTGTCTACAATTAAAACATGAAACTTTACCATTAGTGCATAAAAGTTATCCAAAGATTAGTTTAAATGGCATAAATGAATGCATGGGTATTTCAGCCATTTTAATGATCCTCACGCTTTGTGAGGATACATGCCTTCTAGTAATGGTACCATCAGAGCTAAATATTAGCAGTTACAAAGGATCTGTAAAGGAGATTAGGAAATGAGCCCTCTCATGCATGCGACCTTTTTCTTCCTGGCCTAAGGGCAAGTACCTTATTTTCCACATCACTTTGTTACGACTAGCTTAACTCGATAACCACTTAAAATCAAAATATGAGACTTTTATACTACTATCTTAAAAAAAATAATAAAAAACGTAAAATTGGTCAATAAAATACATTTAGTGTCTATAAGAAACTTTATAATTTTACTCTTCGATCTCGCAAAAGGAAGGCTAGCGGAAAGCAGAGTATGATGTTAAAGAAGTTCATAAAGGAACTTGTTAAAAAATGCAGAAAATGTTATTAACTTCTTTGACTTGTACGACTGCGGCTGACGATGTGCCCAGTGGAGTAGTTAAGTACATTTTGAAAAAAAGTATAGTATCTGCAATAACCATCCATTCATTCTCGTCAAGATCAAGGCCGGAACACAAACCACCGTGCCGATGTTCTTCTCACTGAACAACCATGCCGTGTCTCTGATCCCAACTACGAAGTTCTTCCATCTAGAGACCTAGAAACATCCCTAAGATGCGACTCCAGATTTTGAGATACTTATAGCTTTCTGACACCAAAATTTAACTTTATATTTTGTCGGCTTAGTGCGTAATGTACACAGGGTACTAGTTACATTGTTGTCGCTTTCGGTAATTTGAGACATGAACAGTTCTGCCTACAACAAAGGAGGTGACACGGGACGAACAATATGCTGCTCTGAAACTCAGCTTTCGTCTCAACAAATCTTCAGCTATGGCCTATGCAATAATACAGGGGACCTAGTGCAAAGTTTGTTATTCTCTATAGCATTGCTCAATGAATGTTTAAAATGTGTAAAGAGGGAGGGCAATCAATTTAAAAAGAACGTGGATCCGGTTCTTCAGTTTGTGCTCTAAAGTAAGAAAACATGAACACCGCTGTTGTCATTGTGAGAGAGAATAACATTAAGAACACTTTAAAAAATATTGAGCGTTTCTTTGGGCGACACTGAAAAGTTGCAAATGAAACGTTTTTGTGCATGGTGAGTTCCAAGACTGCTGATTACCAAACAAAAGAAATTTAGCGTGCAGGATTATGTGTAGTTGAAGATGTGGTGTTTCTTTCAAAGACATCATTGCTGATCAAACGTTTGCTACATCATTTCGATCCTGAGAACAAACACTAAAGCTGGGTGTGGAAATATTCCTCATCATCAACGCCATAAAAAGAAACGTACTTGCTTTTGGTAGGAAAGTTATGATCACCTCTCTTTTTATATGTTCAAGAATGGTTTACTGTACAGTACACACAACTGTAACTGGCCAATACTACTCAGGTGTCCTGGAAACTCTGCAAGGTCACATTTCCGTGCAAACCAGCTGGACGCTGTACCACGATAATGCAAATATTGTTGCTGAATACTCTCACAAAAATCAAGTGCAACGTATTCCTCACCCTCCACATAGTCCACATTTACCCTCGTATGATTTTTTCTTTTCCCCATATTAAAGAAATACCTTCTTGGAAGGCATTTTCCATCACCAGAAGCAGTGGCTAAAGGACCTGTCAAAAATGGTTTTCAGCATGTCTTTGAAGACTGGCAGAAACAACTGGGACTATTTTGAGAAATATCATCATAAATACAAATATGAGATGCATAATCATTTTTATTGAACAGACCTAATATATATTAAAGGTGTTTTACTCTGAAGCTTCGGGAGATGAAATTTCTATAGGAAGATAATCATCGAAGTCTTCAAGTCCCCTCAAATGGGAGATATTCGCAGTTGGGATCGGACAGGGCAAGGTAGCTCAGGTAAAAGGCAGCGACATGATAAGCAGAGAATCCATTGTTCGAGTTCCTACTGTGACTTAAAGTTTTAGCTTACTAGCTCTGATTCAACTCTTAGCCTAGCACACGATTTGTATAAAAACAAAGTTCACTCAATGCACTTTCTCCTCAAAATCTAAACAACCCAGGCAGCTAATTGCCTATCAGTTTCCTGAGTTTAAATTAACAACAGCTATGACAACTAGTGTTTTTTACATTTTAAATAATTTAAAAGCTCAGTTCAAATAACCCAGTCTCTTTGCTTAGTTAATGATTATAAAGTGACATAAATAGAGGTTAATTTTATACAATAAAATGAGAGTATTTAGAAAGCAACAGTTTTAGAGTAGCGCGTAAACACATAATCAGCGCACTTCCGAAATTATAGAATCCGTCGTTTGGGCACTTGCGTTGTTCCAAGTATCATGCACTAGTAATTTTAGATTCATTTAATTTTAATTCGCTCAATACTTTAATCTTACTAAGATACATTGATATTCTTTATAAGAATCATAAATGTAATGACGCCTAACTAAATGTAGCAAAATGTTTAATACCTGAACCCCTCCAATTGAAAATTTATATAATTTTATAAAGGGTTACATATAAGTACGGCCTATTAATGCCTGATGTTCTCAGTGACTCATATATCTGTCTCCAGTCGTTCTAGAAAGTTTTTAATAACTACAAAACAAGGTAACAGTTTTCTATTGTTTCCTCACTTTAATGTTTTTTTTTTTTTTTTGAGCTTTGAGTTTTTGAACCAACTTTCTTGAAGTATTTATAGAATGTGTTAATTTATTTTGCGTCAAGAAAGTTCCCCGATATTTGTTTGTTTGTTTGTTTGTTTGTTTTTGTTTACAAGAATTCCTTGCAGGTCTTCTTCATTTGCAAACGTATTACGTTGTATTGCGCACCATCTTGCTTACGCAACGTATTTTATCTTTCTAGTGATATTAGAAAGGGTTATATGAATACATTTTCTTGGTATCGGCATAAGAAATTCGTTGTCTTTCAAAATATATTTGTGTGTGTTTTTTTTTTCTTTCCAATATTTTATTTATATTTGTGTTTTAAAGTTCTTCCGAATAAGGTCTTTGGTGTCATAAATATCCACTAATTTTCTGATACATTTGGAATAGTATTTACATTTGGAAGGTTGAGATTTAGTTATGTTTTATTGCTGTGTCCATGGTTTTTAAAGTTCCCTTGATTTTATCCATCGGCTTCAGAGTAATAAAAGGTAGTACTTAATGTTAATAAAAACACAATGCATACCGAATAATTATCACCTTACATCACGGCCTATGCTTTCTATCGTTAATTTCTTGTATGATTCTAACCTGCGATACTGTCATAAACAAGCGACATTTAATTGTATAATTAAAAAGTTGTAAATCAGTAAATATTTTGAGATGTAGCTGAATATACACAATCCAAGCTATAAGAAATTAAATCGTAACGACATTATAGGACAAGTATAACTGCAAAGAAAGTAATTGAATATTACCATATATGCAACTTTAGCCTTTCGTCTAGAGCAGTATATGGGTACCGACCTACTGAGAGACCGTATGGTAAGTCGCCAAGTTTCCAATGGGACAAAGAACTCACAAATGTGAACCCAACATACATAACTTTTTATTGTGAAATAAAAAGGAAATAAAAGTCAATGTTTTTGTACCAAGCGGTTGAGGGTTTAAAGCCTTGTAGCATTAAACTTCAGAATGTCATTGAAATACGAGTAGATGGAATTATTACTGGCTATTTCTTGTGTAATTTTAATATTGAAGAAGGTGAGAAGCATATAAAGATATCTTATGTGTGAAAAAAAAACAAAGAGCACAACTATTCTTAGGAAAGCTTCGAAACATCCAATGAGACATATGTGCAGAATGTAAAATAAAAAGAAAAGAAATAGCATTTTTTTCTTTCAGCACTGATATCACAACTGTTATTGTGTGACATTAAAATAAAAATAGTTCTCAAATGAAATCTCTCTTATAAAGTATTACTTCCAGCTTACTTATGAAGTCATTACACAAAAAAACTTAAAATGTTGAAAACTGTACTGTTTTATTTTAGAAGATACGACCAAATCTTGCATTACCTTTGACAGCAGGAGAAAAGCTATTTGCATTTTATGGAGAAATTTAACCCTGTAGTTATCATGCAGAACTTGTAACGGACTACTTTTCTTTCAATTTCTTCTCCATTTTATTCTTTCTAAAATCTTCAGTTGCGCCGGCACTTTCTCTTCCCACCCTCACCTTCCTTTCGCATCTACCTTTGAGGCTCGCCTGCGGCGACTGGTTTGAGCTGGCAGGCTCTTTAGGCTGAACTGTGCATAATTCTCGCCAAACTTAGACGGTCTCCTCGCTTATTGAGAGCTACTTTTTATCTTGCAGTGAATGTTTTGTTTTTCGCTGGTAGCTGTGCATGAACGGCTTAAGTGTATTAAATATGAAGAAAACAAATCTCTCTCAAGTGATATAGAAAGACTCGTTTTATTAACCGTTTTGAAGAATGAAATGAAAGAAAGAAAGAATGCCACATTCCAATCATGAAATAATTCATTAGATTTATTTATTTATTTATTTGAGATCATAAAGATGAAATTGCCGCTTCATACGGGATTTGGTATCTCAAAATGTCAAAGAATGGTTGTAAATTAGTTAAGTTACTATACGATTTAAGGCCTTTGATCGTGTTAACTCTCCTATGAGACATAACTTAATTTCGACACCATGATTCAATAAATGTGATGGTCTATATTTAATCTGCGTCTGAAAGCGAAAACGACATAGCTCTTGACACGGTTTAGAGTGAATAGTGGATTTAATCGGCGTTAATTTTTATGTAAATTATCTACAATAGAACTATAATAATATTGTGAAAATTACTCGTTATAAAGGCATTTTAATACAACTTAATTGCTGCGTTTGGGCTTTCAACTTGAAGGAAAAACGTAACAACTCAGCATATCTGAGTGTCCTGCACCATATCGCAATTTATGAGGTCCTTGCTTACTTTTTTCTGTGGCCAGTAACCACAACTATTCAGTAATACCTATCGGTTAATTTTCAATTTGTGGAAAATAATCTTAGAATGACTCCTGTAAGTTCCATGTCTTTATAACACAAGATCTATGAACCATTTTTAAAAAAAGTTACAGCCCACTAAACTCAACAAAAAGTATAGTTAATGAGGTGATACACTGTTGCACTGCCATACTGTGCATTTCTAGGTATTAATGATGAAACCTTTTCTGCTGTCTTTCAAAACATAATAAAGTAAATGGGTGCAAATTTCAATGAAGCCACCGCTGCCGGTAAATCATATGTAATTAGTTCCCCTTGGAGAACTGCAGATACATTTTTCTTCGATGCAAACCCTGAGTTCAACTGTAGAATCTTGGTGAGCTTTAGTGAAACTTCTGGTATTTCTTTCTTTGAAATTGTATTGGTGCTTTCCATTGCATCTTTTAATGGTAAAAATGCGGCTTCCAACCACTGAAAGCTTCAGGAAGATAATTGAAATTGGCTTTAATTTAAGGGGAGTGAAGCGATGCTATGCTTATTCTAAAGAGCGGTTTTAGCATTGCCTCTTTGCATCATTGACATCAAACGTTTCTAGAATACTCCGAACATCTTCGAAACTGTCAGACGGCTGCCATCAGCCAAGTTCCCCAGTAGGTGGTGATGGGTTCTTGCAAGACTTCAACAGTTGAAAGATACTAGAGGAATCATCCCTAAAGAAAACATATTTGCTGCAACTTTATCAGGTAAAGATTGAGTTTATCGGGACAGAACTACAGGACTGTAACATCTGGTTTAGGAGGTTTCATCGCTATCGTCGGGTTGGGCAAGTTACAGCCCAAAGAACCTGCTAAATCCCAAATCATATTATGCATAATGCTGGACAAAACAAAACAATATAGCCTGCAACGTCAGAGACGCCTCGGCAGTGGAAAATCAAGATGAGAAGTTTTTACTTATTTCATAATGGCAGGAGAAACATTGAAAAGTTTCTAACATGTTCCACATTACATGTGTTGCTCACGGCTTACACCTATTGGCTGATGAGATTAGGAACTGTTTCCCCGAAGTGAATAACATTATTTCATCCCTGAAGGAAGTACACATTCAGATTTTCAAGGAAATGTTGCTACAAACCACTCTTTTGCAGAAATTTGTCAAATACCGTATTCCATGGCACGTTTGCTGATACATATTAAAAGGTCTTCTAAAGAAAAACCTGATATTAATAATTGGAACTAGATAATCGTTTACTCTTAATGCTACTCACATGCCCTTCAGGCTCTTTTTGTGGCAGCAAATGTGACTTTTGGTTACAGCTGACCTGATAAAATATAATTTTGCCATCTGTGGTAAAATTCGGATCGCTGTCAATCCAGTGGCAAATGAATCAACTTTTAAAACCCTTTACTTAAGGCACCTTGCTGGAGCAAGCGCTGTTAATTAACTGCAGTATGAGCTTCTTAATTTTACCTTCAGTTTGCTTTTAAATCTAATGATTTCCGTTCACTAACGTTTTCTTTTATTGCAACAATAATACTGCGACAGTGTAACAATATATTGTCACATTAAAGGAAAACGCTAAGTGCATAATTTTTTGTTTTAAATGTAACATTGAACAGGGGGCTAATGTTTTAAAAACACTTTTAGTAAAATGTAGCGTAATATCTTAATATGTGTTTTTCATCTGTTAAGTATTTATGGTTTTATCATATATTTTAATGTTTAAAATACAAGTTTTAGCAATTTTCAGTTTTTTGCCTATTATTTAGCAACCTTTTGGTTTTATAAGATTGGACTGTGTGATTCCAATATAATGAAAGTATAATTACGTTATAGTGACACAGTTAGGCTAGGTTTAAAACTTAAGAATGTGGGCCCAAGTAACTCTAGCTATCTAAATCTGGAAGTTAATAATGCGGTAAATAAAGAACTGCTATTTGAAGTTTACATAGCAACAAAGCGAAAACATGTACTTTGAACTGAAATGAGCATTCACATGACCCATACAGCTTAAAGGGATGGTGATAATGGAATTCAGTGAATGCTGTGGGCTTAATAATATTAAAAATCAAACCTTTGAAAGACACTTAGGTAATGAAAATATTACAGTTAATGAAACTGTAAGCTTTAAACCGTTCTATTATTATGCATCCTGAAGTTAAAAATAGTATTAATCGATTTCCAAGTTAGAGGAGCTCCTTTTGGACGCCAAATTACCGATGTGGTCAAATAGTCAAGTGGAATAAAATACCAGTACGTTTTAACCGAAATGTAGAAACGTCCGGGGAAAAAAACGTTTTTATCCTTTTAAAGTCAGCCTTAAGCATTTTACATTACATGAAAGAGAGGTGTCTCTAGCTTGAGCGAAAGAATTTAACAAGAAAAATATGCAGAGCTTCCTTTGGCATTTTATAAAGGACATGTAGGGAAAAAGCAGTTAGATGCTACCCCTGTATTTAATTTCAACTTGTCAGCTTCTGCAAAAAAAAAAAAAAAAATGTCTGAAAGTGTTGTCTGAAAAGCAAAAGTATCAAATGAAAAATGTTGTAAAAGACGCATGAGTGCATCAGAAATGCGCATTCCACCTTTGATATACTTTTCAAATGAATGAAAGTGGCAAATGTATTAAAGTTTAACGCTCCCGCATGGAAACATGTTTTGTATGAAACAGGCAAATGTTAAATGGTTAGAACATTAAATGCAAGGTTCTCTAAGCTGGACAGAAGCCGAGATACCAATGTTCTGCCCACTGCCCACCGAGCCAAACCTTAGGACTGTAATCACAACGTTTTTTAAATTATGGATAAGTGAATAATTATTTTTGAGAAAAAAAGTAGCCGATGTTACTATCAGGAATTATCCTTATTTATTTAAGCATTGCTCCCTTTTGTCTGGTTCATGCAGCAATAGTTCTAATCAAAGTTGGGGTAGTTCCAGTAAATCAACAAAGATCCGTGTATAGTATAAAGAACTTTTATATCACCATACTTTTGGCGGTTATAAAATCAAAATATGGCGGCAAACCAACAATGAAATGCCATCGGAAATCGAACACCCGCTCTTTTGGATTCTGATAAAATCCGATGAGGCCCCAAAGCCTTTGTAAATGTTCCGGAATAAACTGAAAAATTCCAATAACCTCATCCCCCATAGATCAGCCGTTAAACTTGGCCTGCTGGCATCCAGTAAGGTCGAGCCGTTAGGTAAATAATTGGAAATCGAACAACTAACCCCATCAGCTTTGACTAACACTATCACATCATCAGTGACGGCCCTAGATAGCATTTTCTTACAAGGTCTACTATGCCCTAATTCTAGAATTTTGCGAGTTTATAATATCGTGGAAATAGGTTGGTATTTTAAAATATGAGCGGATATAACTCTCAAATAAACATTTATTTTTTCAGGTAACGCTTTTAACCTTAATTTATGCAATTTAAGTGTGAATAAATATTTACAACAAAACTAGACATTGTTTAATATGTCATAAATATACATAGAACGAATAATTTAAGTATTATTGATTCATATATCTTATTTAATAGATAATACACAGAGGTAGTCAAAACTTTAACTATATATTCAGAAGCACGCACTTTTTCACTAAAAATATTATACAGAATTATAGATACTGACTTATAAACAATGTCGGTTTATAAGCAAACTTTTACATAAAATGTTTCTTATAAGAAACTAAACTAATCTGCAAAGTAACGATCATTAGATTCCATAGCCTTGGGCCACCTCTCAGCGAGGGCTATTATTACGATGATAGCAATGTATGGCTTTTTATGTAAAGAAATTCGTAATACCCATTTCTATGGCTTCAAAGCTTTCGAACTTTCTTCCGGGCGGGAAATGGATCATGGATCAAAACAAACGATAATCTGAAGGCGCAAGATCAGGGCTGGGTCTGGTAGTACTTCGATTCCTCAATTCCTGAAATGTTTTCCATTGGTGTCCGAGCGGTATGAGGTCTCGCATAGTCTTGCTGTAAGAGCTCTCTGGACACTTGTTCCATATGGACGTGTAATCGATGCGAATATTTTATTCTCAACAACGAAACGAGTTCATCAAGTGTTTAACCAGAGATACCCAATATTAGTTAACCGAAACGATATTGAGAAACTGCAAGAAAAAATTCCGACTATGTTGTACTAATATGCAGATATAAAGATTTTGTCCTACATTTTACCATTCATCAGTGTTTTATAAGTGTAAGTTTACTACCTACAATCTTTTGAAATAAATATTTGTTTGCTTATTCTCAAAAATGTTGGTTAAATATCTTTTTGCAGTAACTATTCCATTGTTATTAAAATCTTCATTTGAAGATAGCGGCTATTTGGTATCCATGAATTAACTCATCAGTAACGAGCTGAGTTCTTTGTTTCTCTGATTTCAGTTGAGGTAACTTTTGTTGTCACCCTGTGGATTGTATGCCAGTCTTTGAAGCAGTAAAAAGGGTTATAAAATGTATTTTGTTGTGTTTTAATTACTTAGTCTTGTCATAAATACTGAAGTTTTTGGCTAAATATATAGAATGTATTTTAATGCTCTTTTCATCTGCTTTTGACGTGTTCTCTCATGTATTCCAAAAGTTTAGCAGCAGTTATTCTCAAAATAACCCCTTTTGCCCTCACATATGACCGAAGACTCTCTGGCCATTCACCTGTAGCAGCACTGCTGACTCCAAGAAATAGTTGCTAGGCTGAGTATTAGAACGCAGATACACTCTCAAGCACTGATCATAAAAGGTTATTCCAGGGAATCAGGTCAGGACTACTAGAATAGAATAGAACAGAATGGAATGTTTTCTTTTAACTACAAGAGTTAAAACAAGAGTCAACCAATCCTAATAAATGCAATTATTGTTACAAGACAACTATTTAAAACACTATCATGTTGAGTTTATGTCATACACCTTAAAATTGACACAAAACAACACACACAGACACTCATACCCCGAACACCCGCCAGTAGGTTACAATGAAATTTTTTTATTCAAACGTAATTGCCATACGTGTTAGTAAATTTATCTCACTGGGAGACGAGACGATCAATTCCAGTCTTGGAGAAAGAGGTAGGTCGCTGACGGATCCACAACCTCATCGGCTCTTGCATTTCCTCGTCCGAACGAAACTGCCGTCCACGAAAAATGTGACAATCACAAGGGGAAAGATCTGAGCTGTAAGTTGACAAGCACAGGGGCCCTGTGACGATACATGACAGAAAGGCATATTCTTCCTCGTGGAACTGCTACAAATGACTCAGACATCCAGCCATTCTGTCAATCTGTTGTCCCTTTGATAGTGGCATACACGGATCCATGGGTAATGCCGACCTGAACACGAATTTGTTCCTCTGTGTTTCGTCGATTTTCCCGGACCAGACCATCAATTCGCGCAATCACATCAGATCAGACGTAATGGTCGATGGGCTCGTCCCGGGCGCGGTTCGTCTTGCAGAGATATGCGTCATTCGCGGTATTTTTTCTGTCACTCATACACTCGTAAGGGGGGGGGCGGTCTGACCGTTGTTCTTCAGATGCTCCAGATGCGGGCTCTGCGGACCCTGAGTGCCCGTGGTACCTCTGACGTACCAGAGGGAGCCGGGCCGGACTTGATTCGAGCCCCTCCCAGAAGGGAGCTGTCCGGATTGGGTTGGACTCGGCTTGGCAGTGGACCCGTCACTCACGGGGAATTGAGGACCTACGATGGCGGATTGTCCTAGGGGAGTGCCTATGGCGTGTACCCTGGGGGCCTGTGCGCCGGAATCGTCGTTGTTGGTAGGGAGGGTGGTGGCTACCTTAATGCTAGGGTGACTCACCTCTTAAATACGAGTAGGTCTAAGCTAATATGACCTATCCACCAGTTAGATTCTGGAAGCTAAGGGAACTTAGCGCGCCTGGGCGATGCAATCGTCTGCAGCCGAACGGCGGGTCGGTTTAGGAAACAAGATACCGACCTAATGCAAAAGACCACCGGGTAACACAGACCTCTGCGTTGTACCCCTGGACCTAGGGTTTGGTAAACCCGACGCAATCGCAACCTGTCACTCATACACACTTGTCGGGAACATGTAGTGTTCGCCATACACAGTAGACATTCTACGATGAATTTCGGTGCTCCAGCACTCTCAGCCACTATACCTCTCTATTCTTCTTTTCTTGCCTCCAATTCCAATACTGTACGGACACACTTGTCACTACGCTCTCCTCCAGAGCAATAAAGAAACAACTGTGTATACCTGTGCGTTTTCACTATGCATTTCTCCTATCCTACAGATAGCAGTATTCATACGTAACAACAATGTTGCCATCTGTTGCAAGGAATGAGTTTTATGGCGGGTGTTCGGTTGTCATTTGACGGCTTCTCATATATATTTCATATTATAATATAATATTTCATATTCATATTCATATTTCATATTTCATATTTCATAATATTTCATAATATAATATGAAATTAATTCATTCATGAGTTTAGTATGAAAATTTGCGGTTACAAGCTATAATTAGTGATTAAATGTATTATTCAAAAATAGATTCTCTAATTTAAATTTATAAAAACTTCAGTTAATGCCCATATAAAGTTAATAAACTTTATGGTTGTACTTATAAATATAAAAATTTAAATAAGAGTTTTTCAAGTTTAGTTTTAAATATTGACAATGTTTGACAATCCCTAGCTTTCCTCGGGAGCATGTTCCAACTCTTATTAACAAAGATTCTTATGGGGAGGTATAAGCAGCAGATCATCATGATGAGACCTGGTGCTTAATTGATGATGTGCAGATAACGAGAAGCTGAATATGTTGGGTAGCGGTAAGCAGAGTTTGGATAAGAAAATTAAGAGAATGTTAACCAAAACAGAGCATTGAAATAGTGGGAAACACCGCATTTGTTAATATTGCATATAACGAATACACGCTGTAGTCTGTTGCTGTTTTGCGTTAGATAGTTAACTACAACATATTGTCGAAGTGTGACATTGCCAATGTTTATACTAGTATGGCTAATCTTGAGCATTAATCAAATCTAGCGCATATCTCTCAAGCCAAGTCTGGATGGACCTTGCCTTGTGGGCTGAAGTTGAGTCTTGAGGGAACTCCAATGCCTAATCTTGAACAAAGTCGTTCCAGGTTCCAGCTAAACGATTTTATACTCTTGGCTGTTGTCTTCTGTTGCTTGAGCGAAAAGTAACTTACTCCAGTATAACTCACCACAAACGCATTACTGAAGCAGAGTAGTGACTTCTTTGAACCTTCAAGACCCTCTCACCAGCTTCTCATGAAGTCCAGGAATACACTCTTGTCATTTTGACGGTTGTAACTTTCTTGTCAGTAAAGGAATTTTTAGTGGTCGTTATTAACGTAACACATATTCCAATTCACTAGGTTAGTTTCATAGATAAAAATTCCCAGTGCTGCGACTAGAATTCCTCAGTTCAAGCTTCTAAGTACAATGGTTATAGTTATCCTGGATAACTCCGTCTCTCAAGTCACCATTGTCTGCTTTCGATCTGAATTCTCCAAATATGATCCGCCACTGCTTTGAGAAAGATACGGTCCTCAAAGAGCGATGGCGTCCGAATGTCATCAACAGTGCCGGTCTAAGTGTAACATTGGCCAGTGCAGAACGCAAATCTCTTATTTACAGCTTTTTAAGTATCTTGAAAACTCGCTTGATGATTTTCCAACACTAAGAGGAAACAACAACACTGTTTTCATAACTCCTATCCATAGTTTTACCTCAAGTAATGTACTTTTTCTATTTTACTTGATAGTGTCAAGCAGCGAAACCGTTATCTGACTTATTACATTTCATTTAAAATCTTTTTAATAATATTTATGACGAGACTACGTACGTACGGCAGCGAGAATGGCTTCACATTCTGCATCAGAGGTCACATATGGTTCTCTCACAGGTGAATAACAATTCACATTATGCTCCTGCTCCTGCAACAGGGTATATTTCCATCATTTTGAAGCTGCACGTGAGGCATAGAGCCCAACTGTCTTAATGGATTTTTGGGTTCATTGTTTAATTCCATTTTACTAGCATATATTTCCGCTACCCTCTGCTTGCTTCTTACCTAAAATATAATTCTGTAACTTATTTAACGAATTGGAGTTAGACTAGGGACGTAGTTACAACATAAATCTAAAGGAATCCTAAACATTACTACTCTAAATGGGATCAAATTAGGAAAATGCCGGATATTGGTAAGCATGGGCACACAAACATTATTTGAATCCTAAACTGAGTGTATAAACAGTAATTATTACTTACATTCATAATGAACGCAACCAGATGGCTACTCCTGGAGCAATCGGCGGCATGTCCTCTCTCCTTAACCTCTCACGCTCGACTCTCGAAATCCATTTAAGAATGCTTTTTAATCTCTATGTTGCGCATGTGTAGACCCTAATTTTCATCACATAATCCTTTCAACTGTCACTTCTACCTCTTAACGAACTTCATACTACAATACATTTCCCCAAATCCCTATAAGCCACAATATGTTACATAGCTCGAACAATATATTTTCAATTCATGTATAGGCATTTTTTTCAGGATTTGCAATATTTATTAGTTCATGGAATTAAAGTGATTAAATGTTATGTGCTTAATGTTTTACATAGTTCTACAGCGCATAGTTCGTTTTCCTCAAAATGTTACCTGGAATATGGAGATTATGCTCAAATTAATAAGTTAACAGTAATATAATTCTCTACTTGCCTATTTAGATAAACCTATTTGGGGCATTCGTTTCTCAATTCTAGTAGAAGCACCTAAATTGCTAAACTAACTTGGTGATTGTAAGGAGCACTTACTTGCCTGTCATAACGCCGACACTCTGCAGAACTACACTTCTGAGTGATTTTCGACAAAGTAATCTTGTTAGTAGCTCATTGTATAGAGTTGTCTCCCATGGTAACGTCCTTCGCCAAGTTTCCTTTAAGGCTCTGTGTCTACTCTCGCCTTTGACTACACAGTTTTACCGAGATATCAGAATGTCCTTTTCGTGCAAGCTCACAATAATTTCAGACGTTCACTAACGACACTTCTATTTAATAATGCATTACTCGCATACATTATATTGTAACAAAAACCAAAAGAAGAATTTCAAAGCGGTGTTGCTTCAAGCGCTAGCGCTACTCGTGAACTCACCAATTTCATGTTTGTATGTAAAATCCATTGTTATCTCCCTCAAAGCGGTAAACTTACTGACGTCAGCATCATTGAAGTGACCCATAATGTTAATGAAATTCCTTTTAACTTCCTTTAAATTTCACACTGTCAATATTTTTGATAAAATGTATAGATTTTTTACTTTTGGCATTTTTGTGTTGTATACCTTGATTTCGTGTAGTGGCTAAATGCAATTTAATATCTTTAGTACCCAAACAAATGACTTGGAATTTTCATATCTATTAATTTGCTGAGAAAAATGCTCCATGTTAGCAACCCCCGTTTTGTTTCACGCAATGTCACAGATTCATCTCCAAATAACCAACCGGGAAAGCAGAACAAATCATTATAATATCACACCCTTAAGTTCATTATTTTTATTAAAAATATCCTTATTGAAGTTTCTTAGAACAGCTTTACAATTACCTTTTTGAATGTACCTTCTTTTGAATATAAACAGTAGGGCCCATACTTCGGTTTCCAATTTACTTCTTAACGTCAGTGAAGAAAAACGCTTTGCGCAAACTCTCTGCGTAGCGGTAGCTCGCGGTCTGCAAAATAAGTGGAGCACATACAATTTTATAATTAATTCTGTGGCACCGTGCATGAATCTTAGAAACTTTAAATTGTCATAAGAAATCGTGTAATTCTGCTCACTTTAAATGCTGTTTTCTCAAAACCACATTGATGTAAATTATAGAATTAATGTACGATGCCACATAATTGACCTTGGCACAAACATTTGCCTATAAATTCCAGTAAGGAAGCGCACTCTTCCTGTCTTTTATTTGGGCGAATTCCATAGCTTTTATTTACTTATATTTATTTTTTGTTTCATGCTAAAATGTAAGCGAAGCTACTGGCCACTGTTTTGGCACACACATTTATTACACAGGGACATAAAATGTCGCCAAAGAGACAAGCTATTTCAAATGAGTTCATTTTTCACACCAGGTACTTCACAAAGAATTTTGAAACTGAGAAGCATATTGGTAATGGAATTTGGCAATGACCTCTGGTGTTTAACGTCCGTTTCTACTACTGAGGAACCACTGGCGGTGGATACTGTTGATACATGAAATGAAATGATATATTGGGAAAGGGTTTTTTTTTAAAGAAGGAAACGTTCCAAGTCGAAGTTTAGGGTACCTCCCCGGCATTTACCTTTTATGAGAAAAACCTGAAAAAAGTCTCACTCAGAGAATACAGTCCTGGCGGGACTCAGACCCCAGACCTCCCGCCTACGAATCTGCGCCTTAATGAGCTCGGACATACGTGGCGGTCTCCGCTTAGTGGCTTTATCTTCGTTACACCCCTTTAACTTCCCCGCCTGGTTGGGGTGTTCAGTATTCTATCGGGGGGTAAGTCATTTTGTTCTCAATGTGGCAGCCAATGGTCAGTTTGAGCCTTATGATTTCAAAAAGTGAGCACTTTTAGGAGATGTGTGATGACAAATTCATCGTAACCATTGAGCGCATAGAGACATCTCTATCCGTATACACCATTTAGGCTCTAAAGAACACATGGGTTTTCCGCATAAGACTTGATAATCCGTATATTGTCAGTTCTCGCCAGACCTTTCCAGTAATGCTACTAGTCACATTTAAAGTAATGGGAGCGCTTATCTAAAGAGAGTGAGTATCTCTTTTTCATTTGCTATTGGGAGGGTACGTGAACTTGTGATCTATATGTCAACTATATTCATGCTTCTTGTTTAATTGCTTTCTAACGACTGACAATGAAAATGAACTAATTGTTTTATTTGAACATTATCCATTACCACAGTGCATGTATTTAACGCACTGGCTCCGGATAAGAAAAATAGCAATTAATTTTTTTTTTCCTCTCTTACAAACAGCAAGGGAAAGGGTGAGACTGGAAGTGCAACTGACAAACTTCTCCATTCAGGTCCTTTTCGCTTTAGAACAAGGAAGTACACTTATCTTCTTATATTTTAGACGTTATGCAGTGTGGGGTTAATTTTAAAGATTATGTTAATAAAAATAATAATAGCTGCACATTAATTCTGTGTGTTAAATCTTCTTTAAAATGATAAAATGGAAATTCAGTGCTCCATTACACCTTACCAACAGCTTTCATTGCCCTTAAATATAGACCAGAACTTTTCTTTCGTGATTTTATGCTCTACACAGACAGAAAAGCACACAACATGTGGAAAATAAAATAACTAAGAAACAATTTAAAATGTTAATCCTGAAAACACCTGAAATACCTTAAGAGTTGGATTCTTAAGTGTACCAATAGAAGTAAATCACATGCTGTTTAATGTAGAGCAATTATTAAATGTCTTAGTAGTGTTTACAAAGTATTACTTCTCTTAAGACTAAAATATATAATAAAGGGTTTAAAACATTCATCTTAATAATTACTTCCCACAACAGCAAGTTTATCTTCCTGTTAATTTATATAGAATTAAAGTTTATTTTTTGAAATGGTAACGATTTTGTTATCCCTTAAATTATAAACATAGTGCTACAATATGTGCACCGTTGTGTGTAGGTACCGAGAAGTAATTTAAATACAGGTTCATTTGCATCAGGTTTACTCTATCTTTTATTTTAGGATGTACCTAGGATTTTGTTGACATGGAGCATACATAGGATGAAATGTGGAGATGTTCGTATTTTCTATTTTTACTAAAATGGTTTTATTTTATTTAGTTATTTTTTTTTGTTTGATTTATTTATGGGCGCTCATTAACATCTCAGGTCATCTGCGTCTCATTCAATTGATTTATTTATGGACGCTCTTTAACATCTGAGGTCATCAGCGTGTCTCATTCAACTCAGGGAGTGAAACGGCCGACAAATTTTGTTCAGAGGCCTCTCTTTCAGGCTTGAGGTTCTTTTTCGTGCCGTAAATGTACGACACGGGACCCACGACTTTACTTCCCTTCCGAAGGAAGCCATACTTAGAATTTTTACGCCCGAAAAAATCCATTGCTCCTGCCCGGGTTCGAACCCGCGATCTTGGGTTTAGAAGGCAAGTATGGTAACCACTACACCACCAGAACGGACGAATTTTATTTAGTTAAACTGGACTTGGTATATAATATGGAAAAACTTCCAGACCATGGAACATTGAAGGTTTTTGCTATCATGTTTCGACCCTGATGACTTGTAATAAACAATAAAGCGATTGTTGTCGGCGAGTTGAATATTGTCTGTAGTTTCTTTGAACATACCAAAGTCAGATTCTATCTTTTTCATAAATGGATAAATCAACAGAATGTATAACTATCCTTCCACTGAACTCAATTAAAATGCATGAACTATTTGATGAAGATGTAATTAATAATTACATTCCAGACAAATTTAAATTCTTTTCTTCTAAGCTCTCTAAGTGTAATTTTTTTTGTTAAAGATATTTAAATAGCATTGTACTATTCACATTTGTAAATTTTCAAATAGTAACATAATTTACTTACTGTCTTCCTAGTACATAAGCGTCAGTACAAAGGGTATTCTCCGTTATGGAAAGCCTGTGAACTCCACATAGAAATGGAATAGAAGTCAGTAAAATTAAAAATATGTGCAAGTTAAACTCTCTGTAATTATGTAGCGAGTTCTTTGATGCGATGAAAGGAAATAATTTTTTGAAAAGGATAATATTTTCCTGGAAATATGACTGGCATAGAAAGCAGATACCTAGTAGCTTTCAATAAGCACTTTAACATGATCTATAGTACAGGCATAATGTTCTTGTGTTTAATTTATGAGGAATATTCAATGATATTTCTTCTTCAAACACTTGTATTCTGCAATGGTGGCACAATGTAATGTCCTGAGTCATTATTTTTACTTCCAGAATAATGGGAACCCTATAGTAGCACTTACAGACTTTTATTATAGCAGTTTTAAAGTACACACATGTAAGTGTAACTGTCGCTGTACATGCTGATACCGTCCTTATAACAGTCAAAATAAACGTACTTGCATATATATATATATATATATATATAAACATCAAACTACTTAAATCGCACGTTTTCTATGAGTAAGTTTGTGTGCGTGTTTACAAACATGAATAACATTCTTACACCTGAACCCCCTTCCCTTTACTCACCTCCTCTCCAACTCCGCTTTCTTCTGTAAGCCATTAACCTTCTTTGTCAGGTCTTAGCTAGAAATATTCCCAATTTGTGTGTGTATCTCTCATGCTCCAACATTTCCTGCCAAGTGTTCAAACTTCTGCTGGAATTCAGAAATTGGGTGTTAAATGCTCATTTCTTAAAATCTGATTTCCCTGCTTTCTGCCAGAATGTGCCTTCGGGTATCGATTTCTCCGCACGTGGGCAAATTCTTTCCACAAACCTTATCTGAGCGAGGCAAGACCACTTCTTTCTTCTCTCCCACAGACATCTAGGTAAAACTCCTCTTCCACATCTAATCTATTTGAGCCTGCAGGTTAAGCGATACCTTTTCTGCGCATTGAGTCTCGATATTTTGCTATCTACATCTGCAAACGTCTGTTAACTAGATATACCGCAGGCTAAGCTACCTTGTTATTCATGTGGATACACTATAACAATAATCTGAAACATCCATCTTTCAAAGACTAGCCACAAGAGTAACCACGGCCAGTATCACAATCGAAAATGGATAACCACTTTGAGACGTCAGCTTTAAATCGTAGCATCAACTTTGGTTTGATGCTATAGCCAATAATACCGACAGTAGCCGAAATTGGGGCGGAATGATTTAATCAAGGTCCTCATTAGTCGTTTCCATCATCCTCCTTGGAAAAGCTGCTTTTAAATTCAGATTCGTGATCAGAGTGAACGATATTGCCTCTCTAATTGAGGAGGATTTCCGCCTCTGATCCGTTACTCCATGTTTGCGTTTTAATGGAACGCATTTTATCGGAGTATCGCTAGTTATTTGTTTTATTCAACAAGGCGTGTTGTTTTATACTTTTAAAATGTGTATCGATACAGACAACCATATTGCAATATTTTGTGGCTGCTCATCAATGAAACAACTGGCATCAAGTTGCCGTGTATCTAAATTAGGCACTTTTTAATACAAGATAAAAATATGCACTTTTAGATAAAAATAACATTTACCAATTAACCTAGAGAATATTAAAGAGCAATCTTTTTAAATGTATAAAACTACACCTATCAAAATGTCTTACTGAATTCATTTCCAGTAAGTAATAATGTTTAAATGAAACAAATGGCATATTAATTGCATTATACAACTACAGAGATGTGAAAATTATTGAACTCAAGTAGTTTGCTGTAAAACAGAGTTCGTTATATGTTCTAAAATCATTGTTATTTACAACTTAATCCCAAATCAATACTTTATGTGCATGCCTTTAAACATTTATTAACAAATAAATTTGTTTTGGCACGCCTTCTATAAGATAAGAAATTTATACATGTCTCTTCATCTTCAATTAGCTGCATGTTTAATATTATAGCAGTTTTCTTCCACCTTTGTTTGGCAGTTTTCCATGGATTCTCTAACCTTTTTTCAGCTAAAAAAAATCTGGGCTTTTTGGGTGGAAGCACAAGGCTTATTTCCATAACATTTCTCTATTGACATTGATTCATCTTACCTTCAATAATATATAAACACGCTGTACCCGATTGACATAACACTCCATACAAAAGTAGGATGTTTTATTTTGGGCGAGCATAAATAAGAAAACTCTTCTTTTGGGTTCTTCATGCTATCAGTCGCTTTCTTCACAAATGGAGAATGTACACTGGTCAGAAAAGCAGACTTGTAATGGAAGAAAAGAATCGCTTGATCACGATAAGAGTAGTTTGTATATTAGATCAATAGAGTTCATGAAGATATGTGTTGAAGGAACTGTAGTTTTTAAATTATTATATTTAGGACTCTTCTTAACCATTAAAAATGTTTATTTTTCATTTTTCATTTGTGGGGGGGGGTGTTGTACTGGAAGTTATGCACTTGTGAAATTTGTGCGGACAGTAAAAGTAAAACATCAATTCCTTTCCTGAGCTTGTTTTATATCTTGCCTAATAGGCCTTTACGTTGGGTTCTTGGACTCAGTCTGCCTTCTGTCCTCATTTTACCTCCCAAGCAGCATTGGGGTCATTTAAAGTGCCTGGTTTACACGACTTACAAAAGTTTGTGAAATGTGTAGTCTTTTAGCTGTCTCTCACTGCTTTTTCTCCAATGATATCTTTGTAATAGCAAAACTTCTTGGTGAAAAAAGGCTCGTCATGTTCATGATTTAAAAAAAAATCTTTAAATAAAAAAAAAAAAAAAAAAATAAGGCACATATATAGGGTAGGTGAGAAGCTACTCCTTATTGTGATATACTATAACCTTCTTAACAATTGGTTTAATTTAGTGAAGCAGGCTTTGTGGTGGCGTTTAATATGATAGAAATCTTATGCAGTGAAACTTAAAAACTCCACATATGCATCAGAGATTGTACCCTAAGGGAGTATTTTCGACTGACTTGGGCAGGTACTTCTGTGGTGTGCTAGTGAGGACATGGCGAATGCGATCTTATAGTTCATCCAAAACTTTTGGTTTGGTGCGGTACTTATCTTCCTTCACCCAACTCCACAAGAAAAAGTCACATGGAGGGAGTTCGGAAGTCCGTACTGGTCCTTTATGCGGACCTTGGCGACCCAACCAATGTCCTGGAAAATGATGGTCAAGCCATTCACGAATGTTGAGAGCAAAATGAGGTGGGGCACCATTTTGCATGAAAATAAGATCATTGATATTATCGCATTCTACCGCTTTATTAAGTCACATATAATATTTATACAAAAGGTATAAGCATATTACAATAGGGAGTTATTTACCAACGACCTTGTATATAAAATATTTTTCAGATATAAACTTGAGTATTCAGAGATAATGTTAAAAAAATATGTTGAAACTTAACCTATACTGCCTTAGTGATGAAATTAGTTCACCTAAAAACCAATTTCAATATTCCCAGTAATAAAAAATGAATACTTGAATGGCTTTCCATTGTTGCCAACACTTTTTCATACACACGGTTATCAAAATCTGATTGATTAATATAAACATTTCTTTGTGCGTTCTCTACTTCGAAGATAATATCTTAAAAAGAAAGAAAGAAAAATTAAAAATGTGCTTTGAATATAATAATTAGCACGTTTCTAGAGCAGAAAACTGCAACAGTCCATAAGCTTGTCAATTTGGATGCCTACCTTTGGAAGAATTCTACACCTTTGGTAAAGATCACGAATATAATGTAGCATTGTATAGGCATTTGATAAGTCATCTAATATACAAAACAAATGAAAATCAAAATAGGGATATCCTTAATTTTTTTTGAGAGTATTCGTTTCTATATTAATTATTTTTAAATTAGGAACATTGCACAGTATGTACCGGTAACAAATAAAGCCAGAACTTTTCATGCAAGTTTTGTACTAAATTTAAATGAAAAGTTTTGTAAAATTTCTTTCCTTTTCCATGTCCATTATATTCGTTTTTCTATGCCTGTGTGAAAAAATTGAGCATAATAGGCAGATACAATAGTAATGGCTTCAGCACTACACAATTTTATACCTTTAATAATCAATATAAGGATACAAGCTGACATTAAGCAATTACAGAAAATTTACTCCTGGTGCGCAGTCTAAGTGGCACTATAGCGCGACTTTGAGGCGCCGCAGCGTTGCTATGCTGGCGTGAAATACTCCAGGTATATTACAATACAACACTTTCCGAAGCGGATTTCAACCCCACTATCTTGAAATGGTCTGCTATTTACATCGGATAAGCATTAAGGAAGATCTGTATTTCCAATGAGTATGAGCATTTAGAGGGTATAGGCTTAATTGTACGGCTTCATATTTCATTTTGAATAAAGAAGGTGTTACACAACAAGCAGGTTGAATTTAAAAATAAAATAATGGTAACATTGTGAATAGTATAAAATTTTTTTTATGCATCAAAATATTAAAGAGGGTAATGAGAGTATAGTATTACTAGCACTAGTGTTCAAGCAACGCAGAAAGTAAGCACTGTCCTCTGCAATGCGGTTACTATTCGGTTTTCAGCTAATGTGCCCGAATAAAACAGGAAACGATAAACGGTAATAAAGAGAGATAGTTACTGTTTTAGGACTGATGCTTTCTCGCTTGCTTACTCTGAACTTTAACATTTATCTGCATTCCATGAGGTTTTTGTACTGCGTATGTACTTCAGAACGTAATGTACAATTTTATGTTAGATTAATTATATATATGGGCATTTAAATGGTTTCAAGTATTGCCTGTTTACATTATGTTTGCTGACAGTCAAGGAGAAAGTTAACCCAGTTTAGAACCGAGCGCTGCCACTGAGTAATACCCAGTTGGGTTGACGTCAAGCTAGCGGCAAGTGAGAAGGAAGGGAGCCTTCTATCTGCTTTACATGAGCCGCAACGGCGATAGCTTTAATTTGTTTATGCCCACTACAATACAGCCTGTTAAAGATGTTTCTGTGCAATCTACCGATATCCAAACGGCTGTGCGGTTATGTTCTGCCATGAGTCAGAGCGGTCGCATGTAAACCATTCGCAGGGCTCCCACTAAAATCGGCAAACGAAAAATAAGTGGTAAATAAACATACTCATTTATCCCATATAAATAACAAAAGTATTTAAACTGCAAGAGAGATAACAAAAGTATCAGTACATTTAATACATTACCACGCTATACAGTGATATTTTGCGTATTAGATAAATTGTGCTGTTATTGAAGTATTTGAATGTTATACATTATTCATAGCGTTATGTATTTTGATGCATTCGTAATGAAACCTTTTTAGCAGCAAGATTAATTTGCAATAGATCTATAGAAAGTATCGTTTTGTTTATGTTGTATGCTGCGTATTTTTAGTGGATTTGTTGATTTCAATGTTAAATTTTATAAGTAAAAGTATATCTCAGAAGGTAGGTTAAACATTGATGGATAGTTCGAAATCGATGTCTTTGCTGTCCTATTACTTATACTTGTACCAATTCGTATGCCACAAATATGACTTTCTGTGCATTTATAAGCCTTACCTTCTTTCTTTATTCTTTCTCCCTTGTCTTCTTAGGGGCTTTAATCCGGTTTTGAGCAATGCCTCCTTGTTGAACGTAATCCACTCTAAACCTTCTTTTTTCACATGGTGTTTTACGTCTCGGTTATTAGCAGTGTCGCAGCTGATGACTTAATTTCCACCTTCTTTTCCATGTCCTTAAACGTTGCTCTCTGAGCCTGTGCCCTGCCAGTCTCACGGCAGTATACATAGCTATACGGTTGAATCTAATTTGAATTTTGCTATGCGTGAAAGCTTTTTAAATATAAAGCAGCTCATAGTAAGCACGGGAAGTTTTTAGAGCTTCTCTAATCAATTATCTCCTTTCAAAACTGCATTTCACGATATTTTGCACAAATTTGTATCTACTGGTTCAGTACGAAACAGTAAATACAGCAAGAAAGGACATTTTCGCGGAGAAAAAACAAAAAAAAAAAAAAAATTGGCGAAATTCTTAAAAATGCATCTCTTTCCAAAATAAAAACAAAAATTAGAACAATTTAGGGTTATAAACCTTGTCAGGTCGCTGGGTGTTTTACAGAAAATGATTTGCAGTGGAATAAAAAGCATTCTCACCAGTAACCAAACTTTAGTATGTGTTTTCCCAAGTGTCTATTTAGTTAAGGGAGGACGCTCCCGGAAAAACCCGCACTTTAACTGTGCTTCAGACATGTGTACAGAATTATCTTTAAATGCTGCAATTGTTGTCTGGAGACAATATATTCGTGCAGAAATCTGAGACGATTTGTAAGAAATTTCCTTGCACCTCACAGCTGTAATGCTCATAAGTTTGTGAATACATTTCAGGAAATGGTATCTGTTATGGATAAGAAACCAAAAGCAAAACATTGTGACGAAATAATTAGAGAAAGATTGAAACGAAGTCCAAAGAGATCTCTGCCAAGGCTTGTACAAGAATAAAAATTTCGCAAACCTTTAGTCATTTGATAAGGTAAGAAAAATAAACTTCTTCAACTGGGTTTGGGTTATGGGGATAGTGACTATTAATCGCATTTATCTATTCATTTTTAGTTTTTTATTTTTATTCTTTTTTTAACGGATGAAGCATGGTTTCATTTAAATGGCCATCTCGTGGTACAGAATAACAGCAATAGAGTGCAGAAAATCCCTTTTTCGTGCACGAAATAGCATTGTATGACCAAAATGATCTATGGCGTGCAGTGTGCAGTGAATGCTTAGGGAACTATTGGGCCTATATTTTATTAAAATACTATTGATATGCCGAGATGTTGAAGAAATGCCCTACAAACTTTTTTTTTTTTTTTTTTTTTTTTTTGTCAAGACGCCGCTACAACGCACAAAGCTGACCTCTTGTTAACCTTAACTGAAGAAAACAATTGAAGATATTATCATTAGTAAGAGTTAATGCCAGAGCGATCACCAGGTCTTAGTATGCAAGTTCTGCTTATGGGGTATTTTGAAAAATAAAATGTATTGGAATAACCCGCCTATATTCGAAGAACTGAAAGGCAATATAAGCAGAGAAATTGCAGAACTTTTACAAGGAGAATGCAAACGTTCTTGGAAAGTGCAGGAGAGCTATAGTTGCACAAGGACATCATTTTCAATAAAGTGTAATTTTCATTAGGGACCTATGCAGTTGAGTTGAGGGGTTATGTACATCCAACTTAGCTGACAAATGGAAGTTCATTTAAAGGCTCACCAAATATGAAGAAGCACCAGATAGGAGTAATCATATTGATTTACTTCAGTTTACAGACAACTGCGAACTATGTCTTCTGCCGAATTAAATTGGAAAGCATAGCGTACATAATTCTTTGGTTTATAAACATTATTGAATTACCTTGATTAGTCATTAAGTGTAAGAGTGAATATCCACATTTATGAACACTTCCACTAGAGTACGCTTTGTACAATTTCTATTCTTCTGATTTACATTTTATAATATTGCAGATATAATGCTTTAGTTATTAAAAACATGATATTATTAAAAATCTGAACCCCTATAAAATATAATGATAATATTCGCTGAAAAACGCAGCAAACATTTCTGTATTCTGCGAAAAATTATGTTTAGAATATTATTAGAATGTATTAAATAAATAAATGATGAGAATGTATTTGTTATTAATCGCTAAAATGATCACACTAATTAAGCTGTAATGTTTACAATAACAGAAGATGTAGTCTTTCTTTAAGGAGAGGTTGTAAATATTTAGCTTCCATCTCCACTATGTTAATTTTCTGAACTTTATGTACCTTTTCTCTGGAAGTACATAAGCTAGAAGAATTAAACGTTGCACACCTTTAGTTATTAATTGTAGTTTTTGAGTAAGGTGCTTAAAACCAGTTTTATCAGCTTCTAATTTTGAAAACAAAATACTAAAATGTCTTTCTACGTTTGCTAGTTTTAAAGTAGTAGTAATGGACGTTTTATTGTACGTTTTAGTATACACTCAAAAAATACAACTTTCGCACGGGCCTTACGGCCGTACATGCTAATGTCGTCCTTATAGCAATCCAAAGGATCATATACATACATAGTCGGTCCTGGTATAGTGGTTACCATACTTGCCTCCTAAACCCAAGATCGCGGGTTCGAACCCGGCCAGGGTCGATGAATTTTTTTCGGGCGTAAAAATCCTAAGTATGGCTTCCTTCGGAAGGGAAGTAAAGCCGTGGGCCCCGTGTCGTACATTTACGGCACGATAAAGAACCTCAAGCCTGAAAGAGAGGCCTCTGAGCAAAATTTGTCGGCCATTTCACGCCCTGAGTTGAATGGGACGCTGATGACCTGAGCTGTTAAAGAGCGTCCATAAATAAATCATTAAAAAAATACATACATACATGCAAATACTTCGATATAGTTAGTTTTCTATTAATAATTTAAATTCAAATGCATAGACATGATTGGAACTCTTACTTTTGAGCCTCCCTTCCCTTTATTCACACCCCCTGTCCATCTCCCCCTCTTTATTAAGGTCATTAACCTCCTTTGTCGGGTCTTCTTTAGAAATATCCCCAAATTGTATCTCGGGTGCACCAACACTGCCCGTCATATGTTCTAATTTCTTTTGGAAATCATAAATTGCGGTGATAAATGCTCATTTGAAATCTCCGTTTTCCTTCATTCTGCCAAAATATGCCTCCAGGTATCGATTTCTCCGTAGAATGGGTGCATTCATTCCCCAATAGCATTAACTGTTTGCTTTATTTATGAAAATACCAAGGAGTATATAGAAAATGACGCCTGTAAGAATTAAAACATTTAAAGTTTCTACTATTAGTAGTTTGGAGGAAAAGGAACATTTGTAATTAAAAATATGCGAACCTAGAAGTTCATCGAATAAAAAAAGTAAAATAACAAGTTCAGCAATCACAAATTGCTTCTTTATCTAAACATTTAGTTTACGTGCATACAAAGTAAAATAATTACTTTTCATAAAATTAGTATTACTAGACAGGAAGTGAAAATTCCGCTTAAGTTTTATAACTTTTATAGTTCACTGTTAAAAATCCTCAACTTTCAGGTAAATTTAACTTCAGGAGATGTTTTATATCTTTCCAACACAGTCTTTTTAAATGATGAGAAAATAAAAGCTTTAAACTATATACCGTTGAAAACTAGTCATTCAGAGCTCAGAAACGAAAGGTGGTGATGCTTCATCTATCTCCATCACGTTATACACAAACGATGCATCACAGAGAGAAATGCTTGCAATGGCTGGCAGGGCAAAGAGCTACGAGGAAGCTATTCAATTGATAAATCGAGACGCCGGTATAAGAGTTAAGTGCTTACCATAAAGTAGGACAGTTGAGGAAACTGAAGAAAAACCCCACGTTGCACAACTTTAATTATTGTTTAAAAAATAAAATACATATTCAAGTAATTAAATAGAGTGGGTATGCAAAAGTAGAAAACGCTTGGTTTTGCTAATATGAGATATGAAATGTGCAAGATAAAATTAACAATGCAAACAAATGTGTAAATATAACTTATTTTTATTATGCGCAATACCGAAGTTTTGTGCATGCTTTAGAGGAAATATAAACGAACATCTGACATTCAGAGTTTGGTGTTTCGACACTCTTCCGATAGAATGCTCTTTGTTCCCGACTGCATATATCCACCAGTGCTAACCTCGTCAAGCCTCGATACCATCACATTTAATAGTTGTGACAAAGCACATCAGTTTTTTACTGTTTTTTTAACATTAACCTGACTGTTGGTTTTAAAACCGGGAAACATTATTTGCTATCCCTTCCTTGATGTTACTAATGCAAAATGTAAACAAAATAATTTACTAGGTATAGGAAGGAAAGTATTGTATTTATTTACATTACAAGGAAATAATATATTTGGGTAGCCTTGTCTGCTTTTATTTAATCAAAGTACAGGAGATATTAATAAAAATAAGGGCTTTTTATCACGAAATCAACTATCTAGACTGACCCACTCATTATGTAATATATGCTGTGTAGTATATTGGCATTCAATATAGATGTTGTATGTAAAATGAAGCCTAAACGTAACCTGGATTCTTAAACAAATAGTTGAAAATTCATTGCATCATTTCAAGACAGGTATATTATGCATTTTATCAAAAATATTTTAAGTGTTTCCTCTGAAATTGAATTTATTTTTTGCTGAATGCGATTCTTCCGTTTTTATTGCTATTGGATGTTGAGCATACACAAACATTTTACATTAGTCATATAATAAATAATGCTAAGTACTCAAATCGGGCGAACCTGTTGTCACAAAATTCTTCCAAAATGTTATTGTAATACACCCAATGTAACACTTTCTTTTTGGAAATACTCCTTTTGATACCCATTATGGATATCTTCTTGGGTTTTGTTCAAACTTTTCTTTATACACCATAACACAGTTTGGTAGTAAAATATTTTCGTGATATGACAGCCCAGATTCCAAATTTCAATGAATGTAATGAAGTTTCAGCAAATTCGTATGATTTTTTTTTTTTTTTTTTTTTGTATACCATATCCGGAATTTTTGATTGTCCACACACAAGAGAAAAGAAACCAAATTTCATCTGTATAAAAGATCATATTAAGGGTTTCATCTGTTATGGGTTGTTGAAATCAATGAGTCCCTCCATGAACTCAAAGTTTGAAGTTGTAAACTACGGTCACGTTGTATGGGAGCATTCTATTTCTTGTTGAGAATTGTGTGAACACTTCTATACTAAACCCCAATTTCTGCATCTAGTTTCTTGGTTGACTTTCTAAAACTTCGGTACATTCTTTCTCTATTATCTTTAACAGCATCATTTGACTAACACTTATCTTTCTTTCTGTGCATCCTGCTCCTCGACATTTATAGACCAAATTAATGAAATTCCTACGAGAATATTTCGTAATGAAATAATGATTTAATTTCTGCTGGATTAACATAAATATATTTATTCAGAGAGTCTATCTACCTGTGGGAAAATAAGTTTCGATAATGTGTACTCTTTCATCAGTAGAAAACGCAACCATATTTATGGGATATAGTATACTCGGCTTTGAATTCACGTCCAACCTGAGTTTATCGTATGTGGAGGATGGAATGGGAGTGAAGTCCATTCAAAAATGCTCATCATGTATACCAAATGCTAGTTAATACTAAGGGCAAATGGTGAAACATCGCTAGTTGAAGCTGTACAACCGCGAAATCCTGCAAAATGTTTACAGATTCAACGTAAACGGAGCAGAAGCTAAAAGGATTATCAGAGATGAAATACTGACAGTGAAAAGGACAGAGACAACATTACGAGCTACTGGTCACCATGCTATGAATTTCTATCCACTAAAGAGCTGCTCTGTGCCTTCTCCCACATAATATCGTAATTTCCTCTAAATGCAAAACTCTGTAGGTTCATCAACATAGCGAATTTGCAGAAGCAGTAATTGTGTTATGCAGTACACCATGTGTCTGGCTTCTAGAACTTTAAATTTATCTTTTAAACTTACGGGTTTATATAAACATTAGAGCTCTTTGTAAGCAGATAAATACTTCGACGAGGAAGATGAGTACAGATGAAACAATTTCTTCGGAAACAAGATATCAGCGTATGGTTGACGGGAGCACCGCAGATGACGGCAGAGGGATGGAGGTTAGCATCGGATTCCATGCAGTATGGTCACAGCAACAATGCTAAAAGTGAGTTAATCGATTGGTAACCTGTAGTGCAATGCCCATTGTTCAGAGTCTCCTATATGATGGTTGAAGTTTGGGCAACATTGCTTCCATGGAAGTAGAATTTATGTTCTTAGTGATGAGGCAGAGTAAGATTTTCGAGCACACGTATACTCTTTGACTTACATGTTGCTTTGGATGAAGGTTGTGATGGGTTTAATGTAAGATAATGGAAATATGGGAGTACTACTACAGACTTGAAACAAAACGGCAATCTAAACAATGGAAACATCACTATTCTTCACATATAATGTAAAATCGGCCGGGAAGATCATAGCGTTGGTTTCATGGTATGCCAAAATGATAAAAAGCATTTAATTATGGTAGGAATTGATATATAGCCACTTTATTCCCCTAACTTGGCTCAACCGGACTTCGATTTAGTTCCTAGACTTAGAAACTTTCTTGATGGAAAGAAATGTTCGTCCAATGAGTAGTTTAAATATCAGTAAAGGTATATTTTGCAGGCCTGCAGGAAAGTGATGGGATAAAGGCAATGAAGCATTGCTGGAGAAAGTGCATTAGTGTCAAGGGAAATTATGTTGAAAAATACAAATATTTCAAAAAGCTGTGCCATAATTTTTGTGCTTCATTTCTAGAAGTTTTCAAATAACCACACACATACACGTGTTTAGTTAAAATAGAAATATTTAATTAAATCTCATTGGATACAATAGGATACGGTTGTAAGCAGGCGTTAACGGTATCATCAAGGAGAAAATTCAACCAGCAAAGACTATTAGTTATTCCTTACATCAAACAATAGTCAAAATTGTCTCTTGGACAGCAGGCTGAACTCTTCGAATATTTCATTTTATTTCAAATTAAATCTTTTCCAGAAACTATTTTAATGACTTTGAACAACAAACAAGTTTTTTATGCTAAACTGTTAGCATTTGACTAAGAAATGAAGATAAGGGTTTAATTTGGCTTAGTTCTAACATTAAAGTAATGGGTATCTAATGTCCATAAAATGCTAATAAATTGTTAACAATTAATTATATTTTGAAATGTTAGTGCGGTATAAAAACAACTAACTGGTAGAAAACACACTAATCCTTGGAGAAAATTGGATAACATTTGGTTTTTTTTCAGAAAAAATACTGTAGTAACCTAAAACTTTGATACAAAAATATTTTATAAGGTTTTAGTAGATTTGTTGTCATTTTAACACCTGAGATCTAATGCTCTGATATATTGTTAAATTAAGAAATATTTCTGCAGTATTATTTTTCTACGTACAAGTCTATTTTAAAGTAATGAAACAGAAAGATATCTCTCAGCATTAGCCTCCGAAAAAAAAAAAAAAACTTAACTTGATTATTTTTTAACTTATTTTCAATTGTTTCAATAAAAATGCATTTTAAAAATAAAGCTTAAAATATAGTCATTACGTGTAATGACGTGTAATATTTAATTACATTTTGGGATTGCATAACAACATGATATTTTATTAATAAAATATTTTATTAAAAATGAGCACCTTAATACTGCTTACAAATGCACGATCACCCATAAGAGCGCGGGAAGCTTGGTGGCTGGAAATAAACTGTCTGCCTCTTGAGTCTGATATACGAGCTGGTATCAAAAAGTTCCCGTATTTGTTCTCTTAGAAAGAAAAAAAATTCATTTACCTGCTATGGGTAGTTATACAAAGATCTCAGCATTTCTATTACTTTTGCAATGCGATTTCAAAGTCTTGTTTGTGAAGAGAGTGCAGAACTTTCTGCAATTCACTCTGTATCTCGTCAACGGCGTTGAAGCGGCGACCTTTACCTCTACTGATCCAAACGACACATAACGATGTCAGCAGTTTCTTTGATTATTCTCCTACGATGTCTACGAATAATTTTCCGATCTTTTTACAAAATTTTGGCGCGTGTTGCTTGTCCTTTCCAGGGACGTTCTTCCTTTCGGTGCGCCCATACCACTGGAAACAGTACATCATCGCCAAAGCAAGTTTAATGTCCCTGTGACCGATTTACCAAGTTTAATGCACGTTAGCTCTTTGTTCCAAGCTGATGATTATGGCGAAATCACAGGATAGTACACACGTGTAGGCAAAAATACCGATTTCTTACTCCCAATGTAAATGCATTGATGTCGCTAGTTACACTGCTAGCTCAAGAATACAACTGCCTAGCTTAAGAATACAACTGCCTAGCTCTGGGTGCACAATGCTATCTTGCCATCTGTTGGAGCGCTATAGTGTCCGTCCGTTAACTTTTTGATATAATCCCACACATAAACCCTCAATTCAAGCGAATAGATCTCTCATATAAAAAACAATTACAATAAACACCTATCTTTGTCCTAGGCCATATTGAAAATAATATTTCTAACAATTATATGGTTTGCATTCACAAGTTTATTATTATTATTGTTATTATTATTATTATGGCTATTGTTTAATTGCTGCCGTTTCCCATTTTGTAATATCTTTCAGTTCATCCAACTGCAGATGTTTCCGGTATATTTCACGCTTCAGGTTACCCAATTTGATAAGATCTGGCAATAGCGCTGGCCATAATACTTTACTAATTACCTTATTCTCAAAAAAGTATTAAGTAAAGCTAGCAATAGATCAGCTGTATACGCTATAGCGGAATCTTGTTGAAAACATGCACTTAGTGTCCGATACTTTAAAGAATTGACAAATATGTTATCTCTGTGCATTCAAGAAATTTTCATAAATACAAATTTTATAATCCTGTAAGTATTTACTACGCACTATATGCCAGTAGTTTGGTCATGGAATGACATTTCGAGTATAAAGTCAATGTTTTCTGCTCTCTAGTGTCTAGTTTATGTCACTACATGACATTTACATTATCACATATCTGCAATTCCTGAACAATATTTTCCTTATACGGTTGTAATTTTAAAAGTTTGTTCAGAAGCCAAACCGACATTTGCGACATTCCTGTTTTGTGTGCAAGCCTTTGCAGGGATTTCTTGGTCTTCGTTCTAACTATTTTCCAATTTCGCGAAGTTTTTCCTCGATAAGCGGCTTATTTTCTTTTCCTTTTCGAGAACAGATCTCGTTTCCTGAAATCTGTTTCAAAATTAACGAACATTACAGCTGTGAGATGCAGGAACACGAAGGACTATTCTTACAAATCCTGTTTCGATTTTGCTTTCACATACAAATTATACATAAAAATCCTATGTCTAAAGTGTGCTGACATTTTCACATTATAACAACACTTAACACACAAAATTAAAAAACAAAATAAAAAAAAACCAGTATGTTTCACGGGCTATCTTAAGCACGTAGAACGGCACTAAGAAAACGCTCTAACTGTAGAGACACTGAAGGCTAGAAAAAGCGATTCATAGTGAATGTTTCTCCAGTTTTTTTATTCTAGTCGTCCATTTTTTTTATTTTAATTACCGGACTATAAATATGCAGAACGCATATTGAAAGACTGAAAAATACTGGGTGAGCAATGCTTGACGCAACGGCGGGACCGGCCGGCAGCGCTATGTCGTTATATCGGCGGAGGCGGGGAGTACATTCACCCGACTGCGCGAAGCTTCTGTGTAAGTTGAAATCTGGCCAAGTAGCACGTGTTTGTTAGGTGACGCAATACAGTGTATTCAGTGAAAGTGTATCACGTGAAATGGGCAATATAAGTATTCTATTCCCCAAAGAGTATTCACATTATAGTAAATTCATGACGTGTTTCAAAATAGAGTATCATTCTATGTCTCCCTCGTTCCCCCGATTTAACCCCTGCAATTTTTATCTCTGGAGGGCATTAAAAGAGAAAGTGTACAACACAAATTAGATACATTAGATGAACTTAAAACTAACATTCGTAAAGAAATTGTTTTCATTTCTCAGAAGGAACTGCCGAGTGTAATGAGCAATTTCCTAAGCAGAGGTCATAAATGCTTGAACAACGAAGAAAGGCAGTTCCAGCATCTGCTTGCTTAATATACATAAGTAATTTACTTTTCTTTTTAAGTGTTTAGGTTATGTATGTTAGAAATAACTTATGCGACATACTGTACTATATTTACTGCTGACTTCCTCCTGTTACCCGCACCGCCGACACAGCAGCTAGCCTCGCCGGACGGCCGCACGCCGAGAAACCGGTTGCGTGAAGGATTGTTCACCCCGTATAAGGAATAATAATATATAAAATTAATTTTATTTTCGTTCTATGTAAATAGATAGTGCTATGTGTTGGACTTAAGTAATAGTATAATGCGGAGGAAGGCTTATTTATTGTGCTTAAATATAAGGTTCCTTGGATTTGTTCCATTTTAATTGAAATGTGGATATTCGGAAGGTCTTTGAACGTATGGCTAAGAAAATGCATTTATAGTTTGGACAACTCCTTTTGGAGGTAAATGTGTTTCGATATGCCCAATACGGCTTCTCTTCCATGTAGAAATTTTCCGTACCATATATAGCTTAGACTGCCAGAATACAAACACACCGCGCCTGTATAGGTAGCAGAGAATGAACAGGTGTGCTTCGGTGCCCGGTAAAAGAGAGCAAACATTTACCACACGGCTATTCCCAGAACGCCGTTTTAATTTCGCCAGCGTGCTATCGAACCTTATTTTGAACAATGCTTCGAAACAGTAAAATGAACGGACATAAAATCTTCACGAAAACATTTGAGAGTTGGGAGAGGCAGCAGTAAATACGTTTACGTCGTAGTAAACAATTCGCTCAATTTACTATCATTAATGGAACAATTACAATACCAGGCAGATGTGCTTAAGCATCACTTGGCATGAAAATAATATCTTCGAATTCGGATAATACATTAAGATGTGAGGAAAATTCTTTCAATTGGTTAATGTGTAATTATTTTGATAATAGCACGCAAGCGCCTTTCAGTCAATGTACGTCCTACTTGAAATCGTAAGAATGAAACTTAATCGATAGTTTTAAAGCATTATGCTCAAAACTAATAACATAGTTTTTTTCTCCTATGTTCATTTTTTACTCTGATAATCTCTTTTTCAATTCGATTAGGAATCTAGGAAGCGTATGCTCATGCATTAAATAACATGATTTAAATAAGAGAATAAATAAAAAGAATAAAATTGTAATTTAACTTTACATTTGCTATTAAAATAAACAAATTTATAGTGAACTATTATTATAAACGCATATATTCATTTTCTTTAAAGAAGCTCTTATCACAACACGAAACGTAACATAATTGACATAAATATAGTAGTAAATTGTAGTTGTTATAATAGTGTTCGGTTGTATTTTATTTAATTTAGATCTTTCCGCTGTTCTAATTGGAATAAAAGCTAATAAAATTACTGTATGCTACCAGAAAGATCAAAAAGGTCGGCCAAATGACATCAGTGATTATACAAAAAAAAAAAAAAAAAAAAAAAAAAAGGCATCGTTCTCGCATTGCAATTATCTTACCGAATCCTGCTCTTGTTTGTAATTTTTCTTGAGTAATTAAATTGAGCTTTCAAACATTTCGTTAACCTCAATTAAATTACCGAAAAATTATCACCACTCCTGCAATTCACTGAAGATAGTTTTATAAGGTGGCAATGCGTCTTTTTTTCTTCTTCTTCCACAACTACAGCAACTTTCTGCCTATCCATTTCCCTAACAATGAAAACGCTATACATATTTTAATAAAATAAGTCTTATTAGAGAACTGGTTAAAATATTATTGATTAAAATAAGTATGCCTTATAGTGTTTTCATTATAAAACACTATAAGGCATACACGACACCTCCATGATCTAGTGGTTAGCGTTGCAAACTGCAGGCCGGTAGGCCCGGGTTCGATTCCCAGTACGTACGTAGGACATTTTCTAAGATAGGAAGGTCTGGAACGGGGTCCACCCAGCCTCGTGAGGACAATTGGAAAGCTGCTTGATGAAGAGGTGGCGATCTTCAATCTCTGCGATATAGCAACCGGCGGGACACGTTGTGCTGACCACATACCCCCTGCAATACTGCACTCTACCCGTGATGGAGGTAGAAGACGCAGCGGTCGTCGCGGTAAGCCGAAGGCCCACATTGAGCTATGGGATACCAGACTTGAAAAAGCTATGGCATACAAAATACCACTCTTATAATTAAAACGCGTACAAATATACAGCAATTCAGTCAGAAAATTTAACTGAAGTCCTGTTTCTATAATCCGAACGTATCTGCACTATATGCTTTAAGAAGATTCTGTCTCTATAATCTATTTGCTGTGTGAAACACACAAGATAACTTTAATAAATGTTCCAAGAATTCGTTCCTTTAAAATAATTAACTTGATGTGATACTTCTTTCTGATAGTTACCTTTAGGATAAAGTAGTACTGTGATTATATCACAACAATAACTGATAGTGTCACCCTATGACACAAAACACTAAATAACGCGTAGTGAATGCGACAGAGTTGCAACACAAACATTTAACTTTGTCCGTCTTCTGTGTACACTGTATCAAATGTGTTAATCTCCTACAAACATTAGCTTTATGACAACCTAATTTAGAATTGAAACCATTCATTATCTGTTCAAAGGCAGATAAAGTATAGCCCGGGAGGTTTAACTTTCAAAGCTGAAATTGACAATAGGTTTTGGAATAATGCAAACTGAAATTACAAGCGCTGAAAGTCAAAGCAAACTTTTACTTTATACAACGACCTCATTTTAAAGAGATGTTCTAAACTAGATTACAAATAGTGCATACATTTTAATCTTTACTTTGAAAAATACCTACCCAAAGGTTTACCATTAAATTAGATACATTATCTCGTATATAAAATATACGAATAATCTACAAATTAATGTATAAGTAATTCTATTTAACACTCTATAGCATTAGCCCTGATATTTAAAGTAGTGTTTCATTCAGGTTAATGATGATTATGAAAAACGTGATATGAGTCCAGAAACTAGGAATGTTATAGCTATTTATATTTGCCCTTAGTTTGCGTTTAAACATTGTGAATGAAAATGTTTGAACGTACAATTGCGTTTAAATCACTGTTTTAGTTATAATTATAGATATGTAATAACTTATGTATAGTGTGAATAATAATAGTAGTAGTCTCTCAGTATATAGGTGTTTATTCTTATGGTATTATTAATATATAACTTCAACAGGTGCATGGATTTGTAATAAAATAAATATGTCACACAAACAACTGGATTCATTCAGTATATCCCCCTCCTATCAACCGTTATCCGCCTTTCAAACTTGAACCGTCTCCCTTTCATCAGAAAGTTGCGTATTCTATTCCCTCTTCTTATTTCTTGCCTGCCAGCAGAGTCCAGTATGACCATTTCCCTCCGTTTAGTCCGATAATGAGTCCCAGTAAATACTTTTTTCCCCCGTTCTTCCATAACTTTACATGATTCCCTTTCCTCACAGATGAGGCAAATTTTCAATCCCTTAATCATCCGACATGCCCCTAATCTGAGCTACGCCAGCCCCAGTTAGTGGGTTTAGCCCCTCCATCCCCCATTCATATTATATTTCTCGATTATGTATCTAATAATCTCAATGCGTTGTATAATTGTCTGCTGCCTATCCACATCCCTTAAGTAGTTCCTAACCTTCCTCTATGCAATCTTTCTATCCTTTGACCCGCTCTCCAGATGGAGTCTAGTCCTATTGTTTCCAGTCACGTTCTAATTCCCTCTTAATTCTGAAAATAATTTTGAATAAATGAGTAATATAACTGAAGCAGAACACTGCAACTCAATGGTTCAGAGCATCGCCCAGTAAACGGAAGATTCGAAGTTAGAGTTTTGTTTTTTACTTAGCATTTATTCTGCATTTCAGATCCATGCTTATAAACTGTTAATGTGAAAAAAATGAAAATATTAATAGATAAAAAAAATACAGCTGAGCTAATCCTCAGTAAAATGTCATAATGAATGTTTAGAATATTTAGGGAATACATTTTAGCAACCTTTAACATCTTGACATCGGCCCTTCCTATTTTTGTCAGCTTGTATGGCATTTGTTAACAATGCATTGCTTCCGGTTATATCAGGCCTAACGCATGCCCTATGATTTGCAACAATCAAAGCTTTGCCACTACATTTGTGACTTTGAACGAGTGGTCTATGGTTCAAATCCCAACAAGACCGTCCTTCCTTACTAAGGATTTTTCAGGTTTTTCTCAGTCTTCATCAGTGGAAAATACCGGAGATACACTCCACAACTTCGGTCTGTTATTGTGCAGTGTCATTACAAATGAAAGGTTCATTAGTCAGTGGCGTACTGGCTATTTTGCAATTTAAAGCAATAACTTTAAAATATCAACATGAAGACGATAGATTTCCTGTCTCAAATTGTTTCTCTAAAACCTCTCTACATCTCTGAAATTATTATAGTATGGTATCCTGATAGAATCAATCTATTGGTATTTTATCTTTTCACAGGATCAGATAATACATTTGGTGGGTATGAGCTAAACACAATTAAGTGTATAATAATTTCTTTAGTGTATTACGGTAAATTAATTATGGCACACCAGCAATTCTTTTAAAGATTGGCATGTTAATGATATTAAATTAGTTGTCAAAATTAGTAATAAATAATGCATTAATGAAACAAGATATATATCAAATTCAGAAATAGACTATGTTAATAATGTTCTATAATACGTGAATGCTTAAGGTTTTAAAAAAGTCTTCAACGTTTTCGATAGTTCTAAAGAATTCCAAATATTTTATTCACAGAGAATGGAATTCTACGTTTCGGTATAAGAGGAGCATGATAAAATAAATAACACAATCCAAACAAGGAGCATGATAAAATAAATAACACAATCCAAACAAGCAGCGTTAAAAGAAATTCAGCATTTTCATCTTCTCTAAACTTGTCTTTCTTAAAAGTTTTATTTTTTTTAACAAAATGATTCTAATTTTAAAGTAGCTAAGCACCTTCCATTTTCCAGTGAAACATTCTTATGAAGGGTCCTGTAGATTCTCAGAGTTCTTATCCCGCCATTTTAAGCAGGTTTTTTCTATTATCATTTAAGAATAAATCTTGAGTGCTCATCAGAATGCCAGAGCAAAATAAATTTTAGAGAAAATAGATTACATAAAGTATAATAGTATATTTATAGCGTTCATATTTTAGCTATTTAGAGTTATTATCAAGCAGTTCTATGAGTGTATTAATTTACACTATACCCCATTATAATTGCTGGTAGTGATGGTGGTAGTACCAGCAACATGTATTTATTGCTCAGTATTTACAAACAGTATTTGTACATCGTTCGCATAGCCTTTCAACCTTACATGCTATTCATTGCACAGAAACTTGTAGAAAAAAGAATTTGCACTTCAAAACCAAATACATCACGGTGTTTGTTACATAAGCATAAAAATTTAAATGTGCGCGCACACACACATTTATAAATAGATATAAAAGCTCACTTGCACACACACTGACACACTCACACACATCCAGACTCAAACAGCCCCTCTCTTCTAACAAATCGCTTCTAGGTCCATGCACTTTGCATAAAAAAGAGCCAAGCTTTGGCCAGGTGTCTTCTGCACAGACCCCAGCATACTAACCTATCCCTATTCTAATTAGCAAACTTAGCTCCAAGCGTAGTCAACCTTGCGTAGTCAACTGTGCGGTATCTAGGCCTTTCTACACACTTTACAACCTTGCTCTGTACATGTTTTATTCTACTATTCATTTAAAATTACGTAACAAATTAATATGATATAAGATATCTTGTTTATTTACAGTTTTGCATAGTTTTTTGCATTGCAAAGTTTATGAAGTTATTTATGCATTTTAATGTAACATTTTATACACATTTTTCTGTTACTTGTTTCACTATTAATTAGGTATGATCTTCTAACATATAGTATTTACTTTTGAGTGTGATTAAGAGTAAAAACAAAATATTTATGAACTGACTTTGTTCACACATTTATTTGTTAGCGGCTTGGTATGAAAAGCTCTCAGATATAATAGCTATATTATGGGATCGTTAGACAGCAAACGTAGGTCAAAGCCTTTATCAAACCGCACAAAATGCTGATCATGGTATTCAGCAGCACTTCAAAGTGCGCTTGATATACGCATGCATAAGGCGAGGAATGCAATAAATGATTTAATATAAAGTTTATACACTCAGCATAAACTCCAACGTTTAAACATAAAAATACACTAACACACATGCATTTGATACGCAACCATGAATTTTAACACACATTTATTTTAGCTTGATATACATTTATGGTATGAAAACTTCACGTTAAAAATTTTCAGTTCTGTAGATGTCCCATTAAACCTTATATTAATTATGTAAATAGTCTCCCTTCCACTAGAAATAATCATTGTTAACTGATTTGTATGTTTTATATTTATTGCAAATTAAGAACTTATATTCTAATCAAATGTACATAGCGTATTGATAAGCGTACGCATACTTAGCAAAAGATTATGTAAGGCACTAGCTCCAATCTGTGGTATGTAAATTTCAAGCCCATCATATTTCATA
The DNA here is from genome assembly GCA_030762175.1 of Metallyticus violacea. Classification (NCBI taxonomy): domain Eukaryota; kingdom Metazoa; phylum Arthropoda; class Insecta; order Mantodea; family Metallyticidae; genus Metallyticus; species Metallyticus violacea. The sequence goes on from CM060834.1 coordinate 73,593,957, forward strand.
CCTGTAAGAAATGTCATTTTATCTTATATTAATCATTGTATAAAGTTTTTCTGTATCGGAATCAACCATTGTTAACTGTCTATATGCTTTATACTGCTGTAACTTCTGCATCTATTTCTAATTACATGTACTTAAAACTTCAATGTACATCCATTAGCTATTCCTCTAAAGAACTGAACAGCATCCGAGTACGGGTTTTTGCTCCTCCTCTTTTGGATATCCAACAGGTATGTACTTAGACTAAAGTAACAGACAGAGAGGGTATGAGAATCTGCCCTCTATGTTCAAAGATAGAATCGTGGCAGCATATTCTGGCTTACTGTAAGGATACTGAAAAATGTAGAAAGAGATAACCTATCGGCTCCCTTTGCAAATAGGAGGAGAGGGCAGTGGCAATACTGGACATTGCTGCAGATAGCAAGAAGGAGGAGGGAATAAATAAAATTTTAACTAAAGTGAAACAGCTCAGATCGGTAGAGGCAGACAACCTGAAAGGGGGGTAGGGTAACATGAGTCAAATTTTTTATATTATTATTTGTACATATGTGAGGGAGATCAAGTAATTTACTTTTGTATAGTTTTCCTTTCTGTATATTGCATTTAGATATTTAAATAGTCAATTATATATTACTTCTTTTTACATTTATTTATTTCATTACACATTGATTGTCTCTTTATAGCTAATTATTGGTTTCTGCAGTTTCGTGTTTACTACTACTACTACTACTACTACTACTACTACTACTACTACTACTACTACTACTACTACTACTACTACTTAAATACATTTTATAAAAGTATAAACTCAGAAAAGGATAAAACTTAAATGGTAACCGAACGAAATGGTTTAACACCGGTAGAACTTAGGATTCGCATTTAGGATTCCCGGATTCAAGTCTTTTGGTGTCGGCTATCCTGGCATTTGTGTTTTCTTTCTTCTTTTGTTGTTTCCTCTGGTCGCTTAGATGAATGCTTGAGTGAATGTTTACTTTCCATGATTTTTCCGCTCTCTCATTTTATATCATTTCATTCCCTTTGTTCTGTTACAGAGTCAATAATGCCAGTACGAGATGGGTTGGCGGGGTGTGGAGGTAGCTTGCGCTTTGTAAATGGTTCCGCCTTAGCTCTGGTATGGAAGTGGATCTTCTGAGGGGCTCGAACTCCTTGGGAGGGGACTCCACTGACATCGGGGTTCTATCCTGAAACACATTAGGGGTTCCGTCTGCGTCTACGCAGTCACCGCCCAAGGATCCTGGCTACCCGGTGTTTCCTCACCTCATCCTTTTCTTCCGGAGTTGCTCCTATTTGGGCATGGGCACAAACGGCCAGCCATGTGCAAACATGAACTACCCGGTACCCTCCTGTGCCTCAAACAATCCTATCTAACTTAGATTATCACCTAGAAGAGGGTTGAAAACAATTTGCTAAGCATATATCTCGATGTTTTAATACAAAAAGTAGATGGTAAAACTTGTTAATTTAACTTACATTATCTCCTAGTAAGTTATGTGATATATTCTGGGATCCGCATGGCAGGTGAAATGACAGCTCATAATTGTGCACTCCGATTAAAAGAGTACGTGCAGTCAGTCACATCTGTTCGTGCTGTGAGAATAGGAACTTTCTGCTGAATTGGAAATTATTACTTTCTACAAGCAGGATGATTACAGCGCCAAGCTTTTGTTCTTTGAATGGGTTCTGGATGTTAATCTTCACTTTCAAAACTATCGGCAGCCCAATACGAAACATCTTGCTGAATAAAGCAAGAGTGACAGGCTTTTGGTCGCTTCTCGCAGATAGCCAGATTTGGAATGCCAATCCACATCCAAGGTGGCCAAACAGCATGGACCTAACAATTTATGCTGGAGGGAAACAGTGATTAATTATAGTAAAATCTAATTGTTTTATTATCAAGATATTAAAGTATACACCCTATATATTTGCATCAGGCGTGGCTAATTTAACAACGTTCTGGTAAATCCATAATTACGCCACGGTTAAAAGTTTAACTGAAAATGTTCTCTCTATATCTAGTGGTGTAAGGAAATAATCTTACTAGAAAAGTGTGTAATATTTTTAGAAAAATATGTAAAATCGAGATATCCGTAGAAAACAGGGGTAATCTCTAGCGGTAATCGTTTAATATGCATTTCTGCAAATGAACACTCTAATAATGTTCCTATATTATGCAATAAGAAACGCTTTTTGCCCCCCTTTCTCTTTTTTTGTGTATTAAAATTGCTCCTTCATTCTATACGACTATAGGGCAGTGCTCTTAAGCTACAAAGAAGAAACAAAATTAAAGTTTGTAAAAACTTGTTAGCCCTGTCCGTAACGCGTTGACAAGTCTTTAATAATCTTCATACCTGTATGCATTGTTAGCGGCTACGAGTCCTGCTTAATTAACGTGCTTAACAAGACTTTGAAACTTTCCTGACCTCATTGGAAGTATGTCGCAGCTACTGCTCCTGTTCTCTATACAATTCTACAGCCGATGTGAGCGAAATGCTGTATATGTAATCTTTAAAAAGTGGCTCAAAAGTTAGGCTAACTAAACGTCCCCTTTGTTATTTCATCCACTTTGATTTGTGAAAATTGAAGTAATGTGAGTGTTCAACGAAAATGAAAAGCAAAATGCTTTACTGCGTTTATGAATTGTCTAAGAGGTTTATCTTTGCGATACATCCCTTGAAATCCCTAATTTTATATCCTAAACGATCGGGATGTAATGACAATGTCGTCTAATCTCAATGAAAGTTTATAACTGGAACTCTTTTGGAAAGCGAATCAGCGAAGTAACTTCAGTTTTTCTGAGTTCACAATATACTGTACTATGACACGTTTAATGCCTTCAGAAACCGCCATAGATGGCCAAAGTCGTTAAGATACGGACTCGTGAGCGGGAGTTCAGGTATCGATTTCCGCCAGGACCTTTATAGGTACCCTAAAAACGATTCCTTTGTTTAAAAATTCCTTTCCTAATATGTAATTTCATTTCATATTGTCTACCTGCAATTCCTCAGCAGCGAAAACGGGGGTTCAACGCTATTGAAATGCCCTAAAATTAAGATTTTTAATGAGTTATTTCTTTACTATAAATATTGCACCAATAGCGGAGTTGGAAAACTACGCAATTGTATAATTAGTCAATCTATTTCATTTTTGTGTCTGTGAAGAAAAACATATCGGATAAGTTGTGTGTTATTTTTAAGTATTTTACTTTGATTACCCGGATAGCCATATAAACATAAACTAAAACAGTTCTTATAAAATAATAAAACTAAACTAATAGTAGGCTGAGAAATAAGTAAAATACAAATAGCTGCCATGTTTCGAACTGTTTGTGTTCTCTGATATCTCTTGAGTACCTTCAGTAGATTAACTGAAATTATATTTATTAATTCTGTTTATAGTATATTTGTTGCCGTTACATTTAAAGACAAGGGTTGCAGGTAATTGCATTAAATGCAGCTCTTTGTACCGTGCGATCAATTTCGTTATTCCCGAAGTACTTTGTATAAGAGCGAGCCGATCACTCGGGTCTCGGGGATTAGTAAGAGGGTAAGACAAACAACCAACCATACAACAATACACAAACTAATTTAAGAGAATCATTACTTACCAAAGTAATCCCATCTTTATTCCCCACACATATTTTAGGAAATTATTCATCCCCCATTGTAGTTCATTATGGGAAATCCGGACAATTACTTGACTAACATTATCTGTGACTTCTTGTATGGTGTGCGTTTTCGTCTTGTGCACGGAATTTTTTAATTTAACCCAGGGATGATAATCACCGATTATCAAATTTCCTACTAATAACTCTATCTTGTGGAAACAAATAGTAAATAGTTCTCATAGAATTATTCGTAGTGTGGGCAGTGGCAGAGTCCTGTTTAAAAAATGTATTATCACGCTCCCTGTCGGTTTATTCTCTAAAAGAGGCGTCAGTATGGTATTCACATAAGTAGCAGAGTTAACTGCATGCTAAAAATGACCCTATGCTTCTTTCACCGGTGAATTAACACATATGAATCGTACATAAAGACACGCCGTGCCTTTGTAAACACACGAGGCAAATACACTTTATGTATACTGTAGAATTAAGAAGCAAACACAACATATACCTGGAAATAGCTGCGCTTCAACTGCGACAGTCAGCAAGGTCAATAAGTAAGCAAGTAAGCTTGCTACCCCCTCCAGGGCGCGGAAACGAATGACGGCTTCTCATTGAAAAAAACCCGCGCCGAAAGTATCACTGATCTCACTGTATAAAATGTAATGAATGAAATATTTGATACATCTTGAGAAATCAGTGTGCCGAGAGGATACCTCTTAATTTTATAAACAAAATTTTCGTTTACATATTAGTACAGTATAATAAACGTTCAAAATGAAACCAAACATTAATTAATAATAAAGTACCATGAGTATTTTAACGAATTTTCTAGTCCATTTCTGAACAAACAATTCCATTTTTTAAAATAATATAAATAGCAATCTTTTAACAATAGCAAAATATTAAAATATTTGTAGTAAGTTTAAACATCAAATACATTCCTCAACTTTTCCTTTCTTTTTCTGATTTTAGAGCGATTCTCAAATTTTAAATATATTTAAAACAGTGGACTTAAAACCCTTTGAATTCCCTAGGTAAACTTATCATTCATTGTAAAAGAAATGACACGTTCCATCAGAAGTTAGTTACGCAAATTTTTTATACATACAGAAATTTGCATTTCCATTAGTAGCTAGTACAGAATCTTTGATCAGACTACATGTAATTATGTAACGCCGTTGTCCGGAACTAATATCATGTCGTTATTTTTGAATAAGTTGATGTATATCCTGTGCCAAGTTATACGTTTAAGAACTTACAATTAAAATTACTGATGTTATTTTATGTAACAATTTATTTGGAAAAAAGAAAGAAAATTTGATTTCCACGAATCTCTTCTTTAACTGACATTTCCTTTTTACCTTTTTGATATAACTTAAATGAAATATATATTAAATTTGTTGCATAGCAATTTATAATTATGTATTTTTTTCTGAAGTTTTCAAAACATTTCTCAATGCAGTACCCAATTAATGAGTACGTTGCTTACAATTATTTGGATCCATATAGTGTATATTAGCAGCACTATAGAAGCATGTTTTCATGCACACATTCCACGGTTGACTTCCTTCTAAATGCTATGCAGAACTCTTGCAACAGCAACAAAGCTAAATGCTTAAGTGCTGGTTCCGAAAGTGCGAGTATGCTATTGCTTGTCTAACAGGTGCAAGAAATAATACTCAAGATACTTGTTTGCTCACCCTTACCTAATAACGGACGAAACCGCCTCGTGCCCACATAACTGCTTTAATCCCTTGTGGGGCGTCTCCACAAAATTGCAACATCAATTTGCAGTCTCTCGAGCATTAGAAGCGGCAGAGTTTCTGGATGCCTGTCCCTGTGTCCCAAATAGTTTCATAGCTTTTTAATTTATTTAAATCGGGGGACTTAGTGCACCAGTGTAAGTGAGAGATTATTGCACAATACTCAGAGACACAGCATATAAAGGATGGGAGCATCCATATAGTATTACACGTTGTTGGCTAAATGACAAACTTGGTCATTCAGAATGCCGAGGTATCCATACTGGTTCAAGATCCCAGTTCATAGTGTGAGAGCACTCACGAAACTTCCGCTAATTTAAACCGCATCTCCAACGCAAAACAAAGAAAAACTTCATTGGATTGACATTGCCCATTTCATTTTGTTTCATTAGAATACAAACAGAAACGACCCATCGAACCCATATTACACGTTTCCAGTCCTCCAGGGTGAATGTTTTGTTTTGTCAAGCCAATTTACTGCTTTGAGAGCCCTGCAAACAGAATTACTTTCCAAGTTATTCTGCTCCAGATGTCAACCTCAAGCAGTTCCCTTCACAAAGCAGTTTGTAAATGTGATCCATTCGTGACTGTATGGAGTACAAATGGTTGCTTCGACTAGGCGTGCAACAAAATAATCTTTTTGTACATACTGTGAACAACTACAAATAGACCACTTCATTCGTTGTGTGTTCATTGATTCTCTGAATTGGTATACTTTTGGCGAGCAGCTTGATAAGAGAACTTAAGCACACTACCTCTCCGAATTAACCCTACCAATTTTACATAAAAAACAATGCTCGTTGTTACCCCTATAACTTCCAGGAAGCCAGTTTTAGGTAAAGTGGTGATTTTTATGCACAGTTTTCCCAGTTTGCATAATTATTAACATAAATTTTATTTAAAATTAATACATACAAATTTAAATACAGATTAAAAAATTTAAAATTAATATTCACTAAATTTTGGGTTTCACCTCCCTTACTCCCGCTACTCCCACTTGCCTGGCACCTTGAAATGCAGTTATTGCTATATAAATTTGAGTGAATACTGTACAAATTAAGGAGTATTTAATGTAGAGATAATATGAGTTTTAGATATATTTTTAAAATGGTGTATACCTTATAAGAAAAATAGAATGTAGCGAATCAGTCAAAACTTCTGAAGTAGACTGTATTACTGCAATATTAATACCTGTAGTTTTACCTAATAAAAGTTTGCTTTTTATTCTATAACTAAAATACTTATTTTTTATTCTGTCCAAATTCAAGTAACTGTTACAGTTATCAGGCAACGACAGAACAACAAACGATATGTTTGCATTTAAATTCTCGCTAAATTGTAAATATTAAAAAGTACAGATAACATTTGAAATGGCATAATGGTTTTAAACTTTCTCTTCGATATAAAATGGAGAATTTTAATTAAATTAAACATGTGTTAAATAAGCAATAATTCAGATTGGGAAATTTGAAATGAGAGCCTTGTTTACTACTATGTGTAATTATGTAATGTAAGAAAGCACAATAGTTAGTAAAGATAGGATGTTTCAACAAATAAAGTAAAGATACAATACCGTATCACGCTTGATGTATGGCTAACAACATTCTGTACCCTGATGGAACAGCTGAACCTTTCAACAAAGCCCAGCGCAGAGGTGAAGGGCATGAAGAGAATGTAACGTGGAGGTGCATAAATAACGTCAGAAAAATGACAAATGACGCCATTCATGTTCCACCAATATAGATCATTATGATAGTCTCTTCCAGCATTACCGTGTAGAAAACTAGTACGTGAGGCTTCTCTGCAACTACATCAGCTGATTGTTCACCAGAGATTACAGAATATTGTAAATACGATGCGTAGGTTGATCCATTCGGAAATAATAATATATAAATATTTTATGCATGAGTCTTCGATGTATATGCTTAAGTATGATACACAACTATAAAAAGAAACTAATAATACAATATAAAGCAATAATAAAGAAATAAACATTCAAATTAAAAAAATGGGAAGAACGTTATTTACAAATATATAAGTGGAAACAATACATATTGTGCTCTAACCAAAAAATAAATTGTTTCTATCTTCGCGCACTTTGGCTAGGAAAATTCAACCAATCAGTGTGATCCGCAAACCGGTCGCAGCACGCTAAACGACTTCTAATTGCCCTGAAAAAGTTGTTTGAAACAGTGATTTTCTCAGATGTTCCCAAATTCCACCAAAATAGGTACCCATTCCTCATCCTCTCCACAAAATGGGTAAATGCTTTCACTAGAGCTCTCGGCTATTTTTAGCCTTCCAATTTCCCAGTCTAAACCAAGCCATTCCTGATTTTGCCTTTCTCCCTAGAACGAGCTTGTAATTCATCCTAATATTCTATTTATTAAACCAATTTCATACTCCTTTAACCCAGGTTAGTTTAATTTCATTCGATAGGCTCAAGGAGACTGTTGTGTTGCATTCTGCCTCAATTTCCTGCCTGCTGATATCCTCTATCCTTGTTCTAACCTTCTTCCACACGTTTTTATTATTTGCATTACCGTTGCCATATTGAGCCTAGGCCAATTCGTCTAAGTCCTCTTTCCATATCAGCAGCTTCAAAACGCTAGTGTATCTGTGTATACAGCATTTAGCACGAATCATCCATCTGGATTAATTTAAGCCAGTATTTCACGTCCTTGTTTCATTGTTAACCGTATCTTCATAGCAACCCACTTCTCACATGACCCATAGTTTGACGTTCCTTTGGAGACCGCAAAAAGCCTCTTACAATAATCGACCTGAATTTTATTAAACATGTTCAGATCTCCCTCATCCCCATATTTCATTTCCAAATAACAGAATAGACTTGATCATAACATTATACATCCTTTCTAGTGTATTTACTGGTATATCTGGAACGCGAGTTAGAACACGTAGTAACGCATTTAGTTGACCTCGCGCTTTATCATTAATAGCAGATAAATGCTTATTTCCTTTCCCACTGATATTAAAGGCTACCCCAAATAACAAAAAAATGTAATCTTTTGTATTTCTTGACCACTGTAGGAACTTTTTTACCCCTGCCTTACACGTATCCATTTTTAAATGTTGTTTTGTTTTGTTTTGATTAACATTTTCTACCATATCCGATTTCAGGCATATTCTTTTAGGGTGTGAATGCCTTTCTACAAACCATATCTTGTTAGGGATAAAAGAATTAGGTCATCAGTATACAGGAAAGGATGTACCGTCCCCTTCAGGGGCATTTACTCCCTCCACTAACAGGACATCCAAAATTTAATCTATTAAAAATTAAACAATAACGGAGATTGTTTACAACTCTGACGAACTCCTCTACTGGGTAATCTACATTCCGATATACTGCTTTGATCTAACTTAACACCGAATTTTAGATCGTTGTATATCTGCTTCAGAGCTTTTGTCATTCTGTTAGAGACACATTTCTGACTCACGGCATATTTCTGAACACTGCGGAAGGCTGCTTTAAAATCAACAAATACGCTGTATAATTGCATCCTTTTTCTTTTTAAGTTTATATCTATTAGCGTCTTTAAAACGAATATATTATCCACCGTTGAAACCTGCTTGATACAAATACTAATACGAAACAATAAAAGTTTCGGGATACCCGATTGGTGTCATTCTTGCTGATTTCTCCCAGGTTTGCTAAACAATATTTTAGCAACACTAATGCCACACTGAAAGGGAATGTTTTGCACAGCTAATTGTGTGAAAGTGTGTAAGCATGTAGAGCGATTAGATCTGGGATGATTCTCTATCGGGGAACACGTCAATTCCTGCCTTCACCTCGGTCGATGTTCACGTCTATCCGCGCTACTTTACTCGAGCATTTATTTTCATTCTTTGTTTGTAAAACGTTACCCACTCTTCACACTTTGCATTCACTCGGCCAGAGTAAAGAAATGAACAGAGCTGGAGTAGCAAGGAACACGCAATTGTCGTTTTCATACCGCAATCGAATCATGAAATTTACAAGAACTGAATATCTACATAAAATGCAGCGTTGTAGTGCCGAACGAAGAAAATTGTTATTTATGTACTCTTCTAACTATTAAAAAGGATGTGTAGGAAACCTAGGTGTAATATGTTCGTTTTATCTGTTTAGGTTTGAAAAGTTTCATGATGTGATATTCAATGAAAGCTGTATATTCTGGACTTTGTGTATAGTGATTTCAAATGAACGTTCATCCGTGACGTCGTGATACTGAGTGGTCACCATAAGCACGCTGTCTGCCGGCTGAGTCGGATATATATATATATATATATATATATATATATATATATATATAACCCTTTTCCCATACATTTCAAGACAGTTTTCATCCACATTAGTTCTTCTTGTCAAGTTGCTACACTTTTATTTCTTATACATCTTTCAGTTCTTTGAATAATTAGAAAACGCATATGTAAAGACCTAGGGATCGTGGTGGTCATAATGTCTTACTAATAGCTTTATCCTTAACATTTTTGCTAATTAAAGCCAATAAGCTGTATGCGCTGTACTCAGGTCTGAGACAGTATTTATGAACTGTTACCCTCATATTTAATTAGAGTAATTATAATAAGTAACTTATAACTTTGTTATAACCATGAGTATAGTGTTATTTTGCTATACAAGTATTGAGTTATTTTCTCGCAAGTGTGCACAAAGCTACCCCAGCCATAAAATCTGACCTGTGAATTTCTGTTGCCTGTTGTAACAATATTTTTAAAGAATCCTTGAGCAAGATGTTTATTTCTATTCTTTTAGAAAATTTCTTAAGTAGGGTAGGCACCAAAAAACTTTTGGCGACTGCAGGGATGAAAAGACAGGCCCATTACCTCTTCAAGGGAAAAAGCCAACCGCTTGAGTTGATTCTACATGGAAAAAGTCACGTAGATCATGTTTATTTAGTTTGTAACTTTGCGATCCGCAGTCAGTTTTGCAAGAGCATTCAGCGGGACAATATCAGTGGAAGGGCTTTTTCAATTCCGTTCAGTTAGTGGAAAGCGGTAGTTGGTTTTGGAAGAAAATTAAGTGGACGATCTTTATTAGTTCAGTGCAAGCAGTAGTTTATGTACAATAGTGTAAGAACAATAAATTGTGTTTCATCTCCCAAAACGAGGAATCTTATTAATCTCCATATACTCCTTCCCCCATGGTCACAGGACCATAAAAATATCCAGTGGCATAGTCTGAACAGCCGTAGAAAAACTGTAAGATAGGGTTAACCATCGTCGGAGAAACAGGAACTATTTTCCCCTAAGAATACATCCAAAACCTATCAAATCAACTTTCCATTTTCCAAATATGCAACAGTTTATACATTCAAATCGAGTTTCATCTTTCATAAGAAAATATTTAATTACCCCCCCCCCCCGGTTTTATAAAATACCGCTGCAAGTCTTGTTAAAAATTCAGTTTATGTTCAGCGTCCGATAATTTTTTAATGAATGATATGATATACGGTCTTTTCATATATAAAAATATATATGGGGTGTCTATTTTAAATATATATATATATATATGTGTGTGTGTGTGTGTGTGTGTGTGTGTATACACCCCATAATTCTTAAAGAATTCACTTTTCAGAATACACGTATTGTTGTTAACACATTGACTTTTCGTCTACACTCCAGTATCTTTACCATTTAAATAGAAATATACTACGTCCATGTAATTATTTAAATATGGGTGAAAAGGTCAACCCTAATATTGCTGACTTTAATTTTAAACGTGTTGTGGCATTCGAAGCGGAAGTTTGCAAAATTCACGTGTCCTGTGAAAAACTTCAATAGATTTCTTTGAACAAAACCTGTTTCTCTAAATCTATACACAAGATTATGAACAAATATCTGTGAGGTACACAAATTCGGGTAACTTTCCTTTAAAAATCACCGTCTTACTTTCTGCAAGAATTTGTTTACACTTGAATAATACTGAAAAGTCTGTGACCCATAACGTACCGACTTTTGGACATTACAACAGAATTATCCCAGCGAATAACTGTTTGTTCATGATATCACCTTAAGAAAATTCAAACGGCACAAAGACATCCCTCCAGTTGCTTTAGTAGGTGACTTGAAAATCAAAGGAAACAGCAGCAAGTGCTTATCCGCTATCGCTGCCCGCATTCTAGCGGTTGAATAGCCGTTTAAAAGCACTGTATTAAATATAAACATGTCATGTAATAAAGGAAGTTGAAACATTATAACTATTTAGCCTGCAACATAAAATATTTTATGTATAGCTGGTGAAAAAATATACGTAGCAAATTAAAAAATAATGAGAAAATTAGACGTAGAAGACCTATAATTAGAACTGCTGACTTAAACAATGAACAAAGAAGATGATGAAAATTGTGCATATACAATAACACTTATTTAAACATATATTTATAATATATGTTACTTGAGCTGTTGTTTTTATTGTATAACACATATTTCAACTCTTCAATAGTTTAAAACGCTTTTAAAAAGCATTCAATACATACATAACAGCAATATATTGTATGTACGTTTAAAGCAAGTATAAAATTATTATTAAAATTATAAAAAGTATTATGTTATTAATACACCTTACACGGCTAATTACCTCTTATTTTTTAAACGCATATTATCAGCCTTATAGCGCCTTGGTATATAACTGAAAATCGTCTCACTAAACTGACGGAAATCATTTGGTCGCATTTTTTCTTTTTGTCTCGGAATTAAAAGAGACTAAACACCTGGGGCCACGTTGCTGATGTTTTGGTTTTTTACCTTTGATTGGTAAACACAATTTAATATTCCTTAGAACCTCTACTTGCTACTTATTGAACTAAAATTAATCCCAGAAATACAATTACCATGATGGATCCACCACTGCTGCATTAACACTTAGCTTAGATGCATGTACACAACCCTTGTAGATGACCCAAAGCAAATGATATGGCTGTCTCTTTCATACACCTTGTTTTATGCATCCAATGCCAACTGCTATATATCTTAAGGAAGATGAACATAGTGCATTACTGAAAATGTTAATGGTGTTAGTCTATCGGGCATACAATTTGCTCAACACTAATTCCTATTTTGAAAAAAGTTTACTAAAGAGAATGAAACTATCAACCAAGCACACTGAATACTTGGGCCACAGTGGTTAGATGTAAGCAACTAACCATAAAAGTCTGCACTGCTCATTACTGTATTCTTTCAACCCCTTTATAATCGTTTGCTTATAGATTCTTATTTATGAACTCATGTACAGTATGATTCGCTTAGAGATATCAGAAAATTAATGCTCACCGTTTAAAAACAGAGGACAGTGCTGTTATGATTTAAATTTCACTAGATGCAGAAATTCTCAAATTTTATGCAACAACATTGATTTGATGGATTTACGCATGCGTACTCGTGCGCCGGTAATTAATGCGAGGGCAAGTCTGGTTCTAGGTACTCATATACTTTGACGCCACTGCAGGAAGTTCAGTACGCGCTGTGCTTGCTGTGAATGGACTAAATGAAGTATCGGTGTCTGCAGGACAACTGGAGTCAAGTTGCATTGACCACATTTAAAATTGGCCTCAAGTTATATAAACAGATATGATAAAATCCTTGCTAGTTGTATATTCTACAAGGTTTGTCCTGCGTTTCCAGGGTTTTAATATGATAAAGAAAACCAAATGTTTAAAATGTAAACACTATAAATATATCGCATTCACGATGTTCCAGGGAACTATCCGTTATGAACCAGAGAGTTAAAACCGAAGAATTGCGAGCTTTTTCTAATTTTCCTGTATATGTTTGTGAAAAGAATCCCTAATTAACCCTCCTAACTGGGTAGCACGGTTGTAGCAGAATTTCCTGAAAATCTAAAGTTCAGAAATTTTGTCAAATTATTCTACATTAAAATAATCAGCTTATACTTTTCTAAAGTGAACTTTTAAAAGTTTTAACTATTCAGGACATTCTAATCTGCTTGAAAATATTCCATTAACTTTTCCTGAAAAATAGTTCCTAGGATTCTGATAAACTGTGGCATTGCGCGGTTGTTTTAGATTGCTATACCTGACATTGAGGAATTGCAAGGAGAGAGAAAAAAAAAACACATACACACACAGACACACACACACACACACACACACACACACACACACACACAAAACCTTTAAAATCCAACTAAAAAATAATGGCAACCATTGTGTTTATATGTTAAATGACTTGCACATTGTCTATATTTAAATGTTCTGAATTTCCTTTTGTGTGTGTCTGGGTATATATTTGTTATGTTAATAAGAATATTATGCAGTCAGCCATGCTTTGTTTCACAACGCTTTATTTTGCGCAGAGTAACTGTCATTTTCAGTTCCTCGCATATATTCTCTATGCTCTAACGGTCCAACACATTTATCCCGCAAGAGGCCGAAGATGTCTCATTTCTGCAATATCTGAACTTGAAATACTACCGAGAAGTTTTGTCACTTTGTGTTGCTAATGTAAAATAATTTTAATTTACTCTTGTGTTTAAATGAATTATTTTATCGTTTATTCTGTGTCATTCTTTCCTTTTTATTTCATTTAAAAATATTTTGCTTTATGATAGGAAGTTTATAGGAGAAATATACCCAAATCACTATGGAAAAGTGAAAACAAAGAAGGAAAACGATAGAAAAACGTGACTCAGCACTAGTTAAATTGTTCACTTATCCTTTAAAGCAAGTGTTCACAAAAATTAATAGGAGTAATTCCAGCGGAACACAAAGAAAAAAAACACTCACAAATCTGGCATACTGTGGACGATATAGTTTTGTTGCAAAAACGGGATGGAATTAAAAGGCAATGATTGTGCCTAGCAATAAACGACAGCAGAATTGAGTTAATGACAAACAAACGAAACACAATAACACAATAATGGTTAGTGACTTGATTGGTTTATTTATTTACGGACGCTGTTTAACACCTCAGGTCATCAGAGTCGCATTTAATTCAGGACTTTAAACGGCCGATAAATTTTGCTCATAGACTTCTTCTTTCAGGCTTGAGGTTCTTTTTCATGCCGTAAATGTACGACACGGGACCCACGGCTATACTTCCCTTCCGAAAGAAGTCATACTTCGAATTTTACGTCCGAAATTGTTACATAACTAATACGATGATACTGTATTTATATTCAAAATGATGCCCCTCAGTGGCAATACATTGCCGGAATCTGGGTAGCCGATTCCGGTATTTCAGCTTACTTGTCTTCTTCCGTAAGAACCCAACGGTTCGGAACACGTTTCTTGTCATTAAGAGATCCTGTCTCTCGTAACTTTTTAACAAGACGGTGAACAGTTTCTCTACCTGGAAAACGATTTACCACTTCTTTCCAAAAATCTGTTTTCACACTATCGTGCTTAAAAATCCTTTCTTCAAAACTGGAGGAGTAATTGGTACATAATTTGCACACAATGAAAGCAGAGAATAAACTCACACCGCTCGCTGATAATGCCTGCGTCAAAGTAACTACAGACTGCTACCTGCACATGCATTATACTTCCTCGACAACTGGATTCTCCTAGTACGTTGCAGCGCTCTGTGAGTCTATAATTTAAATTATCTCACTGAACATAACGATGGTGTGGAATATTCGAACTGGAAAGAGGGTTAGTTTCCAAAACAATAGGCATCATATGGGAAAGAATTGCTAGGAGAGAGAGATGTGAAGAAACTTAATGAAAATGATAGGTAAACTCTAAATTGACAGAGACATTTCGGCTTACACATTATAAGATAAGTTAAGATATATATTCTTAGTAGACTATAGCCTACTCGCATAGATTAGTTCACTACTGGAAAGCAGGAATCCCTGCACTAAGGAATATTTGGGGACTCGCTCATTTTATTTGTAGGTTTTTCTAAGATTGTTCTATTCGCAAATACATATTGGTCACACGTAATGTAGACTAAGAGAAATAATGAGGATGTATTTAAAATAAACTTTTATTGTAACTATATTTCTGCGACCTATTAAACAAATGTACCAACTTTAAACTAACCTTCAGTAAAATAAAAGCAATCTAAGAACATTTCACGTGAACATAAATTATGGAATATTGCTTATAACTTTATAAGTGAAACATTTCTTAAATATGTTAAATGATTCTTTATTATAATATATAACGTGTTTTTTTTTCTAAATTAAAAGTTTATATCCCCAGATATACAAAGTATTTCGCAAGCACCTTTTTTCTAAATAGCAGCTATCTATGCTTATTTTAAAATATTTACAGTCGCCAGATAAGTGTGTAGAGTTGCAAAGACGCTATGTGAAGAAATTGGGAATTTAGGTATTTCCTTTTTCTGGCTAAAGATGGAATACTTTTAACATACGAGGGTAGGTCTATAAGTTTCCATCCTAACCATTTTCTAGATATGAAAAAGACAAAAACTATATTTCACTTTTAAACATAGTTCCCTGTATTACAATACACTTCTCACGTTTTTTATTTAGCATTTCAATCCCTCCCCCCAAATAGTCAGAATTCTTGTGTGCAAAATGGGCATATATAGCATCCATCACTTCTTCATCACACTTAAATTTCCTTCCTCGAAGGTTCTTCGTTAGTTTTGAGAAGAGGAAATGGTCTCTGGAAGCTAGATCTGGGCTGTAGGGTGGATGGTCGATTTCCGTGAAGTCACATTTCTTCACAGCTTCCATTGCAACAAGAGATGCGTGCACAGGCGCGTTGTCGTGAAGCAGGTGCACACCACCACTCATCTTTCCTCGCCTTTTCTCTTTGATGGAATCACGTAGTCTGTGCAGTAGGCCAGCATAGTACTCCCCATTTACTGTGCTGTTCCTCTCCTTGAAGTTAATGAAGAATCACAGTCCCAAAAGATTTGGTCCTGATCTTCTTGGTTGACTCAGTGACTTTGGCCTTTAGAGGCGGTGCTTCGGCAGGTTTACGCCTGCCACTCCATTGATTCTCATTTGGTCAAGGGATCATAGTAGAGGACCATAGTTTCATCTCCTATAACAATGGTTTGCAGAATTTCTCTCTCGTTACCACGGCAGAGCTCCAAATGCCAGACAACAGATGAATCCTTACTACTTTAGGACTGAGGAAAAAAGTCTATACACCCATTTTGTACTAACCTTATTCGTGTTTAAATGTTTATGAATAATTCGAAGGAATGTTGTTTTAGAAAGGCCCAACCTTGCTGCTATTTCTATTACTTTGAGCCGTCGGTCTTGTACAAGAGCGAAATTTTCAGGAGTGAGCGCCTCAGAGGGCCGGCCTGTACGCTGTTCGTCTTCAATGCTTTCTCGACCCATTCGAAAAGGTTTGGCCCATTCTTTTACGGTAGAATATGAGGGGGATGCTTCCCCATATACACCGTCCAATCGCTGTTTACTTTCATTTGGAATAAGTCTTTCTTTTGTGAAGAACTTTATAACAGCTCGGAACTCCATTTTGAACTGTCAATATCTTCTACACATAACCTTCTTTATGCAACTATATCTGAACAACTCAACACAGCGGAGAGAAAGTTACAGCTGCAATTCTTTTTATATAGATAAGGTATATCACCAGTAAGGATTTTGTAAAGGCGATAATTCTTATCGAGAGATCAGAAGCTGATGGACTTACCCTCGTTCCTCAAGTTACAAAAACATTTAAAACAATATTGATCAGCTATTCTTACAAAATTTGAAAAAAGGCATACTAATTTCCCGCGTTTGTATGTATTAAAATAGAGTTTGAAGTTTTTCTCTAATCATCTTAAATTCTGAAGTAATTTCAATGACCTTATCTTTGAGAAATATTCATAGCTTTCTGATTCTTTTGTGACACTTTACTCCGTAAAAACTGTGGCACGAAATGTATTGTTTTAGATCCCTGCTAAAATATAATAGTTTATATTGCAGTCATTAGTAACTGTAACTAGAGAATTTTAATACAGACACTTTGGATATACCCCTAAAATACATTCTATCATCAGTAGGGATCGGGGTACAGCTGAGGCAGCAACAAAACATATCCGTTATTAGCGTCAATAAAGGAAGTTTCCATGGGGAAAAAAAAATCCGGAGAGGCATTTCTTTTCGCGTCTGTCCTTTTTTCCTCTTGGGTTTGGTTGGCGGCGCTGCATCTTTGTCACATAACACGTAACTAAGATAAATAACCCACTCTAGCATCGTCTTTTTCTTCAAGAGCCCCTTTCTGTCTCGAACATATAACAGTCCCTCTCTGTTAATCTCTTTAAGAAGGTTTTTTGTTCACTTTACCTCGGGCAAGACAGTTTAATAATTTTCATTTTTAGAACTATATATGTGAGAGTAAACAACTTTTGCGTAGATAGCAACCTGATAGCGTACAAAAATAGTGATAGCTATAACTTAGAAATTCCCTGGAATAAAGAACAATTTTACTGAAAGTGAGATTTTGTGGAACATTGTTACTTGGAACGTCCTAAATATGAAGTTCATTATTAGAATATCGAAATTGAATTAAGATCCCCCTCAGCTCATCCCTTCCTCCAGGAGGTGCCCTTACTGTGGGCATAGGCACAAACGGCTACCTTTTGAGCAAGGCTGAAGTACGGAAGTGTTTTGCTCTATCCCTAACAAATCAAACCAATAACTCAATTGTGTTTAAGAAATAACTCAAGTATAATTAAAAATCTTGTGTTAGTGCTATTTCAGGACATTGGTGCTTCAATATAATTATTTATTTGTGTATGTATGTATGTATGTATGTATGAATGTATGTATGTATGTATGTATGTATGTATGTATGTATGTATGTATGTATGTATGTATGTATGTATGTATGTATGTATGTTAGTTATCCTTGAAGATAATAGTGCTATTTTACTAAGTGATTCCCTCCACAGTACATGAGAAAATGTAGTCGTGTATGATTAACTTTAAATTGCGAATGCTTGGGAATGTTTGAGATTGTTTGCTTAGGTCATTTCTTGAACTGAGCGACAGCTCTAAACTTATAAACTTTTGTTTATACATTGCATCTGCTCAAAAATCTACCTCTCTTTACCGAATCTAATTTTTTTTTCCACGAAAGGACGGTTTACATTCACGAAATGAAAGTGTTCTTATTGAGATGTTCATATGGGTCCTGTCTCACGAAATTGTTAATGAAGTTTTTGGACAAGACAAGATGGCAACTTTCTGCTCGGAAGCGTTCAGCATACGTCCTGTCTCCATGTAAATAAAATGCAAACCACCAGCCTCGTAGTCGGTATGAATGGTCTCATCAATTCGCTGCACGTTACATGTAGTCACTGCAGTGGCCGGTTTTTCCTAGCCATTGGGGTTGGTTCTTCAGCTTTCATTCAGCAACAAATCCAGCTGTAACAGTGCTGACATCCCCATAATTTTTCTTCAGTTTTTCTTCCATATTCAGCCATACTATCACAGTTCACTGTTTTATATGTGTCAGTTTTAGTCACTTTCTGAAATTATGCAGTGGTGCCGTTTTACTTAACATGCCGTTGTTGTCAATGATCATAGAATCTTTGGTGAATGACGCTAAATAAAATTTCATTTAATTAAAAATGAAAATATTAAGAGAAATTATTTTTCCTTTCAACTTCGTATAGTGGGCGCTAATGACCATAGCAGTTTTACGCCCTTAAATAATAAAAATCATCACCCTCATATTAAAATGTATAAATTTACTTACCTCAAGTTGTGCTTATTAATGCATGGTTATAATAATATTTAGTTTTCTAGCAAACGATATTTATTTTGGAAAGGGACACCTGAATCTTTAATTTTTATTACTAAAAGTATTTGCTTCTCCTCTTTGTAATTTATAGCAATCTTTACCCTTTTACTAGGACATAAGTTATGTTCAAAAGTGCACTTTAAGATTTAAGTATTTTCGAGGACAGCGTTAAGATCCAATGAACTACTTTGTTAATAATGTTAAATCATTTGATGCTTTGTTTACTTATATTTAAAAATAAGATACAAAGAAAATACTATAAAAACTTCACGATAGAATTATCTAGAATAGATTCGAGCACTTTTCTGTCATATATCATTACATGCTAGACCAATGCTCTGAAAGAGTTACATTTTCTGTCATAAAACAGCGGAACGTCCTGTTGTCACAACCTATTTTTGCGTACTCACTTATCTTTCTTTACAATAGCTAACTTAGCACATGGTAGGACGAGCTCACAATTTTAATCCTTAAAATCTACAACATTCTAGAATGAAAATCACATGGGGACTAGGAAATCAAAATAACACAAGGAACTGAAACTTAACTTGATGTTATTGTATTCTTCTTGTCCTAATCACATTTTAGTACATTTGTAAAAGTGCTACCTTCTGAAGAACGCAGATAAGAAGGTCCTTGACCTGGAGCTGTACGTCTTCCGTTCCACTTCCCTCGACAGACTGACGCTTTTCCTTACTTAGAACATGCACATGCGCAGATCTAGTTTTCCCTTACATACAAACACATAATAGTGTGTGGAACCAAACGCTATTTACTTCATATATGTGACTTCAACGCTGTTTTACCACACCATATTATTACTCTATTATTGGTACATTATTACACATTATTGCTATTGTTAGCCCCCTATATGTCACGCTATTGTCAGTCAGTAATTATGGTACTTGTTTATCTCCTGTTAGTCGAAACAGCCACATTGCACACCTAGGAAATGAACCCCTGTTTCAGACTAACCGATTCTCATGGGAGACGAAACAAAGCTGTATTTACAGCCAGAAGATAAGCCCCCAAGCCCACGGGGCTCTGGGGTGTCTAGTCCTGGCGATATTATCTCTCCGGGGTGGTGAGTTGTAGAGACCACCCTCTGTCATGGAGACTTAGGAAGGTAAATTGCACCCCCGTGTGTAAGGCTGACCCTGCAGTAAATATCTCTTTACTCCTTCCAAGATTTCCTCCCTTAGATCGAACAGGATGGGGTTGCTAGTCGAGTCAAAGGGCAACGTCCGTTTTTTGCAGACTTCTTGCACGTCATATAAACCTCTAACTTTTCGTTTTAGGTAGGTACCCTTAAGACTCCTTCAGGAAATGTTCTATTTTATGAAATTCATACAAATAGAGATATAAACGCTGAAGGACTGAGATTTTGCCCTCTGTATACAAATGTATTATATGGCATTTCCAAATTTAAATTTTCCATGTCTCGTATCATTTAATAGTTTCAAGTAAGTTATTTGAAATTTTTATGGAATTAAATGTTATATATATATATATATATATATATATATATATATATAAAACATATAACTGAAATTTCATTTTAGCAACGGTTCTTTGATAGTGCCTCTATTTACCGGTATTATTTATATAGTTGAATGTTTTATAATTTGTTTCTTTAAGTCTATTGGAATGATTCAGTTGGGTTTGTGCGTTATTTGACAACCCATAAAATGTATTATTTCTTTAAAACTCTATTTTAAACAAGGTTACTTCATAATATATGATTAATTATTTCCCTTTATTAGAATCTTGTATTTCAGGGAAAACGATATCAGCGTATGCTATTGAATTACCCGTAGCTACACGTGAAAAATGTTAGGAGATTTCACTAACTTAAGCTAAGTATAGCATTAGTTTGTGCTAATGAAAGCTCTGTAGTTTCATCGATATACAAAATAGAAAGTGAGCTCTACCTTTCTCTTGACCTGAGAAAGATTATTAATTTAAGGATTTTTTGTTTAATCAAAGTTTGCCATAGAGCTGTTCATTCCTCAGAAAACTATTGTTTTATTTTGCACAGTTTAGCAAGGCAGGGATTTAACTATATGCTGTTAATTCCGTAACTTCTGCAGCTGCCATAGCAACTAACGAAAGGTCGTTAACAGGCTTCCCCGGCGTACGATAAACATTAAGTGTTCCCGATGGAAATTACACATAAATCATAATATAACACAATATATCAGTTGGAGATTAAATTACTTAATGGAATTGTTCGTAGCTACTTACTAGACAGATGCCAGAATTTACCAAACGTTCTAGAGTAAGACACATTTCTGTTTGGAAACGTTTATAGATTTGTGTCACTGCAGTCCCTTCATAAATGAGCGATATTTCAATATATAGGTACTTTGCATTGCTAAACTGTGTAACCTTACAAACTTATGTCATTTGCTTCACTTAGAAATTAGCTACTAAAGTATACGCAGTACAACAACAGTTGAAAATCCCTTTTAAAAACACACAACGTATTTGATTCCTGAATGATCTTATTGTCATGTTGTGACGCCGCAATTAGCGGAAAAAAACGAACCCTCAAAGTTATAACCAAAGGGGTGTAAAACGTACTACTGAAAAATAAGCATTAGCACTTATCTTAGCATTTTCCATAAGAAAGTTCTCCAAATTTCAGTGAATTACGTAAACGTGTTGAAAAAATAGCATTTTATCATACACTGCTTCAAGACGAGCAAAATGGCACTGTAATTTTGTGTTCTTTGCAACAAATAATCATTCTATACAAAAAACTCATGTTATCCTTCATTCTGAATATATCAGGAAAAGTTAATGTATTCTTTAAATAATAGCAAAAACTCTTAACGAAAACCAAGCTCTCCGCTTGGCTCAAAGAAGATGTTTTTACTGTTGTCGCATGAAAAAAGTTTGTAATCCAGACATTCAAAACACTTTAAATGATATACAGTAAAAGGCATTCGGGTTAGTGTATAAAACCTCAAAGTTGGTAGCTACATGTAAAGTGCATGTAATGTAATTTCCATATATATTCAAATTGTAGCTATAACTTATTTTCTTTAACTGTCGTCGAGATTTTATTCAGAACTTAGAAGAAAGAAATGAAAATGCGAGTAAATATATTTATCAGAATATTTTGTGAGATTTTTCGAACGGTGGAACTGTAGTGAGCTAGCGCAGCACCATTGCTCAAAATGAGACTAATTTCAGGAAATGAGAACTAAAAGAAAACTTTAAAGTTTTCATATTAAAACACTGTTTTTATTTTTTTAACAGTAAGGCAGACATTCATTGAGTTAATGACAGTTGAATTCGCGAATTTAATTAAGGTAGTAAAAGATAGTATTTTGTACGAATTAAATAAAAAAAATTATAAAATGCTCAAATTGTAAGTGACAGCAAAATAATTATTATATCCTACACAGCGTAATAGCTCCTACGTTAATTAGATAACAAACACTTGAGGGCAGCCATTTATTTGAAATTTAAACTATCAATGCCACCTGTATGAATGGGAGGAACTAATAATAGTATATTAACTTCTGGATCATTTGGGTCTTGATTGCCTGGCATTTTCATATTCAAAGCAAGTCATGCTTTAAAATGAAAATAACAACTGAAAATCTTACTGCATTAAAAATAGTGCATCCAATAATATTTGCACGGGAAGTTCAAAATATGTTTCATTCAAAAATAATAATTTCGGCAGTTGTAATATGCGTATATTAAATATTGCATTAAGCAATTTAGAGAAATGAAAAAAAAAAAAAAAAAAGATGGAAAACGTTAACATGAAAATATAAATAATATCATTGTGTCTTAGCAATTGCTTATTTCATATTTTTTATTCGATGATAGTAACTGTACTAAAATTTCAATCCAATAACTAGGTGGGGAACCAAATCATCAGAGCCCGGAAACTCAGGTATTTATTTTTGTTAAAATTTGCAGGCAAAAAGGCACTTAAATGCCTGAAAATAGGCAATAATATAATTAAAATGGGAATTTATTAAAAGTGAAAATAGAGAGTAAATCGCCCATTATTAATGAAAATAGATATTTAAGATAATTAATGATTTCTTTATAACATAATTGAAGTACTTGAGTTCACTTTTATTGGTTACAAGCAACAGTAAGATGTTTTTTTTAAGATATCAACTGTCATAATCAGCCACTTGTCAGAGAGAACATTTTTCATCATAGAAAAAGTTTGTTCTATTTAAAGTGATTGGAGCATGTTTGAAACAGGCTATTTCGGAAGAGCTCACTCAGTTACAACGGAATATTCACCTTTCAGGACACCATGGAAATGCTGATCAAGACAAAGTAAAATCACCGCTGGTGGCTGAGGTCGTTTAGGCGCGGACTCTTGAGCGAGAGGTCTGGGGCTCGAATCCCACCAGCGTCGTCCTTTCTGCCTGCAGTTTTTTCCGGTTTTTTCTCAGTCCTCATAAATGGTAAACGTTGGGTAGGTATCGTAACGTTGCCTTCCTTAAAATAAAAATTCTTTCCCAATATGTCATTTCATCTCATGTATTATCAGGGTTCACCGCGTATGGTGCCTCACTAGTAAAAACGGGTGTTAAACACTATTTAAAAACAAAAATAAAGAAAAAGTAAAAGAAAGATAAAAATGCAAAGTAAAATAGTTTTGAATAGTGCTGGCGAATGAGCAAAAGATGCGCAATGGTTTCTGATAGACTTCATTTTCTGTTTATGCGTTTATAGGGAAATTTGATTGGTTTGGAGTTCTTACTTCCGTACTGAACACATTGTAGGGACGGTTTATTGCACAACTGTACAGCTCTCATATTGCTCGCTTGCAATTGTTTGTTACATTTAAGCTGAGAATTTGCTCCCACCATAAATTTCCTACAATTTTCTGACGCGGTCGTTGTAAGGTCATTCGCCAGGACTATTCAAAACTAAAGTACCTACTTACCTCCTCGAAATTCGAAGTTACGGTGCGTTCCTTTCACTAATGAAGATTCTGCTACTTAAAGAGCTTAAGTGAATAGATTGAGGAGAAAGTTTTTGACTCCTAGAAAAGGAAAAAATGTTTAACAAGATACTCAACAGATATTTCTGTAAGGTGAACATGTCATTTAATTTTTATAACTTTTTCCACTTTCATATATTGAAATTCTTTATGTACTTCTTAAAATGTGCAAGTAATCGCAAAACATTCATAACGGTCCTCCTCCCCCCAATTTTTTAAACCTTAAAATCGACACAGAAGTCAAAATAAGCATAAAAGGCAAAATAAAAAATGGTCCTAATGTATGGTAACATATTCAATTTTATCTGACTCTTATATAAAGAGTCAGATAGAAAAGGCATTTTGCCTAATTTCCAGTCATCAATAAATCGCTATGATAATTTGTCTTCAGCAAACGAATTAATTTTTATTTCCAAGAAATACTCCCGAATTTAATGGTTTAAAGAGAGATTTGTTAGGATAATCAAATAATTACATAAAATGAAAATTTCAGTAATTTATTTTACCTTAAAATTTGGTTACAAATCTTATTCAATAATAAGGCAAAAACTTTTTAATGAATATTTTCTAGTACAGTAAAAATTTTCCCTTATATTCTGCAGAGCATAAAAGTAATTTTTGGTCGAAGTTGTTTACACTTCAGTGTAAAATGATTTAAACTACTGTGTCGTTTAAGCCTTTTCTATCTTCATTTTGATTGTAGCACATATTTAAAAAAAATATACATATATGACGTATATGTTTAATTTGTCACTATTTTGTCATCGACAGTTATTCTTTGCATAACCGAGAGCAGTAACGATTGAAATTCGTATTGGGGAAGTCCGGGGTTCAAATTCCTTATCATCCTGACTTTTGGGGTTCTCGTGGTTTCCCCGTCCACTAGGCGAATGCTGGTATGTGCAGTTAGTTACTTTCCGCAAAATTACAGCTTTCCCATTTCACTTCATTTCTTTCCTTTGGTTTATTCTGAAAGTGCCAAGCTTGGAGGGGGTGTGACGGTGACTTGCGCTTTGCAAATGTTTCTGATGAGCTGGAACTCCTTTGGGGAGGGGAAAGGGACGGGCTTCATCGCTGTTCTATCTGGAAACGTTGTTAAGATACTTCTGTGTGCGTCTCCGCCAGTGGATTCAGGCCACCCGGTATATCTCCAGTACCTAGGCATAAACGGCCAGTCCTTGTGCAAGACAGAAGGGCAGAACTATTCTTCTTTCACTCAAAAAAGCAATGCAAGTCAAACTTTCCATTGCAAATAACTTTTGTATATTTTCTAGCGCAACACGAACGAATTCCGAAATTGTGTAATACTTGCTATTGAACAAAAGATTATCATTTGCAAAAATGGATTGGATTTTACCAATGGATCCTCTATAGCAGTTTCTGAGAATAAGGTTTTACCAACAAATGTTTGTCATATTTTAATTTATTTACATTATACATTTATGATACACGAGTTAAAAGTGGCACTTTTAGAATTTAGAATCAGAGTATGTAATATTTTTATGACCTGATTTCGAAATTCCCACAAAGAAGCTAAAATTAATATATATAATTTTTTTGAGTAGTGTTTAGTTAGTGTTAGTGTTTTTACTACTGAGGCACCACAGGCAGTGGACACTGATGATACATGAGATGAAATGACATATTGGGAAAGCATTTTTTTAAGGAAGGAAGCGTTCCAGGCCTAAGTTTAGGGTACCTCCCCGGCATTTGCCAGTTATGAAGACTGAGGAAAACCTGGAAAAAACCCCAGTCAGGGAGGACGGTCCTGGCGGCATTCGAGCCCCAGACCTCCCGCTCACGAGTCCACGCCTTAACGACCTCGGCCATCCGTGGCGGTATATGTATATATATACATATATGGAATACATTAAAAATGTGTAATTTGTATTCGTTTCTACATTTCGTATCGAAAAAAGATAGTAACCCTGGATTGTTAAAAAGTGTCAATTTAACATGTATATCAATTACTATTTTGAATATATATAGATAAATTAATAATTATTAATAACTTTTCCTGACATTCCGAAACGCTCTTTGTTTTAAAGAAATAGTACGTGTATTTCTCACTTGGAGGAGCTTGAAGCATTTCCTAATTCTGGATAACGTTACCATATCCCATTGATGGTAATTTGCGATTTTAAATATCTCTTGACAGCATATAATTACGAATTAAATTATTGTTTTATATATTTTATTTGTATATTATACTAGACTGCTATGTAAAGGTGTACTTTTTAGCACTGGAAAGAGCTGGTAGTATAAATTTAGCCCTGCGTGATGATGGAAGCTGTTATCGATTTTAATCCAACCTGATTTGATTCCAGGGTTACCATTAATTGTTACTTATGTAAATTAATTTTAGAAAAAAAAACAGTATGTAATTTAAAATAAAAATATGTTATATCATTACGACATGATTTCGAAATCCCCGTGAGGAGTACAGAAATTAAAAAAAAAGTAATACTTTACAAATATGTAATATCTATAAGCTTAAACATGGTAATACTTAACATATTTTGTATTAAAATTGGTAACACTGGACTGTTAAAAATTGCGGTTTCTACTTTGAGTATCCTGTATTAAACTAATCATAGTATAAGCTGTTTGCTAAAAAGCAAAAAAAAAATATGAGCTTACCTTGAGTAACACTCACGCTGCATTATATCTTTTATTTTTCTCTTATAATTACCGACACTAAGCATTTTGTCTGCGTCTTTATGTGCGTTAGAGATGATGTCAAGCTATTAATAATCATATTTGCTTATTTAAACATTTGATTTTTGTTAAACGTAATGATTGAAATTTAAAAGCAGAATATTTCTAAAACACTCTAACCAGAAGTTTAAATCAAATTAACAGTTGAAAACGTTCATTAATAAACCAATTCTTTTAATATTTTGGTAAGCATTTTAGTTATTATTAGATTATTAAATTAACATTTTATTACACAATTGCATAACGTTAATTTATATGTTAATACATTTTACACCAAATATGTGTTTTTGAGGAATTTGAACTGGAAGTGAAATACGTTTGGTTTACCATGTCGCTGCTGTAACCATTTAGCTATCGTATCCTGTTCCGGTCACAACTGCGAACTTCTATTTGACCTGCATATCCCTGAGGTGTCCAAAGTTATCTCGTGAATGACACTTGGTCCTAATGAATGCTCCAGAGCTTTTAGGAAGCCTTTTAGTTAACTTCAACCTACAAATTCATATTAATGTAATCGTCGTACTAGAAATTCAGCCTATAAATATGTACATAGCTTGAAACTGCAGTATTAGGCATTTTCTGCCAGTTATATCAATAGCAAATTGCAAACTCTTTTACGTCTTTGTTACTCGTTTACTAGTAAAAAAAAGTTATTTCTTTTCTTAAGCAACCCAAGGGAAGCAAGAAGGTGAAGTGCAACCTTCTGTATATTTAACCCTCTTCTTCCTTGGGAGTCATTTCACTGGATGTGCCATAATATCCAGAATGCTACAAAAATGTTAAAATATTATCTTTATCCAAGCTGTAAGCAATTTTCTTTTTCCTAAAAGCTTCTAAACAATATATAACATTTCTCGTTCCGCGCACTCTGGGGCCTTTAAGGAAAAAGCTGTCAGAAAGTGCTTTTCAGCTCCTAACGAAAAATGCTATAACTCTGTTATCTTATCGATATAGCTGGTGATATATTGGACGTGGTTTTAAGGCAAATGGTGGTTTTGTGCCCTTGTACTTTTTGGTGGTCCGTCTCAGCCGCACATCTCTATATTTTTCTATAACACGAAAGCCCAAGTAACGGCTCGCGGACTGTCTTTCTATCTCATGTAAAGCAGTGCTTCCCTAATTGTAGTTTCCAAACACCCTGGCGGTTCTCAAATCTTGCAAGAAGTTTACCATTTTTTGTGGTGCATTTGAGTTTTTTTATTGCAATTATATACGATCTCTGTTAGTCTTACAGCATCGAAGTGGTTCTTTAATTTCCGTGAAGAGATCGGAGTCACACGTGCTTATATTGGGTGAGTATGGTGGATGTTCCAGTATTTCCCAGTTCTATAGACGTGGGACGTCCGCGACAGCATTGACAGTGTGACACCTCACATGGTCAACAAGGATGATCATTTTCACTGCCAACAAATGTTGTCGCTTTCTCCTTAGTGCTGTAGGAAGTCGCTGTTCCAAGAAATTGCAATAGTACACAGCATTTACCTTTTGCCTTTAAGGTACTGCATGGTGCATTACAACATTGTGAATGTCATACGCCACAATGATCTTCCCTTCATTCAGGTTCAGAACACACTGCCTTTGAACGAGGAGAGCCGGAATTTTTCCATTCCTTTGAATGCCTTTTCAAGAGTTGTGCGTAGGAACGAACATAAGTTTCGTCCATAGCGAGTGAGAATCCTACCAAGGAAGTCGTCATTTTCTCTCTGGTAACGACTCGGCAAGCCCTGTGCAATTTCATATGGGAGCCATTGTTGCGCCTTGGTGATGAAATGGGGTATCCAACGCGGTGGAATTTTTCGGAACCCAAGAATGCCCTGCAGTATATGGAGCACGGATTTGTGACATATGCGCCTACCTCTGCAGCTGCTTCACCCTCAGTCCATCGGCAATCAACATCCAACAGGAAAACAAGGAGCTGAATTGTTTCATTTGTCTGTTTAGAGTCGTCCTGCCTACCCGAAACTCTACACCCATCTTGCCACTGTACGATATGACAACGCTGCATTATTACATGTTTCACGTAGTCCCTGATAACAATCTTGAGCACCACGAACTCGTGCAACTTTAATTTTGATCCACGAACGTTATTCCAGTTTCGAAAACACATTGCTAGAGCTCTTGCATTCTCCACCTCTACTTCAAGATACCGCAGTACGTCACTGGGTAACTGAACAATGTCGCCACTCCCTGCTGAACGTCATCAAACATTCCATTATAGGATCCATAAGAACGCGACCGCTGCATGCTGCCCGTGTTGCCATTACTTTATCCAGCCTTAGTACATTAATGTTATTGTTGTAGATTTTCTGGCCACCAAGGAATAGTCTTATTATTTTCAGTTCTTTGGAACACATTTGTTAAGATATTAAGTGATAAGGATTCTTAGTCTGCTATAACGAGAATAATGTGACTGTGGCGACGAACGTTAAAGTCTTAAATCTGGGGTTCCTGACTTCAAAACCCTGTACCATCGAAAGCAAAATATTTATTCATTTATTGATTTGACATTTAGCAAGAAGGATGCACTGTTTTGTTTAGAACGTTGAAACGACTGTAACTATGTAACTTAAGCTCACATAGAACTCTGTCACTACATATAATATTTCAGAAATTAAAAAAAAAATATTTCTCAAATCTGGTTCAGTTTAAAATATATGAACTGTAAAAACCTTCAAATTGAAGTTAACGCAAGAAGCAGTCCACCCTATAAAAGATGCACAACCAACCCGCATACCTTACGATTTTTACAGAATGAACAAATCCAATCATGAATCCACATGTTGCTTACAGCATATCCTTGAATCTGTTAATATTACGTACTTCGTGTATTATCACTGGTTCATATTAAATTGCTATGTTATAACATTTATTAAAGTATTGAGAACAAATCTTAGATAAATGTTTACCAAGTGCAGTGGCTCAGGCGGTAACCCTCGGAACTCGCATTCGGAAGCCACAGGTTCAAATCCCTTGGAATCAGTGCACTCCTCCATGTCATATAATTCCACTCCTTTACTCTGTTACAGAGCCGAAAGTGGCAGGCGACGTAAGCTGTTCTGTGTGGAACTTTATGCTTTGGAAAGGCTTCTATCCCATCGTCTAGTATGGAAGCTACACTTCTGAGGGGTTTGAACTTCTTGGAGGGGAAGGGCTCCACCGTCGTTTGGGTGTTCTTCTAGAAACAATTTTGGGCATTTCATCCACGCCCCCTGAGGTTCTGTGGCCCACTGCCTCTGGATTCTGGTCCCCCGATGTTTCTCCATAACTCATCCCTTCCTCCCAGAGGTATTTGTGGAGACTTAGGCACAAATGGCCAACCCTTGAACAAGGCTGAACTGCTGAAATGACCTCCTGCTTCTCTACTAATCCAATACAAGACGTATGTTCCTAATAAAAAAATAGTTTGTTCTGGTCACTTTGTGCGAGAAGGAAATGAAAATAAATCAGTGATTTAATGAACGATTTTATTAACAGAATTTTAATCACAAGGCTTACACCTTACAAAATGTGCGTTGTTCTAACATTAATGCTCTTGCCAGCCCGACCTTGGGGTTCTGTATATTGGCGGTTAGGGCAGTAGCGTAATCCATTTACAATGCACGCGCCCAGAAACGGTGGAATGCTTTATACTGAATGATAAAGTTAAAGAATTAGATGACGGAAAAAAAGCCTGCGCAGGCGCCGTTTCGTTCACCATAAACCTCACTTGGGCTGCTGGGATCGAACACGGACCGCCTCGATGAAAGACGAGCAGTCTAATCACTTGGCCTCGTCGCGTCCACACTTAAAGCACTCGATTCCCTCTGTAATTAATAAAAAGAAAGAAAAAATCTATTACTGGATTTTTGTTTTTATAGTCGATTTATTTAACAAATTAGACTTTAAAATTGCTTATGCTCACTTAACAGGAATAGACAAAATAGTTGAGCTATCTTTTACTTTCTGCGTGCTTGGAAGTACGTGCATTTCATTTTGACTTTGGGTACATATTTCCTTCATATAAACTTTTTTTATGCGCTTACTCCCAAGGGCATTGTTCGTGGGAGGTCGGTAAGCCCTTTGCAGGGTGGCACGCGGAATTTGTCAGGAACGACAAAGATTAATATTCTTTCGCAGAGGTGGCGCGGTTTCGGGGGATCTCGGCAACAGCGTATCATCACAACAGCAATGTGGGTGTCTCACAACTCTTTGCTGTCTTTCCCGCACATTTTTCATTTCTAACGCTGCTCTCTAAGCACGTCCCATACGCAAGGTGTGCGCCATGTCTATTTGGCTGAAATATTGCTCTTTTGATGGATCGTTACTCAGAGAGAGCTGACCAGTGCCCCCAAGATGCTATCCATCTGATTTAAAAAAGAAAGTATTTTTCAGCTGCTCCCCCACACTCTTAAATACTATCGAGATTGCCCTAAAATAACCTCCCCATTTTTTTTTTATATTTGCTGAGAAAATCATGGTAATTTTATGTATCGATTACATAAATCCATTTCAATACGTGCACATTTAAATATTTTAGTGAATCTGTCTTCTAATGTATTGTACCAGACAAATCTTGATCCCGGAAGTTTTTATTTATTTTGGCTAAAATATTCAGGCAAAACCACTTAAAATACTGAAAATAGACAGTAATATAATTAAAATAGACATTTAATAAAAGTTAAAAACGATTAATATCACTCATTATTAATGAAAAGAGGTAATTAAAATACTAAATGATTTCTTTATAACATAACTAATGTACATAAACTTACTTTTCTTGGTCACAAGAAACGACAAGATATTTTTCTAAAGATATCAACTGTCAACAATCAGCCGCTTGCCAGAGAGAACATTTTTCATCGTGAAAGAAAAAAAACGTTTACTTCCACTGAAGCGATTGGAGCATATTTAAAATAAGAAATTTCGAAATGACTCATACCAGTTACAAGAGAACATTAACCTTTCAGGTCATCATGGAAATGTTGATCAAGACAAACTAAAGTACTTTGGAATAGTCCTGGCGAATGAGCAAAAGATGCGCAGTGGTTTCTGATTGAGTTCATTTCCTGTTTATGCATTTACAGGGGAATCGGATAAGTATCTCTCTTACTTCCGCACTGAACACATTATAGGGAGGGTTTATTGCACAGTTATACCGCTCTCATGTTCCTCGCTTGCAATTGTTTGTTACATTTATGGCGCTGAGAAGTTACCCCCCCCCCCACAAAGTTCCTAGAATTGCCTCGCGCAGATCGATCGATACAAGGTCATTTCCCAGGTCTATTCAAAACTACAGTACTTCCTTCATCCTTTTCATTTCTTGGTATACGTATACTCGATGTAACCATGCATTCCTTTCATTAATAAAGGTTCTGCTATTTAAGGAGCTTCAGTGAATGTGTTGAGGAGAAAATGTTTGACAGTTTGAGAGGAAACAAACGTATAACACGATTCTCAATAATTTTTTTGCAAGTAAACATGCAATTTAATTTTTATAACCTTTTTCAGTTCGACATATTGAAAGTTCTTATGTTTTTAAATATTACAATTATTTTAATAATCACCGAAAAAATCATAATGATCAAAAACAGGCAAAAAGTAATAAATCTTAAAATAGTCTATAGAAGCTAAAGCAGGCAAGAAATAACACAATAAAAACTAGACGTAGCTTCCCAAATATACGGAAACATGTTCATTTCTATCTGGCTCATAAATATATGCACCTTATTAGAAAAGGCATTTTGCCTAACTTCCGGGCTCTGTTTAGCTCCTTTTTCCTGGAACTGAGTTAAGAGCAGATTGTCAGGCTGCTAATTTATTTTGCATTGATACGATACGCATCAGAGTTCGCTAAAGGAAAGAACGTTGTCACATTTCTGTAATCTCTTTCAGAGTGTGTTTGTTGGTAACAGAATTCGGACGCGGAAGATAGAGTAGATAATGTATTATTTTCTTGTTTTTTTATTGTATAGTGCATTCTTGGATATTCTTAAAAATATGAGAATCAGGAAAAAAGCAATATTTTCCGCTCAATTAATACACGAATGTAATATCGGCAACGCTGGACAATTACCTACTAGGTGTTAAAACAAAAACGATATTAATAGACAGAGAACTCAGTGGGACTGTAGCGCGGTTATTAAGGTTTGTCCTGCACTTTAAACACAGGAAGATTTAAGTTCGCAGCACAACGGGGCTATACTATTATTATGTAACTACTACAGTGAGGTTATTTAAGTCACTGGTCGAAAGGCAGAGCGTAGATAAAGATAATTAATTATAGCACAGTATTAGGCTGCTCGAAGATATAAAACTATGTTGTATATCGCGTGTTTGACATCTGGTATTTTTGCAAAATATAGCACAGCCCGTACATGTGCAGCGATGTGAAACATTGTAGACATTTAGCACCCAGTTTCGAAACATTCGTGATCTAAACATTTTAATACAGGAGGTAAGGCAGTACTTTTGACTGCGATCAAATACAATGAGTGCATTTGATTGGTAGGGTAGTGGAGCAATTTTCAGTACTTCAGTCGTGTTCAAAAGCTGTCGTTTGTGTTTATAACTCCAGTGGGGGCACCTCTGAGAGAAAGGACTGAACTGAGGTAGACACCCAATGTCCAGGATCTACAGGCGGCGAAGTATGAGCGTAAACGGATGCCTTATATTGCTTCCAGATAAAACATTCCCAAAAGAATTCGAATCACCATAACGGCTGTTCCACATCAGATGCAACAGCAGGATTTTAAAGTGCAAGCTATCGCCACATCGTACACAGCACCAGCCCAATTCGCCTTAAATAAAACGGAACCAACGGCACAAAATGAGGTGAAACAGGAGAATGAAAACTGGCGGAAAGGTAAGCACATCCTGGTATTCGCCTAAGATCTAAATGAAGAGTCTCAAGGGATTTAAACTCACAATCTCCAGGTTTCGAGTTCCAAATTCGGTACAAGATCTTGGGTTTCTTGGGCAACAATATTTGTACGTTCTAATAAGGAGATAAGCATTTTCTTAAACAAACTAAAAATTTTTCTTTAGCAAAATCTGCCTCTCTGCAGTTAGAGCCATCCGTTATATCATCTTGAATGAGTTGTCAAATTTCTTTAAACTTTGTTTTACGCTGTACAAAAGTTTACCAAAATTTCTTCTTTAATCCTGGCTTAGATATAGAATAAATTATGTTTTTCTTCAAATTCTTCTCCAGAGATATTAATTGTATAAATTCACTTCCTCCGCTTCGTCTTCAGAGCCAATGTAAGCAATTTCAATACCTTTGTGTACATTGTTTTAGCCATCTTTTATTCAAATATCGCAGAAAAAACACCAACACGTGGTGTGCGCATGTTCATATCCTATCACTTTCTGTAATATCGCAAGAAAATAAAATGCTCTATAGTATAGAGTCCAGGTGCGGCTGGCTTTAGTTGTGATATATATTTTTGGTAGCATCTGGCATCCCCTATCAACACTCTTCGGAAACACAACAAGTTCATTAATGTCTCGTGCAAAGTTGCCAGGCACTCAGTTTTTCGATAATACCTGGCTGAAGAAAAATCAATCAGGTAATAGAATCTGGAGCGCTGATTGTCAAGTAGAATACAAAGTAATATATTGACCTTAATAATGACAGACGGAACTATAACATTTTACTAATTATAGCATTACAAAATTAGTTATCGTCAAAAGTCACAGGTTAACAATATAAATTATCTTAGAAAATAAAAACAATGATGGTACTCTCCTATCTAAGTTATTTTCTTTCCACATAACCAAAACATAGCTCACTTATGAGGTTTTCAAAGTTTCCTTCATTCATAGTAAAATCTTTACTTTACTATCAAATCAAGGTGCATCGTCTTCATAAGCTTTATAAATAATTAAAAATCAAGAATAAGTGTTTATAGTAATGTGGAATTGTGTTAACATATCTTAAAAAGGCTTTAATTAATAATTTTATGTCATTGTTACTTGAGACATCAGTGGCACCCCTTATGACTGTTATGAAAGGAGTTTGTTTTTATTTTAAGCATGTTAATTATTTCCTCTTTAATCCCCAGTGCGGGTTTATTTTACACCCGATGTAAGACAGCCATTGTGATAGATATTTAAAAGATTGGAGCTATATTTATATTTGTTTTTAAAATAACGGTTGGAATATAAATATAGCATTTTTTCTATTCATAGTTTGGCATTATTCATTTAACCTCTCTTTTTAGGCTCAGATAACGAAATAACTTTAACATGTAATTTTCTCTGTAGTTGGTATTCAACAAAATATCCTCTTAAAGATCTGCAATAAGAATCTTAATACTGTACAGAATACGATGTATTCTTGCAAGCTATAATATAAATATCCAGAATTGACTTTCAGAGAAGACATGGACTAACGTAAGCACGCATAAAATATACGCGCACGCTCGCGTTACCTAATGAAATTCAGGGCTCACCTAGAAATTCACTGCAGCGAAACAGCAAAGCATCTAGCAATACTGGCAGTAGGAGATACTGTGTTGCAAATTTGTTATGGAAAATTTCTAATAAATGCAGCTCTGCGGAAATGGAGATATTACAATGGAGACAATATAGGACTGTCACTATATTTTGCTTTCGTGCAGTAGAAGATAGATTTAAGTTTTAAAATCATGTTGTATATGGATATGATAGAATAGAATATTAGTATAGCTGGGTTCAAATCATTCAGAAATGGAGCACAGATACTACATTTAATTGTAGAACCTTTAGTTGGACACGAGCACCTTTTATCGATTGATTTGTTTTATTTACGGACGCTCTTTAGCATCTCAGGTCATCAGCGTCCCATTCTATTCAGGGCGTGAAACGGGCGACTAATTTTGCTCAGAAGCCTCTTCTTTCATTGAGGTTCATTTTCGTGCCGTAAATGTACGACACGGGACCTATGGCTTTACTTCCCTTCCGAAGGAAGCCATAGTTATTATTTTTACGCTCAAAAAATCCATTGGTCCTGGCCGGGTTTGAACCCGGGATCTTGGGTTTGTAAGGCAAGTATAGTTACCACTACACCACCAGAACCGACTTAGAGAGAGGGAGAGAGAGAGAACCTTTTAGAAATAAAATTCGTAATTAAATACGAAAAAAATTCCTAAAAACTAAAGTATTTAACAACATTCTTAAACAGTATGCATAATAGTTAATCAAATGAATCCAAGAGGTAAAAATATGCAACAGGAGTGCCCGTAAGAGGGGCCAGTAAAGGCAATTTAACACCTCTCCTTATTTAAACTAGCAACTTTAATGCATCATCATTCATTGTAATAAAATATCATAGCTAAATATTGGGCCCAACTAGAAGCGTGGCAACATTAAAATAGTCCATAATTTTCTGCGATAATTATTACAGAAACTATATTTGATCTCCTATTTAGATTCGCTGATTGAAATTTAAAATAAATAATTTCAGAAGTACACGGGAGCTTTTGAAAAAAAAAATTGCAACCTAAATTGATTACTTTTTAGTGCAATTGATTCAAAAAAATAAAAAAATATACTTATAATCAAAGGCTTTTTATAATAAATGAAAACAAAGATATTAAAGGAGAAACTGTCATGTCGCGCCAGATTTCTGTCCGATGTATCATTAACCTGCAGTAGCTGTCAGCCTATCATCTCCATGGAAACATGTTCCAGATAATTGAGTTTGTTTCTAAGGTACTGTTGACATTTGATGTGTTAAAAATAAAATCTAAATCAATTGAAAAAGCTATAATAGACTTATTTTAACCTAGCTTTAATCATATGTTTTACCAATAATACAAAATTTAAATTGTTTTTATTTAGGCTCGTTTTAAACGCGAATTGCAATAGAATAATTTAAATATATTGTTTCGCTTCTTGACAACGTGAAAACATTGCTAAGAATAGCAATGATAAATAATCATGTCAGCAGTTTATGCATTATATGTTTATCAAGAAAAAATAACATCAATTGGAAAAATAGTAGGCCATTATGGTAAACAGCCAGGAGAATCGGCTTTTTTAAATATTCACTCCTTAAGTATGTGTAGAATAACTTCATACTTTATTATAATGGTATTTCATAATCTCAATTTGCCATTAAATGCGCCAAAATTTTCAAAATGCAATATTTCATTTACTGTACAAGAAAGTATTTATGCCATTTTTCCTTGGGCCTCTCGTTATATATAAGCATAATTTATAAACCACAGTAGCTGTATTATTGATAAATGATAAAGAATAGCATTTTATTTCGTTGTTTAATATGCAGATAAACTTCTCAAGCTCTTGAGAAACTCAAAGAAAAATTGAAAAGGTTACAGGATGAGGGTTTAATCATGCCATTGAATTTTTAAAAATTTTAAATGACATGTGAATTTGTCTGCCACTTTTGGGATTAAAATTTGCGGGAATCCCTGGTATGTAACAAAAGAAAATAATACTAAGAAACGAAAATGAACATAGAGAAGTCCACAAACTCAAAATCATAAGAAAAGCATAGTACTCTTGTCAAATTTATTTGAGTAACATATACGTGATATTAAGGAATGATATCACAGTATTAATGCGATAATGCACGTGTGTTCATTAGAATATAGAAGGAATATGAGTCTTCATCAAGAGTGCAAAGCAGTACTTGCAGAAAAAAAATGCACATCGAAATATTGAGAGAAATCCATAAACTGCAATGTTAGTGCATTTCCCTGCTCCATAGCTAAGTATGTAGGGAATCCCCTTCATTGCAATAAAGGATTTTGGAATTCACCATGTACGTTATCGTACGTGAATATCAGCGGCAGATCCATGCATTGCTTCTATGTACATACGGTAAATGTATAACACTGAAACTAATAATTACGTGTATCACCATATTCCGTTTTATTTACTGGGACTAAAGAACGTGGAATAAAAAAATCATATCATTGCCTTTTGTTGTGAACGTTATGCAAACCAAAATGCTCATTTCTCCATCAAATAATAAAGTCATAAAACACGTGCACATAGTGTTCAAACAATCTGAATACAACATTTCTAAAACAGAGAGAAAAACTATACAAATACATTGAGCCGGCAACATAATTTTAGTTATATTGTCACAGCTTATTTTAAATAGCCAACGCTGACCATCATAAATATCATTCTGTACTCACTACATATCCTCAGGCCGGATTAGGGGCGTAGCTGTACCACATATCTAAAAGCATCCTACCCATCCTTATTAAAAATGAAATAAAACTTAGGAAATAATGAACCGATGTATTCTATGCAAATATGAACATTTCTCAAACTTAAACCATTATTTATTTACTCTTTCTATAGTTGTTCAGGAATAAAACTCGTCCATGGAGCAGAAAGGTGCAACGTGCACTCTCTTCAAGTTCTAGCTCTTAACTCCCTGAAAATCGCTTCCCCATCCATAGATCCCAACCGTCACTCCTAAATACTAACCGTCTCAATGCTACAATACTTATACTAGTTTTCGCACATTGTCACCCCCCATAAGGCGCAATATACAATCGAACTTCACCCAAATGGGAATGTCTACGGCTGTCTACAACTTGTCTCTCATAAAAAAGGATTACAAATGAAACAAAATATTGGAAACATTTGAAAATAAATTGTGCAATTTCGCGCAAAATGTCATTATTTGTAATATCTTTGTTATAATTAACTAGGAAACAGATATATGGGCAATTCCGAAATATGGAACCACTAATCTACAGGACGCAGTACGGTTTGAAAAGTAGTCGGTCTAACAACAAAGGATCTATATAAACATTACCATTCTTTAGCATAACCTCCCTTAACGCAAATTCTTTAATACAACTAAGCTTTCATTTTTGAAGGAGTCTGTAAAATACTCAGCGAGAAATAATTTGAGCTAGATGAAATTCAGAGGCATAAAGTTTGGGGATACTATAACAATTTATGCTTCAAACCTTTCAATTTTCTCATCGCTGAAACAATTATAGGCAGGTGCATTGTTTTGATACCAAACGATATATTTCGTAGAGGACTTTTCCCACCAATGTTTTCTTGAAAAACAACTTCCCAACTTAATAAATTTATAAAATTCTTTGAGCGTCCCAAAATTTTTTCTGCACATGAAACCAACTTTGTCTTTTTGGAGGTTAACAACAGCTCCTGTCCACTGTGCTTATTGCTGCTTTGATTCTGGTGTGTGGTCTTAAATCCAAGTCTCGTCTACAGCTATAATTCGATTCATAACATCAGTTCCGTTGTTGTTGAAACACTGCAAAAGCTGCTGAATATTTTATATGAATGCTACAATATTTTTCATATTCAATTCTCCATGCAAAGTATAACCTATAGGTAGTCTCAGCAATTTCGGGTAATTTAACTAATCGGACATCTAATTATATATCATATAAAATTTTCATAAACTCTGTTGTTGCACTTTTTAAATTCCTTCATCATCAAGGCTGATACGGCGTGTTTATATTCAAAAGCTCAAATTAATCTTTCAAAAAGCATATGATTCTCCATAAAAGGTTTACAAATGTGAATTTACTTTAGCATTTACTTTAGCGTTAAATGATCTCTTGAAATGATTTTATCAGTGAACGAGGTGCAATTTTATCCGTTTTTAGGAATATCCATTTAGTTTCTACTTTAAACAATTCCGTGGTATTTCAAACGAATGTTCAAGAGTGCTGTACCAATATCTCCAGTTGTGCTAAAAATGAGAACTTTTCTTAAGTCATGAGAGTAAGAAATAAAAAGAGTCCACTTATTATAAAACTAAAATTCCAGATTAATAATGCAGAACTGGAACCGTTAAAACTTTAGAGAAGTGGAACAGACAGTCAGTATGTGCAAAACTGATTGCTAACGATTGTAAAGAAAGTACCTGAAAAATATTCTATAACCTGCAGACTTTTATCTCTTTCAGTATAGTTCCTGCAACATTCATCACCAGCTGTTACACTTCTAGTAGTAGCAAAGCCGTTTTTGTTTATATTTGAGAAGGAACATCCGGCAGCAACGCCGCAGTATGAATTGTTTTCACTTCTGTGACTAAACTCCTTCACTAGCTATTAATGACCCGCCTAATGTGCTTCAAGGACCCCCGGCTTGCCTGTAAAAACATTTTCGTCTCAATTATGACGTTTCCATTCCATTTTTAAATTATTGTTATATCTTATTTTGTTCAAATTCTGTCCCGTTACGACCATGTGTTTTTCTTACTGCGAACTTCTTCCTAAGCATTCACATGCGCAGAAATTTCGTAACCTGACAAAGGAATCTTTTACCCTTTTGTATTTCACACCAAGGAAGGGTCAGCGTACGAGCCGTCAATCGGGTACAGGGGATATCTTTGTTTCTTTCTCACACTTTTACCTAAATGTGACTCCAGCCAAAGTATACCATACCTTTTATAAATTACAATTATCTGCCACATGACATATATATATATATATATATATATATATATATATATAACTACAAGTCACAAATGATACCAATTCCTGTTAAACCAGTCTCTACATTATAGAATTACACCGATACATAATAAACAGCCTTATCAAACCAATACTTTTATAAATATAACTCTGCACCCTCAAGTTATTAATTTAATAAAGGTAGCCTTATTTTCGGCTGCATAGTCCTTTTAACCTGTTTCGTACTCACCCACTTTTAAAAATTATTTGTTTGATTTAACTAAGATCATAGGAGCAAATTCATATCCAGATAAATAATGATTCAAAAGTTTATTTGACTATGTAAGTAAAAATAATATGTTATGACGCTAAATAATCGTGATTAAATATCATAAGAGATGAACTTTATTTTGAAGTCATAAATTTATAACATAGCTTTAAGAATTGTATCCCTAAAAACGAATAAATAAATAAATAAATAAATAAAATATTGCATGAATAGAACAGAAGATTTGTGAAATACACTTTCCAAAGAAACTGTAAATATCCTTTTAGAGATCTTAACAAGTTCGCCTCACCTCATTAAAAAGTCTCCTTATATTTCTCGTTAAGGAATCTCAGGTTGCATTTACGGCTTCAAAGCTGTTTTCATTCTTTTCTTTATTATACTTTCTTTTCATCCCTACCAATATAAAATACGCATGTAAAATCGATATGAATTTAAAAAACCCAACTCTACTTGTTCATGAAAAGAATACGAGAAAGAATTTATGAAGCGATTTTCTCGCTGGAATTAATAAAAAAACTGTCATTTTGAAACATTCTTCAAGGAGAAGTGGTAAATTCCATTTACTTTTATCGCTGAAATCCTTCTGTGGTCGTTTCTGGAGGCTAGAAAAAAGAAAAACACTAGAAAGTGAAGAAATACGAACTGTATTTCTTATATATCGGTGGGGTAAATGGAATTCGACTGGAATAAGACGAAGCCTGACCGGAAGGGACGTGTGTTCGGCACGGTGCCAACATTCTGAGGCGAATCCTTTCCAACAGAACAATTTTTCTGATGGGAAACGTCCACTAAAGGATAGAGTGGAACATCAAACTTGTCCCTCCTCCCTCCTGATCTACAGCACCCCTAGGAAACAAGGAGCTACATATTTCCGAACGGTTTCACCACATCCTACATGTCTCCGCGATCACTGGCTCTTATGTTGACCACGAATTCTGAATCATTATATTCTGAATGCTTCAGCAGGTTTGCAGATGAACGTAACGAGAACTTTGGCGCGCTTCCAAATGCTCTTGCCCTTTCGAAAACGAACCTTTCTGAAGCAAGTAATATGACGATCTACTATTACGACAAAAATTCGCTTTCTATTCCTGTTCCATGACTTCAGTCTCTAAAGCGCTGAGCTGGTTTTCTGAGCATCATTTCCAAACACCATTGAGCCCAACGAAAGTTAAACAAGACCTGAAACAGATTAAATTGTTACTAAAGAGTTGTGTAGTAGATACTTAAATTGGGAAAATAAATTATACAACATATTCATCAAATCAAACAGACATGTCTCAGAAAGAACCAAGTAAAAATGGAAGGTGTTCATAGGACTGTGACGCAGCTTTATCTTGTTGGTGTTTCTTACTATATTTAAGTGGGAGGTATTTTAATTTTGCCCTGTTCGTAAACTTATTATAATGCTTGGTGTTTTAGTCATATACATCTTGCTCTACATTAGAATTGTAATGTGTAACAGCACTCTACGACAACACTGGAAGGTGTCCCATAATTCTCTGAACCTCGCTTAATATACATATGTAAGAAAGTGAGAGGATGTCTTTAAGAAATTGTACCAATCAAGTAATAGCGTGTAAACAGCAAGAAGTCACTAGCGTAATGCCCGAACAATAATTAAATATCTAAAAATCAACTGATATTGCATTAAACTTTACAAAAACGCCAGTAAGTAAGTAAATAAATTAAGATTGAAATATTCCACTCATAAAGCGCCGTGCTACATAACAAATGTGCCAAAGAAAACAGGCTCCACCACCCAAAGCTAAAATAATTCATACATACATTACATACATACATTGTGAGAAATGTTTTTTTGTAATCTCATTGTATTTAAAGCTTTAAATGTTTTGACAGGTTACTGCAACTTAACCTGAGAAATATTCATCTTAATAGTAATTTGAATTGCACATAATCTTATTCTTGATAAACTCCTTTCTCCACCATAAGTTAGTACTATGGGCTTTGAAACATACATACATACATACATACATACATACATACACACATACATACACACATACATACATACACACATACATACACACATACATACACACATACATACATACATACATACATACACACATACATACATACATACATACATACATACATACATACATACATACTTAATATGTTAGATAAACATTACAGAACAGAATCCTATAAATCAAATAATTAATGGTCTTAAATTGAGTTCAGTAAAATTCGGATTCCCAAACTAGAATTAGAGTTTTGAACAGTCAAACAGGTCGTGTCACTTCATATGGAGCCAAAGAGAAGGTTCCACTAAGTACGCAGTTAAATATATATGTATGTGTATATATATATATATACGGCATAAATTAGATTTTACTATTAGATTTTATATATTGGGATTGATAGTTAGAGAAATGAAGTCATTTTAACAACGGAAAAATACAAGATTAATTTACAAGTGTTTTGGAATTTTATAAGCAATTTAATTTTCAAAATGTAAATTATAACATTTAGCATATTTGTTTAAAATGTAGATATGCGATGGATGCATACTGCAAGGAATTTCCAAACACAATAAGCAGTGTCCAGCACATATTTTAACGAGAAACAACTTTTGCATTACAAATTACGTTTCTTTGTGTTACTGAACAATCCAGTGCAATCCACAATTCTTTTAAATTTGATTGCTATAGTCTTTCTAGGACTAATGCTCGATTTATCTAAATAAGTGTTTAATCTTGATTCTAGAGAATCAAGAGCAGATCTTGATCATTTGTGATTCGCGGACTGTAGTTTAAGAAATACTGCTTTAGTACATCTAGTAAAACACCAGTTTTGTTATTCTTAAAGGAAAATATCACAGAGTTAATTCTTTTCTTTCTCCACCAATAGGGGTAACTAAATGCAAGACCTCTCCTTGGTTTTGTTTCCTAGTGTTCTGCCATAGTAAAACGGGAGGACATTCATTTATGCTGTTGTTTCCTCTTTTCATGTTACATTTCATGACCAAAAAACTATTTTAAATAAATGAGTTTAGATCAGATCACAAAAACGTAATTTCAGATATTTACACTATTCATTATTATTATTATTATTATTATTATTATTATTATTATTATTTTCTGGTTCAGTGGTAAGATTTCCTGGTGAATCAAAACCAAACTAACTCACGCTATTGACCTATCACAGGGGTAGTCGCATTAGCAGCAACGACCTTGTTCAGCGAAAAGTGCTACTTGAAAACAAAACACTCAGTCTAACATCCATACAATATACAAAAAGTATACATGTATGATATTATAGGTATAACACGTTCCTGGTTAAAAACATACTTTGGAAATGGGAAGCAGATTGTGAATTAAGTTATTTTACAAAGAGACTCATGAAAAAAATCATCAAATATATTTTGTGGAGTTCTGCAAGGGTCTATACTAGTTATATTGTTTTTATTTATATAAATGATATACATTCAAAGTGGAGAATATGTGAAATTACCTCTATATGCTGAGGACACTAGAACTTTAATACCAGGGGAAAATTGTGATGGCTTACAACTAAAAATTAACCAGATTTTTTCTTCCATGCTTTGATAAAAGCAACCTAATAATAACAAAAAAACTAAACCTATAGCTATTTCATTAAGCATTAACCTAAGAGAAAATGTTAATCAATATGTTTCAGACACCAAATTTCTTGGAGTAACTATAAGCAAAAAATTATCCTGGCACTTACATATTGACATTTTCCATAGGAAATTAGGTAAAGAATATTATGTTATATATTTAATCAGGAACTCTCTAAGTCTGAATATTCAAAAAGTGATATATTATGCAAACGTTCATTCTGTCGTATTATATGGAATGCTCTTTTGGGGGAAATCAAAAAAATGCAACATATGTTTCAGTTTCAATAAAAATAATTAGATAGTGATTTTCCAGCTGTAAGCCATATTTTAGAAAATTACAGAGTCTAGCCTTTCCTTCAGTATATAATATCTTATAAGTATTAAAACGTGTTAAATGAAGCGTGGTAAAGTTTGCTAAACAAATAGCTGTTCATGTTTATAGCATACTAGCAACGTATCCAAATTGTGCCATATTAAACACAATACCTCACAATTTGAATGTAATTCACCTATACTGCAATACAATATCAAAATTTA
The DNA here is from genome assembly GCA_030762175.1 of Metallyticus violacea. Lineage (NCBI taxonomy): Eukaryota > Metazoa > Arthropoda > Insecta > Mantodea > Metallyticidae > Metallyticus > Metallyticus violacea. The sequence continues at coordinate 73,638,586 of CM060834.1, forward strand.
GCACAATAGCTTCAGATAAATAAATTACATGACAAAATGAAAACATCAATTAAAACTATATCTGCTAGATAAGTCATACTGCTCAATTCATGAGTAAATGACTAACTTTAATATATATATATATATATATATAATATAAAATTATACTCTCAGAATTTGTTTCATTAGTTTGTAATGTACTTTTCACTAGTTTTGTTCGAATAATTGTATTTCTCAATAGAAATAACAATGATAAAAAATAAGTTTCAACTCAATAATAATAAATAATGGAGGATGTAGCCTTCAACCTCTGTTTTTTAGTTTTTAATTAACAAAATTCTATAAGGGTATAAGTTTTACTGTATGTGATTTTATGAACAATATTATTTGTGAACGATTGGGCTATAGTTGATGAAGATGAAAAGATAAATGTTATGACTTTCTGGGGTCCTTATATAAAAAGAAGTAATATTGAAAATTGAAAATTGAAAATAATAAAACAAGTTGCACCTTTTAACTTTCTTCAATGTGAAATATCATGTGTATAATTCTCAGTATATACTTAAAATATTTAAAAATTAATCAAATTAACTGTACTATTAATTGAAGTTAAATAGTATATAAAACTGTTGTTCCTGTTTATCTGTAGCTGAGGTTTTGACTCTTAAAGCAGAAGATGAAAAAAATATTCCAACAGTAGAAACGTGAAACGAATATGAATAACAGAACGAATAAAAACAAAATTAAAAAGGTTGAGACCATAAAATATATTTTAGTAAAACGGAGAAGGGAATGACATTCTTTTACAGTAATTTAATAATAATAGAGTGCAGAAACAAAATTTAAATAACAAACCAACTAGAAAAAGGTATTTTAAGTCGACCGAAGAAGGGATATCAAGGGCTGGCCGTTTGTGTCTATGTCCCCGGGGGGCATCTCCGAGAGAAAGAGTTGAGTTGAGGGAGAAAAAAGGCAATAAACCATGGACCTAGACGGGATCCGTAACAGCGTTTCTATATATAACACCCCTAAACCAGCGGAGTCCTTCCAAGGAGTTTCAACCCCTCAGATGGGTCATTTCCATACCAGGAATCTTCCCAAAGCGCAAGTCATGCTGCACCAGGTCGGCTCACTTGTCACTTTCGACTCTTAATAGAACAAACGAAATGAAATAATATGAAATGGGAGTGTGGAAAATTCATGGAAAGGAAAGAATATCCCAGTATTTGCCTATGAGACCAGGGAAAACCATGAAAAATAAAACCAAACTCAGGATGACCCACCTCAAGGGATTTGACACTGGGACCTCCCGAATGTGATTCGAGCAAGTAGAAAAAAATATGTAATTGTTTCACCCTATGCTAATGACTATCGTATAATAATAATTATGATTTATTATTACAATGTAAGATAGCAAAGAGATATACAGATTGTACAAAATAAGAAATAATCATAAAACAAAAATAATAGTATATCTTGGAAAAATGTGTTTGAAACAGATTTTTACACTTCAGTTAAGCTGTGAGATAAATATTGGTGTAGATAACAGCAACAAAAAATGTAAAAATCGAACAAATTTGCAGAACGATTACTAGAATATTATAGAATAAAACGCGGAGGAACAAATTTGAAATTGTGTTAAATATCTAGTGCTTTAGAGTTAATGTCTAAAATAAAAAGATAAAAATAGATTACAGGGAGCTGATATTATATTTCTGGGAAAAGTTAAAAGTTGTACGTGAAGAAACCGTATATAAATACAGAGGGGCCAATAAAAATGCATACACACTTCAAGCAAAGAAAAAACTGTGTTAACATAACAAAACTGAAATCACGCAAACAGAAAATGATTAGCACTAATCATCTTAAACTTTTACACTTACTTATGGTACCGTGAGTCTCAAATTTGTCTCGAATGCATGCAATTGTTACTGGCGTTGGCGGTTCTGTTCTGTACACACGTCTCCATTGCCTTTGAAGTTCAACAACATTCTTCCAATACCATTTTTTCCAATATCATTTCAAAATTGCTTTCCGCTGTTCAAACGATAATTTTAGTTCCATTTTGTTTTGTTTACAGAACATCGTACGATAATCTTGCTTCACTTGTTCATTGTTGATTTACTTGTCACATAGCAACGCTATCGTAATGTATGTGAGTCACATTTGTTTACAGAACATCATACTACACATTACTGTTGTTTTTGGGCGCAAATTTGAAATATATTAAATAGATTTCTACTGTGAAAGTGTGTATATAAGCTTTGGCACCCTCGGTATATTCAAACTAGATGATAAAATTGTAGAAAGGAAATAAATTTGAAAAGAGAATCTAAATAAAATAAGCAAAAATAAATTATCGTTTATTATATACTATTATAAAAGTCAGGGTAAAAGAAGCACCTTTCTAAATCACTACATATGACTTGGACATATGATGACGTTTAACAGTCTAAGTTCAGGAAATTTCAAGCCGCACAGCGAAATTTGTTCGGGCCTCGTTCCACGAGGATGGGGTTGAGACGAAATGAATGTCAAGGGAAACCGGAGTATCCGGAGAAAAGTTGTCCGGAAGCTGCTTAGTCCGCCATAAATTCCACTCACGGCCGCTGCAGCTGGGATGAAAATGGGTCGCGTTGGTGGAAGGAAGGCGGTCTCTCAGTTCTGCAAAGAACCATCCTAAGTTCAATATACGAGCAAAGAATATATCTTGCTTGTTTGATTTGTAGTAAATGCTTAATTCCTCGCTGTGTTAAATGCACATTTACCTAATTCTTAATGACTTTTTCTTCTTTTAGTAGTAGGATGATCATTTGACAGTTTGTAATTAATTTACCATCTTTCTTAGTGGTCATGGCAAAGAAATCTAATGCAGATTCATGCTGAAAGTTCACTTCTGTAAAATGTCCAGTTATTTTTTGTTGGTGCATATCTATTCCTCTATATTTATTGTTTATCTCCGTATTATCACATTATTTTTGTTGCTATTATTTTAGTTCTGAAAATAAGATTAAAATTATTTTGCGGGTTTTAGAACATTCAACTTCATAGTCATGAGCAAATAGGTATGGCATACTATTTCAAGGTCATAATTTGACTCTGTTAAGCAAATATATATGTAAACAAAACGTCACGATCAGAGAGATAGTTTGGTACAAGTTGTGACTGAAAATAGAATAGAATACTACAACCCGTAAGATTTTTTGAAATCTTGAATAAGCATTCATTAATGTCAAAATACGCTTGAAATAATTTTAAAAACTGAATGAAAAGGAGCTAAACAATAAATAATATCTTCAATTTTCTTGAAAATGGTTTATCTTTATTTCATTTCCTTAATTTCAATAATTTGATTGTATTATTTCCCCTATCCGAATAATCTTTATCCAATTACACTGTGCTGTACAGGATGAAAGGAAAACTGAAGATTCATAATTTATGGGGTACTATAATTCTACAATGTTTTTAAATATATTTGCTTATATGTTGTTTGGCCTGAAAAAAAAATCTGGATTTTTCCTATGATACCTTAACGCGCCCAATCAATAGAATAGGAATATAGAACAAATCATATTTGCTATTTTTCATAACTAGAAACGTTTTGACATAAATAAAATAAACTTTTTTGAGTTCATAATATTAGATTTGGAAACACTTAGCTTAATATTGTCATGTTCTACGACACCCTAAAATAAAATCTTAGCCCTATGGGGTTTAACTAATTGAAAAAAGTGGTTATATGGTTATTATCAATCTCGTTTGGCTAGGGAGAAGGGAAGAAATGGCTAAGTTCAATAAATCATTTTATAACTCTATTACCTTATTACAGGTTACCAAAGAAAGTTGTAATTACTACATACCTGACGCCAATGACTTTCACATGTTCTAGAATGTTCTTTCGAGGGTAAAAGGGAGGTCCAATCTGCTTGAGAGTCTGACTCAAACCGTTCTTAACCACTCTCACTTTAATTGCTACATAATGCGAGAAATCCAAACCACAAATCAAATGAAAGCGTAAGACCAGTTGGAGCTAACAATGAATGGTTTCCCTTAACGGACGATTTTCCCCCCAACATTGCTTTTTTTTAAATTTGTTTTATTTACGGACGCTCTTTAACATCTCAGGTCATCAGCGTCCCATTCTATTCATGGCGTGAATCGGCCGACTAATTTTGCTTAGAGGCCTCTTCTTTCAGGCTTGAGGTTCTTTTTCGTGCCGTAAATGTACGACACGGGACTCACGGCTTTACTTCTGTTCTGAAGGAAACCATACTTAGGAGTTTTACGCCCCGAAAGAATCCATGGATCCTGGACGGGACAATAATGCTAAGACCACACACTACAAAGACTCAAACGATACATATGCCATACCAATAATGTTAACAAAGATTAAAAACTGAGCAACGCTAGTTAGGCACTTATTTTAACAAACACTATTAAGTGTTTGAAATTAGTGCATTCTTAATTTACGTTAGCCATTCAGAACATTAAGCAGTGTTGCCACATCTTCAATTTAAAATACTGATTTTTTTTCCAAAATTCTGAAGAGATAGGAAAAGAAGTATTTTGTCTTTTTTAAACCCTTATTAAACTCTATTGCCAGATTCATTGAGTACACTGAATTGTTCTCCATTATGTATATTCAAAGATAGAGATAGCGTGATAAAAGGTACTTGTTATTTTTGTAGGAGGACTTTTTTTTTCGAAATTATAGGTTAAGCCTTTAGGAGCTCAATAAGTTTCATATTCCACAATACTTTGAGATTGAGCCGTTTGAGTATTAGATGTGTGAAAACTGCGATGAACGATATGATAATTATAAACTTATGCTGTAATTTTCAAAATTTCCATCTTTTTTAATTTATCAGCAGTAGAAATAAAATAACACAACTTTAATGAAAGGTTCATTTGAAATTTCCATCTTTTTTAATTTAACAGCATTAGAAATATAATAACACATCTTTAATGTAAGGTTCATTTGAAAGAACACGAGGCAACTGCTACCAATCGATAGCGAAAAAATCGCAAGTAGAGAAAAAATATTGCAGTTAAACTGAAACCTCTTCCGCTGTAGGGCTCAAAGATATTACCTGTGACGTCATTATGTGCTATTCATTTGGTGCAGAAATGTAGAAATACTCTCACCTTAATATTCGCAAATTTGAATACCATGGCAACGGCCGCCCGATATCATTTCCATGGCCTTCTGAATTCCCTTTCCAATGCCCCAGAGCATTTTATTTTACAGTCCAGCTCCGAGTTCTCAATATTACATCATTTTTATCCGTTCCATTTCTCTCTCTTTCTCCTTTCGTATCGCAAATAACGTAACGCAGTAGCCGAGTGGTTCATTTCCCCTCTCTCTCTATCTAACTGAGTTTTCTGATTTGTTGCAGGTAATCGCTTTTTACTGCCATATTGATTTGCGGGTATGGTAATGCCCGAAATTACCATACAAAATTGTCTTCCTTACGGACTCGTCGCACATTCGCTCCAAAATTGACGATATATTTTGTACGGAGGACTGGCATGGCTTACAAGTGCTGGCTCTAATCTTATATTCACCCTTTGGTGAGCAAGAGTTCTATGTATATTACTGTAGATCACAAACATTGTAGTTCAGGGGGAGTTGAAATAAAATCGTTTTCATATGGATCTGGACAATTTTTACCTGAAGAGTTCTTCGGTTAGCTAGTTAACTGAAATGTTACATATTAATGCTTCTGCTTGCTGTGTGGTTTACACCGAAAAGAGATGCACATCAGAAAAGTAATTAATGTTTTCTCTCAGCATTATTGTGATAATTTTAAATTAACTTGTTTTAACCTTGCCTTTCTTGAACTTATTTCAGCTCTATACAACTAAAGGACATCTTTTTTTAAACATACGAGGGTGGTTCAACAAACTAACAGTATAAAATATATTAAATATAATATATAAATATAATTAACACTACAGACATTTCAAACTCCCGGATAGAGAAGATGCATGCTTTGAGAAAGTTCAGACATATGCCGACAGATGGTATGATGTGCTGAATATGGACAGTTGAAACAAAATGGCCGCGTCCCTAGCTGTGTGCACCGTAAAAGAACAGCGAGCAGTAATAAGATTGTTTGTGGTCAGAGGGCGTAAATCCTCGACAAATCCACAGAGGGAAGTTGAAAAGGCTTGGCGATAGCTGCATTAGCGAGAGAAAAATGTACGGATGGGTAGGTGCCTTTAAAAGTGAACGTACCTACAAGTACCACGGTGGGTGCCTAATGAATACAAGTGAATACATGAATACTAATGAACACAAGATGATGCGTGTTCAGACTGGCGCGATATAACCCTCAGGAGACGATTTTCTGACAAGTATCGTCGTCACTGGGTGCATCACTATGAACCACTATGAATCAAAATGGCTACACATGTGTTTCCATCCAAGAAAAAATTCAAGTCTCAGCCCTCTGCCGGAAAGATCCTGTTCTGGGATATGAATGAACCGATTTTGGAGTACTATCAGAAAGGGGTAAATCAGTAAATAGTGCCCGATACAGCGCAGTATTGGAGAATGAGCTAAAGCCAGCAATACGGGGCCGTCGCAGGGGACTTCTGTCCTCCGGCGCTTTTATTCTTCACGACAATGTACACCCCCACACCGCTGCTGCAATTCCTGAAGTCATTCAGAGATTAAGATTTCGGGTCTTACAGTCCTGATTCGCTCCTTTGGATTACCATGTGTTTGGACCCTCGAAGAAAGTTCTCAGAGGACGACGTTTGAAAGTGATGTTGAGGTTAAAGAAGCGGCGCATACTTGGTTGCGGGGCGTAACCGAAAACCTTTTATTCTCATGGAATAAAAAAGTTGGTGCAAGAGTATGAGAAATGTATCAAAAAAGAGAGTAATTATATTGAAAAATAGTATTGTTTGTATCTGTAATTGAAATATATACTTCGCAAAGAATTAGTTTTCTGTTATTTTTTGAATCGCCCTCGCAGTTGATATGCATTCATTATTTGAAGAAATGATTCTTCAGCAATATAAAATATTACTTTTGAAGCGAAAATATTTTGACTCTTGTGCATTTATATACACAAACTGTAATCGTTTCTTTCAGCTTTATAGTTTTTACCACTCTAGACATTTTCACAAGCAAACGTGAACATAAGCACGACACTAACCTTATTCAAAATGTCACGGATGATAACTGTATTTCACACTTGTTTACATATAACATAAGGAATATTATACAAACTTCGGTTATTTTTATAAGCTAATGCGATTCCATCAATCTCTCTAAAAACATTTTAAATGCAGACATGCCATATGAGATAATTACTTTTTTTAAGTGGTGTTTAACGCTCGTTTTTACTACTTAGGCACCACAGGCGGGGGACACTGATGATACAAATGAAATGATATATTGGGAACGGATTTTTTTTTAAAGGAAGGAAACTTTTCAGGCCTAAGTGTAGGTTACCTCCCCAGCATTTGCCAATTATGGGGACTGGAAAAACCTTAGTCAGGGAGGACGGTCCTGGCGGGATTCGAACCCCGACCTCCCACTCACGAGTCCGCGCCTTAACGATCTCGGCCACCCGTAGCGGTTACACCAGATAATGGAATTATAACCATTGAACCTATAAGTGCGCCATGAAACTAAAATTTGGAATGTTTTTGTTGCCAATTATTCCTTAAAAATAAATCCTTTCCCAGTTTATCATTTCATCTCATATATCATCAGTGTCCATTAACTGTGGTACCTCATTAGTAAAATGGGGGTAAACACTATTCATTCACCTAATGCAATCCTATAAATTGTCCTTTTTCATTTATTTTGGTAGATAATTTTTCCTACTTTACTCCAACATTTGACTTCGTTGGAGGATGAAGCTTACATTAAAGCAGAGGCCAAACACATCAGTCAGGGACTAGTCTAGGAGCATGGCAGATGACCAAAGTTAACGATGAAAATGGGCTGAGAATTTGCTCCATCGATGAGGAGTAGCACGAACTGGCCGAATATAAAGGTACGGAAGAATGCAGGGAAAGTATTTGCCTTGGCCCGTTTCTAGATCGAATCGTGTGCTGGGCTCTGCCGGCCGGCAAGAAAGCGGCGCTGAGAATATGTAACTTCCTAAGAAAGTGAGACAGTTCCAATTTGGAAAGGCAGATAAGGGGGTGGGGAAAATTGTGAATCCAGCTGTGTGTGTGATATTCTTACTGCTATTTACTATTTTTTTATTACAATATGGGAAAATATATTTTATTATAGAATACCCAGTTTCCCATTTAATATCTAATATTGATCAAAGAGACCCATCGTATTATATAAACACGTACGGTTCGCTGGACACATGCGCTTAATGGAACGTTTACTGTAATGATGCCACTGGAATAAATGAACGGCACACAATTCGCCAGTGTGTTAGATTGGAAATCAGTAAAATTTATTTTTGAGCACTACAACTGAACTGCTTCCATGTTGATAAAATGGTTAATATCTTCTCATAACACTAAAAGGAGCACTCTTTTCAGGTAAATAAATTCCAGGGAGTGTGTAGATTGTACTGAGGGAAAAGAATCACGAGATGCAGTAGACCATATACGTTAATTATTAGTTTTTAATTCATTATTATTATAGTCATCTATCGGAACATCGCCAAGCTGTGACAGGGGCTGCGTTAGTCGATCATTTGACCCGGTGCAGACGGCCATAAATTACCGAACTGCTGCGTTGATCTCGAGTCTGATGCAACTCAGAGTTATTTGAACACTGAAAGAAACAACCCGTGTTTATACTGGATCAAACTCTTCTAAGAAACTAAATGACAATTTCTAGGGCTAATTATGCTACTTCACGAGTGTTTATTTATGACTCAGATAAGCTTGTGCTCTAAGAGAAGTATTTAAAGAGAAATTCCCAGGTGTTCGAGTTTTAAGTGGTATTACAATAAATATTAAATGAACTAATGGATAACATTCGTCAGGAGATCAGCGTAAAGAAAATTAAGAAGGGCAATAGATAATTTCATAAATAGATGCCATATGTTGAAAATTAAGACAGGCAATTCCAGTCTCTCCTTGCGTGGCCTGGGCGAGTTTATAACCTTTAAATGCATTTATTATATTAGATTGTGCCTCTAGTGTTTCTGTCACCACAATATTCGTATGTTGTCCCCATTAGTCTGCTCAACCTCTAGTGTTCCCAGCTAGCCGTGAGCAATGGTTTCAGCTGATGTCTGTCATCAGATACTTGAATAACCCATTATAAATTATATGCATTATTATATTAGTTCAGTGTTGCCAGTTTTTTCCCCCCTTTTTAAGGGAATACTCGCATTTCATTCACATAGATCACTAAAAATGCATTACGTTGTTCTTATTAATTAGAACAGAACAAAGAGAGATCTCTTGTCATTGAGAGGTGTTCCAGGAGAAAGTGAGGCGAAAGATTCCGACGAAGTGAAATAAATATCATAAGCATTTCAAGGTCATGAATATTATTATACTGTATAGAATGACAGGGAGCAAAATACAGCTGCCGATAATAGCAAAAAATTAAATGTTCCGTGACAATGTTGTTACTTTATGAAATACTACATGCGTGCATCCACACAAAATAGTTTCAAATCTACTGATGCAAAACGCTTATCTAAAAGTGCAGTGTTGAAAACACGCACTGTCAACCATGTAGAATCCTTTCCCTGAGAAAAATATCTCAACTGTTTTTTACTGAGATGAAAATTTGATAACGATGTCATTCTTAAAAAACATTTAAAGTTACCGCTAACTAAAGTATTGCAAGAAATAATGGAATGTAATTTTGTACAGATGCATAAATAATTTAGATAATTCACATTTACAACATAAACAAGGAAGAACTAAAGAGAAGAGAATTTAAAATAGCTTTTAGATGGTCTGATATTTATTATTTTCGAATATTTATCATTCTGATTACTGCCGAACAGATATCTAATTACAATAGCTCACTGATAGAACTACGCCTGCAGGCTTATTCTGTGTTATTTTGTACTAAATTAAACAATAAACCAGACAATAGCAGAACGCAGGAATACAATATTAACAGAATTGCTGTGTGTAAAGCTATCACATTACTCGTTCATTAGGTAGTGATAAGATAAGATCTAAGACCTACATCAACGGTTCTCAAATATTCCTAGCCTTTGGATGCCCTCCAAAGTTCTCATTCTGTCGCAAATCCCTGGGATTTAAAATTCGAAATTATGCATTATATATTTTAGCTGTTCTTAATCGGTTTACAAAATTGAAACATAAATATTTGCCATCTTATGTACACAAAATATTACATTAAAACACACAAACTCATAAAACATAAATATCATATGTGATGGGACAACTTACACGTTAGTTTAATTCCGTAATTAAGAGGATGATGCACTTTTTTATAAACGAATATATGTAATTATTTTTCACACAAGTACGGAAAAATCTGGGGCTTGCCTACGCCCCACCTGAATGAATGAATAAATGAGTGAGTGCATTAATTAAAATTAACATGTTATTATGTTTAGAATCCACTGGAATCCACACGAATCCACCGGACCGTACATGTCTTTCTTAACATACAAAAGGTACATTTCTTAAATAAATTAGTATATAATTTATATCCCCATTGCTTAACGTAGTTATTGTAATAATAATAATAATAATAATAATAATAATAATAATAATAATAATAATAATAATAATAATAATAATAATAATAATCCCAGATTAATATAAACATCCAGAACATAGAACCCCCCACCCCCAGGTCAGTATAATATGCAAGTACAATATAAAACTATACATACATTTTTTTAATTCACTTTAGTTCCCCTCGCCCCGGGTTTCAGCATTTTCAGACCTGAGCCCTGCAGAAATAGGTAAATAAGACAGGAAATTCTGAACGTTTGTTGCTGCTGCTGCACTTTATATTTAGCTCGGAACACCCAACCAATGTCTAGTTTTCGTAACACTCGCTAGATGACATTGGTCATTTATTCACTCTAAAGCCCTCTAATACAAGTATGGGCACGCTCCATTTTGGACCTAACTGTTTCTAACTCCCGTAAGACTACTACGCGTTAAGTTTCTGTAGTTTACTCCATTGTCATACAGTTAACTCTTAAAATATTTATGTTATAATGTTAAAAAAAACCTGCGTATGTTCATGTTCTTTTTTCTTTTCTTTTCTTTTCTTTTCTTTTCTTTTTTTTTCTTTTCTTTTCTTTTCTTTTTTTTTTCTTTTCTTTTTTTTGGCATTAGAAGACCAAGGTCAGACAGAAAATGCACACTTTTGAAACTATGTCAGTTATAAATTACCGCACTTTCGCATAGTACAGCATCCGAGCTCATCGGCCAATGACGGATAATTTGTCTGCAGAGGAAAAGGCTGTCATCAGTTAAAACAGAAATCTCAATATTAAACGTAGGCCTTATTATTAATACATGAAAATTAAAATAAGAATTTCTCATTTTATTTTGCTATTCACTGTTTAAATTGTTTGTAATAATACATTTATTATACCAGTGTTGACATAAACTGTGTAAGACCTACAGTTAACCTGTCAGTTAATAATGAATTATAAGAATTAGACGACCTGCTGCCAAACTTAATTTAGAACAAAAACTTTATGTAGTTTAACATTTATCTGCTCTAGATTGGTCCAATGAGAATGACTATGGTAATCAGAAATCTATATTTCTAATCGGTGTGTGAAAACAAGAGATAAATAAATTATATGATATGCCTGAAAATTTAAACTATTCCTAATCTATAAATCTGCATTTTGTATTTATTTTCTTCCAATTATGAACGTGCATTTAGTAATCCTACAGTTGCATGTTGCATTTTGTAAGCTATGTTTCTGCAATAGGGGCATTGCAAATGAACTACAATACTGTGGCAAACTATTTTATCTTTCACAAATTACATACATTCATCTAATTTTTTAAAGTTATGGCAAATATACTCCAGAATAAGCGCAGAGTATACCGTAATACAGTAATAATATTATAAGTTTAATACACTTAGTAATAGTCACAGCTAAATACAACAGAGGCATGTTGACAAATATTTTATTACATTACAGAATTTATTTTGAGTTTAATTGCCAAATTAAACCGTGAATTGGATATAACGTAAGGCCTTTCTTTTCTTGAATTGTACCACCAAACACACAACACCCAAGCATATTAACTAAATTAAAATAAAATTTTAAAAATGTTCTCCATATAAGTATACGGTACAACACACAGACATCAGGCCCAAAATGGCGGCTGATGCTGGCGTACCAATCACGGAGCTCGGTTATCAGTGTCCATACTTGTATAATAGAGGGCTTTAATTCACCCTCCTACTCCATTTCCCATGACGCGTACATATTTCTTTTATGGAGGATATTCATTGCGCCCAGTGCACGGATTCCTTAGTACATATATATGTCGGTCCTGGTGGTGTAGTGGTTACCATACTTGCCTCCTAAGCCCAAGATCGCGGGTTCGAACCCGGCCAGGACCGATGGATTTTTTCGGGCGTAAAAATCCTAAGTATGGCTTCATGGGGAAGAGAAGTAAAGCCTTGGGTCCCGTGTCGTACATTTACGGCACGAAAAAGAACCTCAAGCCTGAAAGAGAGGCCTCTGAGCAAAATTTGTCGGCCGTTTTACGCCCTGAATTGAATGGGACGCTGATGACCTGAGATGTTAAAGAGCGTCCATAAATAAATCAATAAAAAAATCCAGTACATATTCGTAAATGCATTATAAACATTTAAAAACGTTCAATTTATTTGACCATGAACTTGGTTGAATTTTGTCACTGAAACTTAACCAACATTTTTTATATTGCGGGTTCTTGAATTCATCCTGACAATAAGTTAAAAATCTTCCTTAGCCATAGATAACCCCTAATAACTAAGTATGGATGGTGGATGTAGTTAATCGAACAGTCGTAAGATGACTCTATTGTCAAGTTAATTCGAAAACTAAAACTAGATGGAGGTGTCATAGTAGCATATCCTGTTATACATTTCCTCCATGCTTCAGCTGTGTCACTTTTGACAGGAATTTGCGCATCTGCTCCTCGCTCTTGCCTGCCGGCCGTAGCACGTTTGGGTTGGTCAAATTGCTGGTACCTGAAAAACGCAGTGCTCTTGGAACAGAGGTCGATATATCGTTTGGAGCTGTTGCGAAACTTCTAAGTTGGTACCACTTCCCGACAGTGTTTTATTAGGTCGTTTGGATGAGACGAGGTTGACAACACCCCTTTACAGACAGGAGAAACAACCGGGAACGTGCTGTGATAGATAAAGGTGCTTCAAAGATAGGATTGCATATAGACAGCATTTTAACTACATAACGGGGCAACATGTGCATTGTATGTGACAGTTTAAAACTAAGTAATCGTGGTGAGTTAAAATGCGGACAATGTAAGTTTTCCTACGCAAACAGAAAAAGTAAAATGTCGTTTATACTGATATATTGTATTTGAAAGTGATCAGTGTGTCTGGAGGACATAATCAAATGATGGCATCTCTTTGGAAGTTATAAGGACCGACCGATTCTAAAAGAAAAGCAGAGGAGTAACTGTTTATGCAACGCATTCAAACAGCGACACATAAGGTAACTGGTAATTTAGTGTACAAAGACATACAGTTAATACGACATTTTATGCATCGAGTTCGCTATAGACATATTCCGAAAATTATAGACGAGACCATTGCTCAATTATTTGATGGACAGAATTCAATGCTATTTGAAAGTGAGCAATTTTGTTTTGTTAATTCAGCAAAAAGGTAGTTGTTCCGAAAATTATAAGTCATGCGTTGAGAATGAGACATTTCATATTCCCCTAAGCACTTTGCTCAACTGTACACCATTCATGTACATACATTGTGCTACTATGTATCTATAATATTAGCTTTTATTATTTCTAAAACAATGGGAAACTACTTGGAACTATGGAAGGAAATTAAACGACATTTTGGTATTGACATTGCATCTATCAGTCTTCTGTGTTGATTCTGAAAAGACGGTACATGCCGGTTCCGGTTCCTACAGTGCATAATACAATGCTTTTAATTTCACCTTGTGCAGAATGGCATCGTAAAATGTCGATATTCTCGAATTAAGGAAGGAATCAGAAATAGATAAATGGCTTATTGTGTGTTTAGACTTCCGTTGTTACCCTCATGTGAAGTGCGTGATACTTTTACCATGTTGATATTAATCGCACCAGCTACTGACGTAAGATAATTAAATATGTATTTGATAACATCGCCGAAAATGTATTTCCACCTGACATGTAGGTACGCGAATCTTGTAAAGGCCTCGTACTACCTACCAATGTTCAGTCTTTCCGCAATCATTTCAATGAACAATTTTAAACTTCACATGCAAACATAAACACTGTCATTCTATCGGTGAAATATGAAGCCAAACTTAAAATGTATTAAATTAAACATAAATTTCCACAGCTACCACTTGATACTGATAAACAAAAACAGATCAACTAATTGATAAGTATAGAGCATATAGAGACTGTAACTGTCTTATTACGTATTTAAAACTCTTTGGTTACCAGATTGAAGTAAGAAGCATACAGACGGAAACGGAAGGCTACCTTGACGGAATGACTAAAGTAATTTTAAAGTACTTCAAGCTAAATATAGAAACATTGTGACCATATCAATATTATTCGTTCTTTGGCAGTTCAAAGTCTGTACGATATGAGAGAGGAATATGTCCAAGTCCAAACGAAAGGCACGAATTGTCCCAAATCCACGTGTTTCGATTATTTCGAGCCAAACGTGGTGCTCCGATATAAATACATTTTTAAAATAAGTTTCTAATCACCCCCCCCCCCCGGTCTTCAGCCTTTTCGGATCTGAGCTGTCTCACCTTAGACAGCTCCTCCTTGTCTGCCAACAGACCCTAGCAGACCCTTGCTTTCGGTCAGTAAAGGAAGGCGCGACATCTTTTCCTCCACACTCAGTACTGCTATAATTCGCTAGTATGTGTGAGCATGATTTTTCCTTTCCACATAAAGAATAAATTCTCAGTCCATTTTCACCTGAGATTCTGATCTGCCGCCATGCTTCAAGCCTAAACCACACGAGTCCCTGTTTAATGAGTCTGGCCCCTGTTCTGATGTACAGCTTCATTCCCCATCCAGATTTTAACCCCGTTTATACTTCCAACGAGATCTTCTCTCCTCGTTGCCCGATTGTATGCTGCCTGTCTATATCCTTCAAGCGATTCCCTACCTTCCTCCATACTTCTCTCGTTTCCTGGACCCGCTGTACAAATATTACCCAACCCGATGGCTTCCAACCTCTTTCTTACCTTGAAGGCTCATGTCTGCCTGCGCAGTCTACGCAATTCCGGTCTAAAGATATATGTTTTTGCCATATTACCGAACATTTGAGTGTTCTACCTGGTCCACGTTTTAGCTTGCCTGTTTGAAAGCTCTCAGTAGCTTTCTATTTGATTCCAATGTACATTAACTCAGTAAATATGCAGTAAAGTGTGTATTCCCTATCGTTTTCTCATATTTTTATTTGTATCTACACATACATTCAAGAGTACCCTAAGGCTTTGTGAGGCCTCTTAAAAATTCAAGAATTTGTTTTCACATAACATCCCGTTCTTTAAGACTATACTTATATAGTGGCATAGCTAATGAAGACGCTTTACACACAATGAAAGTATTGAGTAACACACGAACGCAAAACCGCACTCAGTCAAACCCTCCCTCCAACTAACTACAGGCTGCTACCCGCACATGGCTACTAGCTTCTCCCAGTAAGCAACCGCACTCAGCTGGTCCTAAACTCAAACATCCTCATTGATTAGTCGTTCCAGTCTAGACTTAATACCATATTCTATATGTCATGCGCACCATAACTTGAAATTTTGGAAACACGTGTTTTGTTATTAAAATTACGTTGTACCTACTTCTTTAATTTGTTATTAACATGTTTTGTGTCTCTTAATACGAACTAGTATTGAAACTTTAGTTTTCAGCATAAACTTGTTTCACTCAAACCTAAAAATAATATATCCTCATCTAAAATACAGCAGCAACCTCTCTATGGTTGAGCCGATTTCCAACTGAAAGTACAAATCTAGTTGAAGAATTTTTCTCTCAGATTCTCTTTCATCCTGAATATCAAGCATCAGTAGCTTTCTGCGACAACAGATTGCGGACTTAATGTGTGTCATCACAACTCTTTGGTATAGACGAAGCTACCATAAAATATAATAACTTTATTATAAACCAACATACTTTTACACAATTTAATATTCTAATTCCTATGGTTATAGTTAGCTTTACATATTCTCCCTTCATTTAGTAGTTTTTCTTTGCATCTAACGCATGAACACGTTACCTTTTGGATGTTAAAAATACAGGATAAATATTTTGAAGGTGCATAATTATGATTTATATGCGAATCGCAAATTACTTTTCTTATGTAAGAAATAATAACTGACAGGTCTGCTACGTTGATCTTTCCGTTAACAAGTTGCTTATTATATAGCTTTTTTTTCATTACAAATAAACATGAAAAAAATAAAATAAAAAAATAAACTGAATAATAACGATCCCTAATTGCTTTCTCCATAACTTTAGTGCCTGTTTCCATGAAATGCCCAATTATATCACTGAAGTTTGTTACTGATACTTAATTAATTTAAAATCTATGTACATAAAGCTAAAATGTTGGTACATCAAATAAATTGGTAAAATTGGTTACTGTGATACTGGAAAAGCCAAAAGAAAGTTAAATTTACCAAGATTCATTTGGGTTCAGATCTGTATCTCTGCAGGTGATAATAATTCAGGTATATCAAGAGACATTATTTTTTCAAATAAAATAATACAGTTCCTTGTCATTGCTAGTGGAGATATGTGAAATATTTAGGAGGAGAAGTCAAAGATCCAAATTATCACCCTAAATTTATAAATATTATATTTCTATCCTCTCTAGTAATGAGTAAAATTAAAATTGAAACAGAAGTCTTGGACATTTTCATTGAAGTTATAATTGCCGTTCCAGTGTATTACACCTAACGGATTATTTAAAAAAAATGCACTTTGCTACGCGCTACAAGTACATGTTTTATAAAAACTAGACGTGTTAATCTTATCAGTACTCCAAAACAATGCCGTGGTTCGTTTTTAGCTGAGAAAGTCCACATTTTCCTGCACGCTATCATTGCAACTGAGCATTCAGTTAAGCCTATAATTTTTGCTACCAGTTTGTGCTATGACAGTTAAACCAGTTCCCCACTATTACAGTGATTTACCCTCTCCCTCCTTAGTAGCAAATGCCGTAGCAGTTGCAATGCATTATTTTATGTACCCTTAATTAGGTTTTAGTTTCAAGAGGTCCATTCTAAAACGAATATTTTGTTTAGATTAAGTTTGCAGGTACTCCATTAAAAGTAATGCAATTAATTTACTTAAAGGCCAGAATTAACCTGTGAAGCATGAACATTGACGTGATGCTTTTAAATTGCTTTTAAATTTTCGCTAGAATCCTAATAATGCTTCCGGTTCTTCTTTATCCGATGGTGGGAATCCTGCACCACAGTCAACCTGGCTGATGTTGGAAGCTTACTGCTGCATAGGATGTTATGTGAACAGTGAATGATAAAGGGGGCGGCGCTCTTTTAGAAATACCTCTCGAATAGTAGGAGGAATTTCGATGAATATGTAAGGGGATGGCAACGCGCCTGTTTTATTGTGTTATTGACAGTAATTCAGGAGAGCGTTTTGCACTGTTACAAAGTGGATACCACCACGGTGGCCGAGGTCATTAAGGCTCGGAATCGTGAGCGGGAGGTCTGGGATTCGAATCCCGCCAGGATCGTCCTCACTGACTGAGTTTTTTTTCATGTTTTCCTCAGTCCTCATAATGTAAAATGCCGGGGAGGTACCCTAAACTTAGGCGAAGAACGTTTCCTTCCTTAAAAAAAAATTTCCCCAATCTATCATTTAATCTCATGCATCACCAGTGTCCATTGCCTGTGGTACCGCTGTAGTAAAACGGGCTATTATAAAAATAAAATGAAAAACAAAACAAACAAAGCGCATGCTATCGTCTAATAAAGCCAATAAGATGACAAGGTGTGAATTCTTGCAAATCTTTTCGAGAAATACGCGCTCTACAAAGTAACATCTGCAGGCTATTACATAGATTTTATTTTATTTTACTGTTTTTACTACAAAGGCACCACAGCCGGTGGGCAATGGCGATACACGAAATGGTAAATTGGGAAAGGATTTTTTAAAAGAAATGTTCCACATCTAATTTTAGGATACCTCCCAGGCATTTGCCATTTATGAGGACTGAGGAAACCCTGGAAACCCCAGTCAGGGAGGACGATCCTGGTGGGATCCGAACCCCCAGACCTCCAGCTCACGAGTCAGCACCTTAAAGACCTCGGCCACCCATGGCGATAGCAAATAGATGGGAAGTCATTGTCAATAAATTGAATCGATACAGAAGCAGATGTTTCCCTTTCTTTAGCGAAATAAAAAAAAACCAAAGAATAAAAGCCCCTAAGGACGTTTGTCACAAGAGACTCAGTACTTTGTTTCTACCCACCTAGAAATAGAGGGCAAAAGTTGCAAGAACCGGTTCGTGAAAAGCACGAGTTCTGTGTGCTTTCTAACACTTGAACTCGCCATATGATTTGCTCATTAACAAAGCATGATTCATTTTGAAGCGCATATCAAATCCTAAAACTACCCTCTTTGGCTTATGGGGATATTAAAAATCTGTACTTAAGTATTATTAGTACAGCATCGATGTGCAACCTAGGACCACACCAATAATGCTGGGTAGAGTATCATAGAATTCCTGACACGCGCGCTCCGTACTAAATTCCAAGGCAAAATATCATTAATAATTCGGATTGCTGTGCTAATGTTTTCTAAAGTGTGAGGCATATTTTTGAAGCACACTCTTCTAATGCAGGGCAGTTTTAAAAATGGACATGCCCTTCAAATTGAACTATGCTTAATGTTGAAGCAATTCATAATTGTGTGTACAAATGTCACATACGGTTTTCATGAATCGGTTCTTGCAGCTTTGCTTGGCGACTTTTTTGTTAGTGGCAAGGTACTGAATTTCTTGTGACAATATTTTTTATTTAAGTAAAGAAAGGGAAACGTCCTCTTTTGTATGAGTCAATTTACTTATGAGCTGTGTAAAATGTTATTTTCCCGCAAGTGTGCAGAACGCTACCTCAGCCTTAAAATCTGACCTGGAAATTCATTTGCCTATTGTAACAATATTTGTATAGAATGCGCAAGGGCATAGCAAAGCAATATTTTCTGGAAGAAATTCTTAAGCAGGGTCCGTGGAAAAGATGTTTATTGCTATTCTGCTAGAGAATTGTAAAGCAGGGTAGACACAATAAACAACATATGGAGGCAATTACAGGGATGAAAAGACAGGCCGATAACCTGTTCAAGGGAAGAAGCCAACCGCTTGAGTTGATTCTACACGGAAAAAGTCACGTAGACCATGTTTATTTAGTTTGTAATTTTGAGGCCCGCAGTCAGTTTTGCAAGAGTATTCAGCGGGGCAATATCATTGGGAGGGCTTTCTCAGTTTCGTTCTGTTAGTGGAAATCGGTAGTTAGTTTTGGGAGAGAATTAGATTTATTAGTTGAGTGCAATACATTTTATGTGTAATAGTGTATGAATAATAAATTGTGCCATCTTCCATAACAAAAAATATTATTAATCTCCAAGTCTCTTTCCCTAAGGTCACAGGATCATAAACATATCCAGCAGCAGAGTCTCAACAGCCGTGGCAAAACTATAAGTCAGCGGACATAGTATCGGAGAGGAAGAATTATCATGATACCTGAGAATCCAAAACCTATTAAGTCAAATTTCCTTTTCCAATAGCTTTCCCTTCATCCATTACATATTTAATTAACCATCCTCTTTCTTATGAAATACCGCTGCACTTACAAAGGCTTCAATCTATTTGCTAACCTGGAGATGTGACTTTGTTAGGCGCGTTGTTCTCTAAAATGGTGCAAGAATTTAAGCAATATCATCTTATGGACTTTATTAAACAATAACATCCCCTACGTAATAGTGCATAAAGCTATCCTGGATGACGTTTAACAACACAAAATGTGCGCCTTGCCATGAGACATAAATGCCCAGTCCACCTAATCGTCGAAATTCCTTCAACTGTTCGAGAGAGATGTGTAAAAGCGCGCTGCTCTCTTGTCTTCCATGATCACACTAGTACAAGTACCCACCATTCTTCACGATATGCAGCGGATAAGTACAAATTAGCAGGTACGCTTCCAACACCCACCATGCTCACTGAGATGCTGAGCATTCTCATTCTCATTCTCAAACGAGGGGTTTGCATCATGCAGTAAAGATTGAGACTCGCCTTCGGGAGGTCCAAGATTCAAATCCTAAGTCCTGATCTTGGATTTTTTTTTTTTTTTTTGGTAATTTCTCCTGGTGGGTAGGATGAATGCTGTGATGAATATTTTCTTTCCATGAATCTTCCTCTTTGTTATTTCATCCCGTTTATTCTGTTATAGGATTTAAAATATCTGGGCGATGTGGGTTGGTGGATGCGACAGTGGCTTGCACTTTTAAAGTGTCTGCCACTGCGTATTGATATGAAAGCTACTCTTATGAGGGTTCGTACTCCTTGAAGGGAGGACTGTGCCAACGTCGGGATGCTGTATAAGGGACACCGTCTATTCCTGCCTTTCCTCCATGGATCTTGGCCTTCCGGTGTCACCCTCAGGTCAGTTGCTAAGCACAAAACTTGAGCAAGCCTGAAGTATCGAAACATTCTCCTCTGAACCTAATGATCCAATCCAATTCTCATCCTCAACAGGGCATATGCTCAGGTGACCTCACAGTGAATTATTGCATCATTAGAACATTCACCTGAAATATTAGCGTCACTTTTACATTAAAGATCATACAGTGAGGAGAACAATCTTAGTGAAATATTGCCTCTGTAATATTGTAAGTACTCTCTATTCTCTCTAAGAGTGAACAGTCATATGACGGACTTGACGTCACTAGCATGACTGTGTTCCAGTCAAGTACAACACAGTAGCAATGCACACAAGGAAAATAGGTCCACGTTAGACATCTAAATTTGCTGATGGGTTCAGTAATAAATGTCCTCTACTACACAAAAATCAATAATTATGACTTTAATTTAATTACTGCTGACAATGATATTGAATTTCCAAGTTTCAATTTGATGCGCTACCATTCCCAAAATGCAGCTCGCCTGATAAAGCGGTTGCTTAAACAAGGGAAGGTGCAAGCAGTTTGCACTTGTTATATGGCTGACGCTAACTAACCACGTGCTGTTGTTTCTATGGTGAGTATTATATGAAGTGTAGACCGAGAAAGCTTTAACTAATGGCAGGAAAACAATTATTGTAAACGTGTTTTCAAAGTTCTGCGAAAAGTTTCCGGCACCCGCAGTAAGAGGTAGTAAACCTAACCTCATAATTTACCGGTCTCATGTCATTACGTCGCTTATACTAGCCACGTGTTTCTGACAACTGGGCAGTGTTTTTGGCGCGAATTGCGGAACTATACATTATGTTTGTTGACGTTAGGAGCACTCTAAGAGAAAATAGATTATTTGTATGTTTATATTTTGTAGGTCTTATGTATTTTCTTTATTCTTTTCATATGCATAACATGTACATTTTTTTTTTTTGTCAAACCAAAACATTAGGCAATAAGACTATTTCTTTTCGGCTGTTTGCCAAAGTGTCGAAGTTTATTTATAGTACAAGCCAGAATTTCTGAATGTTTAAAAAGTCGTTTATAATTTTCTCTTCTTGCCCCATGTTTGTTTTTTGTGTAAGTAATTGCAGTGTAAAACAATTAAAAGAACTAAAATGGATCATCAAATTCCATGCTTGTACCCACCTCTCGTTATGGCGTTTACCATAATGATGGTGTCAGCCTACCAAATATTGTTGTCTGAGTTAGGAAAAGCGTCACTAGAGGGCTACGTGCATGACTCTGGGCAGAATTAATTAACTTCTGCCTGTAGTTCCATGGGGATGCAAAATGGCTGTCCGCTTCGACCAATACCCCTCCCCTTCACGCGACCTGCCCTGTTGGACAATGATTTAGCTGTTCTACCTCGCAGGAAATCGCCAGCACAAATTTAATATTTGAATTCCTTGTCAAACACTCCATTTGGCGATTTGATATCAACGTCACTTGTTTACATGGAAGCTAATTTAGAACCGCGCGTCTCTGGGTCCGTGTGGTTTATATAAAGTGGGTTATTATTGTGCTGTACCGGCCATTTTCAAATAAATAATAGTATTTTTAATGTGGAAATCTGTAAGTCATTGAGTTTGTTGTTAACTTAGCTGGAACATATACTGACCTGTATGAGAGCTCTTTGAACTACCGGGTTTATTTTCGTTTATTTTTGTTTTCACGTGCTATAGAC
Source organism: Metallyticus violacea (assembly GCA_030762175.1). Taxonomy (NCBI): domain Eukaryota; kingdom Metazoa; phylum Arthropoda; class Insecta; order Mantodea; family Metallyticidae; genus Metallyticus; species Metallyticus violacea. The sequence goes on from CM060834.1 coordinate 73,661,072, forward strand.
GTAAATGTAATTTAATAAATGTTGAATAAAGGAGTGAAATAAAGCGGTTTGTTCTTTGAATTTGTAATAGTGAAATAATTTAATGATTAAAGGATGGTCAATCTTCGTTTATTTTTTATGTTTTTAGTGAAGCTTTGATGTATACGAGGGGAATATATTTTATTATTAGATTACCCAAACGGCTACAAAGTACATTCCTCCTTTATGTGCCTAAAAGTGGTTACTCTCACGTTGTTCAGGAAGTTTCTCTGTACTAGTCGCAAAGAAGTTCCTTGTGAATCCCAACTTTTCGGTAGACCAAGTTGTAATGATCACAATGTGAAGATTGCAACTGCTTAGTGAAGATCCATACGATAGAAAGTTGTGTTACATAATATACGATTCCTGTCGTCACTTTTTTGTGGTGTTGTGACTTCTAGTTTACGACGATTCGCATATTTTTATTATTTTGGATGTTGTTTTCTACACGATATACGCATGTTGCTTACACTCTAGAATTTCAATCAATTTTCGAATTTGTGTGCCAGTAAAAATACCAGATTTTACTTTTTCATAAGCTAATGAGGGAAATTTAACACAAAGATATCGAAAATACTCGCTGTATTTATCTAGGGCTTTCACGCATTGTTTCATTAAACAAATTGTTCCCTTTCTCAGTGTTATAATCTAGCTCTGCTATCCCATTTACATAAGAATCAAGGATATTTACTGCAACCAGCGTGCTGGTCAAGTAATAATCCAATAATTTTAAATTATCCACAGACAGACCACTAATGGATTTTATATCGAAGTTTTCGAACCAAATACTTCCTTTAAAATAACAAAGTAGACCATAGGAATGGAAGTTTTCTTTATGAAGCAAAACACCTTTAAGACTTTTCTCTGATGAATTTATGAACAACCTACTCTCTTTGGCATTGTAGTTTATGTCGACGGATATGGCAATACTGCGCTTTACTCTGTACTGAAGGAAGAATGCTCTTCACCTTTTAATTCGGTCCTGGTAGTAACCATATAGTAACTATACTTTCCTCTTAAACCCAAAATATCTGGTTCAATCCCGGTCAGCATCGATGAACTTTTTCGAGCGTAAAAGTTCTAAGTATGACTGAAATATGTTCGCCATTAGCTATCTTAAGATATTTATTGTATCGCGAAGTTCTGCTCATTCGTTGATTTTTATTCGATGCCCATTGGCTAAAATTATTCCCCCCCCCTTCTGATCTACAATATCTTCCCACGCTTGAGTTTTCCAAGAACGGCCTGTCATAAATTTCGGCACTTTCCTTACATGTTTGATTTCTAAAGTAATATCTTTTTCCCCCTTAGTTATAGACAGGGTCTTGGTTTCTACGAAAACGCGTGTTTCTGCTCGTAGTAAATCTTTTTGAAAAAGGGCAAGTACCGTTTCCAATGGAATCTTAGCTATTTGCAGTGTTATTACCCCTGGCGCCGAACAAGTCTCCCGGTGAGGGTTTGACAATGGATAAAGCTTAACCGAAAGACCTTTTTTTTTCCTCTCTCAGATACGCTAATGGCTTCCGACGAACAGCAGTTCCATTCCCTTTACAAACAGAACATAGTCACATAGGCATTGTCACTCATTGGTATTATGGGAAGATAACTTGAATATTGCTTACTAGCAAAAGACGTGTATGAACATACATTAATACATATAATACTGGGGTCCTCCTTTTAATTACAATATTAATACCCTTTATTGCCTGAAATAAGATATTATTATTATTATTATTATTATTATTATTATTATTATTATTATAGTAGTTGTCAGATGTAATTATACTTAAAAAGGAAATTTTGGAAAAGCATTTCCTGTTTAACAGGAATCCCATTCTCTCTAACCCATTACTAGAAGAACAGGTTTTACTTGGAATACATTTCTTTGGGGAAGAATGAACCGTACTGTGAACAAGTGTAGCCGGAATTAAAGGCCGTCTTTGATTAAACTAACATTGTTATAATTAAGGCTAGTAATAATTAACATAAATATCATCTGATACATGTATGTAGTGTGTAGTCATTAGACAGCACCTGTGCTAAACATTAATAAAGGTCCATTGTGTATTTATGTGAATGGAAAACGGTTCGGGTCGTTAAGCTTGGAAATGTTAAAAGTTTTGACCTGGGGAAAAGGGTTATGTCCTGAAAAGAGGCAATTCTCTTTTCAAAGGGTTTAAAGAAAACTATTTAACGAGACGCAGACAAAAGCAGAGAAACACATTCTTTCAATAACCAAGGGTATAGGCACTAATGACTTTACGGGTGGATTTCTTTCGAAGAAGGAACAAATGTCAATCTCAGATGACAGCTCAAGTTTATAACCCCTCATGACAATAACATTCAGACATCGACAGATTTTGACATGACTTTGCAAAACAAATAGATGTTCCTTATTTATGGCCGAGATTTCATTGTGAGCAAATTTGAAAGGACAGAAAAGTGAAAGGATATGTCAGATTATAAAAATTTCCCAACTTTTATGGCAGGAATGTCCGTTCTTAGAACTATTATAACGTGAGAGGTATTTCCAGAAATTGGTCCCACACAACCAATAGAAATCTTACAAAAGTGAACGAATCGGAGCGAGCCTGCATAATTATAGATATTAAGAAAGTACCAATAACGCAGATAGAATCGAACTGAGCTCCATAAATTTCGCGGATTTAATTTTCACGATGGGAGGTTCCTAATAAATAATAAACTTTACATCTGATATATAATGTAAGGGACACAGAACAGGGGGGACTTGGAGAGAGAGAGCAGCAGGACTTCGACAGCAGTAAAAAGTTAGCTGTCCGGGATTCGAGGCTAAGAGCTAAAGGTTGGATAGTCGGAGAACGGAACTGTAAGAGTCAATTTAAATAAGCGGGCAAAGGAATAGACAATCAAAATCAAAGTGACCTAAGTCGGTAGGAGAAGATAAATAGTCAGTCAGTTCGACACATTTCCAAGCTTACGCGAACAAAATTCCAGAAGTTCCCTGAGGTAAAGGTTCCTGATCCCGACACAAGGGGCATCCAACCCAGAACTCAAAGAAACACAATTAATCCACGACTCCTCTTCCCGCGAGCGGACTGCTACCAGCCTAACACCCCCGAACGGCCCCACAAGTTAGCAGTCATCCATCCATTTGGAGAACAGTGTGAACAACCTTACGCTGAAATTGTTCGTGTGGGAATATGAGTATTGTAGGAGCATCATATGCAAATGCACTGACTCTGTAATAAACATGCTTTTCTCTTACCTAACTTATTAGAATTCCAGCATGTTTCAGTTTTGTGGAGCAGTGTACATAATGGGGTCGGCGCCATCCTTGTAGTTGAACTGTTTTATTTTAGCTCGGGATTTAAAACCATGACGATTTTTTTTTTTTTTTTTTTTTTAGAATTAACAGTTTATATTTTACTTAAAATTAACCCAAAATGCAATCTACCAACAGCAGAACAAACAGTCTAGTTTCCAACCCTTGCTTTCAATGAAAAGTTGATGCCAAGAGATGAACCACATTTACTCTTTCCTAAAAAGCTGCAGCTTTCCGTTCCACTGCTTTTGGCATATCCTCGTGGATTTATGCTGTTCATGCTGCATTGTAATACCTTGCCTTATCTTCTGTACCTATAAAAAGATAAAGTAATTTATGTTTAATAGCATTAAGGAATTTTTCGTATTGGTACTCCAGATCTCACTATTTTGGATAATGATGGCTATATTTTATACAAAAAGAGCCATAATAATTATATTAAATGACAATAAATAGTTGATTAGTACGAAATTGTCCCATAATAAGATTGTATTAAATAAAACGAGATCATCTGCTTGCTCTTAGTAAAGTAGAAAATATCACAAATTGTTTCATTTACTACAAAATTTAAACATGATTGGTTAGACATCCTCTACACGGTTAAACTTCATTATCAAATGTACTTTTCTTTCGCAAGTATATTTTTATTCTTCAAAATGTACGATTTTTTCGGGATATAGAACTTTTAAGATCTTACATTTCGAAAAATTAAATGTTATGATATAATTCCTGATAATATTGACTCTATAGCTGAACTTTTAAATTCAGAATGGCATTATCAGGAATCTTAAATATGTCGTGCGTCATCTCTCATTGACCCTAACCGTCCAATGTCTCCCTCACCGCATTCTATCCACCAACTGGGGACGTAGGTAAGATTTACAATGCAGAGCTTCTGCTCTATTGAGGCATTTTGCTGAAATGTTTTATTGTCAGTATTGCAAATAATCTCAGACCTCGGTGATTTCAATGCATCTTTTATTCTCTTGGCGGAAACAGTAGAAAAGGAAATATACATGTCACTATTTTAAATAATATATTAAATTAACATTAAATGTTCACTATAAAGCACAGAGTACACTTTTTGTATTTGGTTTTCTCCTAAAAATGCGACATTTACAACTAAGTGACGCAACTTATACATTATTTCTTCACCTGCAAGCAATATAAGTTTTCTTTTGTGTGGTAGTGTAGAAGCTTGTGTTTTGGGAAACACTGTGGTCTTGTGGATTATTTTTGTATTGTGGAACTGGCGCCGTGCATATTGTTATATGAAAACACTGTGGTAACGCAACATAACAGACGAGCGTGTATACGCGTGTTTGGTAATATTGCAGATGAAAAGTGAGAGCGTGCTTTGTTGTGCATGTGACCACGCCGTTACATATCTCCAGTGATGAGGCGATGCTTCAACTGGCGATTTACCTCATAAAATATGTTGTTAATGTTCACAGCCCTGCACACTCCATTAGGTAGATTAGCTGTGGACATGCGATATACCAACTTAGCTGAGTGCAATATATAGTTGCAACCTGTCGTTTGTTTTAATCTTTGTTGTAAAGACGTTTTTGTTTGTAAACAATGTATCAGCCGTGTTTTCTCTTGTTTTACGAATGTTTATTGCTGCTGTGTAGAAAAACTTTGGTAACTGACACTAGTGGTGTTTATATTTCCATTAAAAGTCCACACAAAAGGGATTCCCAGTGCATACTTCAGAGATTTATGAGCAGGTTTCCTGCAAATTCTAAAACTGAAATACAAAAATTGCATGCAGGACAGCGGGAAGGTAAACAATGTAGATGACAAGTTAGAAGAGGAAGTATAAGAAAGGAAAACCTTCTGTTATTATTTAATTTTTCTGTAGATGGGATGGAAATCCGTGCGCTGTTGTCAAGATGCCCTGTTTAGAACCAAAGGAATGCAATTCAAACTGTAGCCAATTCCATAATAAACCACTACGAATAAGTGAAACAGGAGAATATCTTAGCGTCATAAATAGATTGAGTGATTGCTTTCCAATAAAATTTTGTCTTCTACTATTATTAAAGAAAAATTACAATAAAATTATACTGGTGTTAAATATAAATTTGGAAATTTTATTTTTATTTTTGTATCAAGTTTGAAAGGTATATAGCAGGCATTGAAAGTAAGCGTATAGTAAGGCCGTAAGGGAATTTCATCAGTGCGCAGGTTCATATAATGCTTTTTTCACATTAATTTCATATGTAACAAAAAACATTAACCGTTTCTAAAATAATGTAACTAAAAATGAGATTGCCAACAATATAATTTGTTTAATATTACTACTATAAAATTGTGAACATTGGTCATTTCAAATTAATAGAAAGATTCAATGTTGATTTGTTTTATTTACGGATGCTCTTTAACATCCGAGGTCATCAGCGTCCCATTCCATTCAGGGCGTGAAACGGCTGACAAATTTTGCTCAGAGGCCTCTTCTTCCAGACTTTGGGTTCTTTTCCGTGCCGTAAATGTACGATACGGGACCCACGGCTCTACTTCCCTTCCAAAGGAAGTCATACTTAGGATTTTTACGCTCGAAAAAATCCATCGGTTCTGGCCGGGTTTGAACCCGCGGTCTTGGGTTTAGAACATCTTAAATATTCACAGTATTTGCTAAAGGTTAATTAATAATTGAATTAAATGTGCGATAATTAATGTGAGTAGTGAAATTGAAAATTACATGCAGTAATAATGAATATTCTTACCATGCAGATATTCACAATGTTCCATTTAAATGCGAAATTGGAAGTTTCAGCACAATAAGGACACTGGTATTGTCTAAATTAAAGTGAACCAATCAATTGCAAATATTGTGATAATTGCATCTAGTTTAATTACTTCTTAATTTGATCATTTAATGTTATTTCAACTTCTATTACCGCCACGGGTGGCCGAGGTCATTAAGACACGGAATCGTGAGTGGAAGGTCTGGGTTCGAATACCGCCAGGACCGTCCTCCCTGACTGAGGTTTTTTTCCAGGTTCTCCTCAGTCCTCATAAATGGCAAATGGCGGGGACGTACCCTAAACTTAGGCCTGGAACGATCCCTTCCTTAAAAATAAATGCTTTCCCAATATATCGTTTCATCTCATGTATCATCAGTGCCCATCGCCTGTGGTGCCTCTGTAGTAAAAACGGGCGTTAAACACTATTCATTCATTCATTCATTCATTCATTCATTCATTCATTCATTCATTCATTCATTCATTCATTCATTCAACTTCTATTGAGATTGGTTTGAATAATTTGTTTATCGATACATAACAGAAGCTGCAGGTAAATTTTGTGGCACTTTTTATTGATTCATTCAGTAGAATTTTACTTCTTTTTATTTAGTACACGATCTCAAATTATGCTAATTTACTATCTTATCTTTAAAGTTGATGCTACAAAGAACGATAGCGCTCAGATTTGTTAACAATATGAACATAAATTTAATCTTTTGGTTGTGGAATATTGGACCGTCAAATTTGAACGTGTATTCACTAGGCGCAGTTTGAAACTGTACGTAATGAAATGGAAGGTTTATATCACGTTTCAAAAATGTATTATATTGGTGTACCCTGTATAATTTTGATCTTGCAACGGGAAGTTTTCCAGAGTTATTCGATATGAGCCGAAGGTTTATAATATATAATGGTGACCCATTTAGTTAACTGCGAAGGAAACTCAGAGGTCAAGGAAAGAAGGTTTGATCTTATTTAAAATATGAAAATATGTCACTTTTTAAGAAGTTGAAAACAACAATCAAATCAAAGTGACTCGCGTATTGCAGAAGCAGCATCAATTCCACCCAACACCTTTTCAGTTATGTTTTATCATCTGTGGGTATCCAACGTAATTGAAGCATTTTAATGGCATTACGATCAAATAAGATCATAGTTTCGCCCGCACTGTAAGTGAATATTCAAGAAACCGTTGTAGCTGCTTTGCAATTATTAATTACAACTAGCCAAATTACCTGATAGAATTAATTAATTAACTGAAAGTTTACATATATAAACACATATAAATAATGACAAATGACAAACTTTGAAAAATATTGAACTACAGATCGAAACGAGAGAAGCAGTGACCATTCATTATCTGTATGGTAAGTTAGTCTCTCTTGATGTGGAAACAGGCTAACGCCTATTTATAAATGGAAATAAGTCAAGTAGTCAATAATGGTGGGGATCACATTCTCATGCGACAAATTTTTCTTTCCACCGAGACAAATTTTGAAGTATTCGAATAGAATAGTCTCGAAAGAGACTTAATTCAGGATTTGAATGGATGGCAAAACAATTCAAAGCACAATTCAAACTTTTCGTTACGTTGCCAGCTGTATTAATTTATTCGTTTGATTTATTTTTAGACGTTCTTTAACATCTCAGGTCATCAGCGTCCCATTCAATTCAGGGCGTGAAACAGCCTATAAATTTTGCCTAGAGGTCTCTTCTTTCAGGTTTGAGGTTGTTTTACGTGCCGTAAATCAACGACACCGGACCCACGGTTTTACTTCCTTTCCGCAGGAAATCATACTTAGGATATTTACGCCAGAAAAAAAATCCATCGACCCTGACCGGGTTTGAACCCGCGAATTTGGGCATAAGAAGCCAGTATGGTTGGCACTAGACTACCAGGACCGACAGCTGTCTTTAAGAGAGAGCGCTTTATGTGCGCCGGTGTTGATCTTTGCTAAAATTCAGGGTGTTTAATTGCTGTATTTTAACTGAGTTATTATGTTTTGTAATCTTTATAAAATATTCTATATTGTAGAATTTTACAATTATATTTATTCTTAATATTTTACATTTGGATAAAATGATAGTTTTTTTATTTTAAATGCCTGTTTTATAATTTTCAAAGCCAATTTTGCTTTCCTACACAAGCTGTTTTTAGTACCTAAAATAGAGATAAAAGCAGTTAGTACCTCGGAATGAAACCGGGCCCTCTACGAAAGAACTTGGCTCCTGGAGGTAGAGGCTGTAGCACAATGTAATCTTACTAAGCAAGTCAAGTTCAAGAGATCAGCAAGTTCCACAATGCATCTCATGTTTACATGGATGGCTAGATCTTCAGTGTGTGCTTTGTTAAACTTCGCCCTTTATGGCTAAAATTTAACGGTTAATATGAGACTGTCGGCCGAATGTTCAGCATGAATTTAAATCCCTTGAGAGAATTAATTTCTTCATTTTTAATTTCAAATGCACCGAAATTAAACTCATGGGAAAAATAACAATTACGCATTTAAGTGCTTTATATTTATAACAAATATGAAAACTTGGCTTTATGGACATAATTTCTAATCCGTGTAGCCGAAAATAAAGGCCACATTTAATTAAATTAATACGGTTATAATCGATGTTAATAATTAATGTAAATATGATCAGATGCATGTATGTAATTTGTATTGAGGGTATTGTATTCATTTGGATAACACCTGTGCTAAATCTTTAGTAGGGTCATTATGTATTTGTGTGGAAGTACAGGTTACATTGCCTGGACTGCTCGTCAAACTATGGAATGCGCCGTATTGAAATTTGCCGCAATGGAATTTTAAACGTTTCGACCAGGGATGAAGGTCGCCTTGGTTCTGACACGAAAGGATATAAGGAAAACAATTTGCCAACCCGAAACACAGATAGTTAAATGTACCTTTTTAACTAGCTCAAAGCTCAATTATTTCAATAGGTAATGGTAACGGTGCATAATGACAATATGTGAAGAATTCTTTCGAGAAAGGAACACCTGTCAACCTTAGCTAACATTGCATGTTTTATAGCCCTCTAACAGCAACATTTAGACACGTAAATAGGTTTCTGGCACGACTTTGGAAACAAATAGATGCTTCTTATTTATGGCCAAGACGTGGTCTATCGCGATTTCATTGTGGGTGAATCTGAAAGGCTAGAAAAGTGAAGGCATGTTAGATCAGAAAAGATTTCGATTATTTATGGTAGGAATGTCCTTCTTGGAATCACTATAGCGTGAGAAGATTTATTTTAGGAAATTAGTCCAGTTCAACCAATAGGAATCTTCCAAAATTGATCGAATCGGAGCGATCCTGTATAATTATAGACGTTAAGGAAGGACCAATAAAGCACTTAGACTCGAACCCAGCTCAAAATATTTAAGGATTTATTTTTAGCGGGGGAGGTTCCTAACAATGCAATAAACTGTACTTCTATATAAGGTAAAAAGTAAGATGAGCAGTGAGCAGTGGAGGCTTTGAGTTGGGAGGAGTCGATGGTTGGAGTCGGAGGAAGGAATAGTAAGAGCTAATTGGAATAAGTGGGCATAAGAATAGATAATCAGAATGGAAGTCTGTAGAAAAGGAAAGGTTAGTTTAAGTGGTCGGCAATTTCAACCGATAAGCATTATCTAGAAGTCAACTGAGATCTTCGAAATATTTCCAAGCCAATACGAACAGTGTGATATTCTTATAATAACAGTGAATAAATTGTGTCAACTGAGAGCTTTAGTGTAGCCGTTTAGCCTGCTAAATTTTTCCATTCTTCCCTTTTACTCAAACGAGTCACAAAATTCCCGAATTTCCCTGAGATACCTCATTCCCCGAAGCAAAGGGGCATCCAACCAAGAAATTAAATAATTACCGCATCCCCCATACGCCCCATTCGCAAACTAACAGTGTCGATAAGTTATTGCTTAAATATTTGAAAACAGCTTTGAAAAAAAGTATTCAATGAAACAGAAGATAATGTTTTTCTAGTACATCAACATTATCCCTATGAGGGAATGAAAAGTTCAACTCTGTTGCACGTTCTTCTGTAACTAAGGAAGACATTTTTGGGATATATTTCCTTTTAACAGTTTTAAGGATTTTTGGAAGAAATGTTCATTCAGTAGAATTCTTGATAAATTATTTATTTTATAACGGCAATAAGTGATAGTTGCCATCATGGGCGAAAAATCCATTAAGACTGTAAGGTTGGTATACCAAAAATTATTGTGTTCACTCATATTGTTAATTTTTTTGAAGAATAGAAATAATTCAATACTTAAACTAGTGCATTCTTACGTAGAGAGCCTCTTGCCATTCTCAAAAGCATCACGTACTATTTATTAAAATAAATATCAAAATAGTATACTTACAAGCTGGAGTAAAAAAAATAGTTTTTTTCTCATGCTTCATGCTTATTTTAATTTTTTTCTGCAACTTAATTAACTGATACTGGTAAAAGTTTGTTCCATTTTAGCTTAGGTATTTTCTGTGAGACTCTAGACGGTGAAAAATAATATAGAGAAACTTACGCTCCGGGAGAAAACAAATAAAACTATTGAAAAGGCAAAGGAAAAATATAACTAGAATAATCAAACAGAAACCACCAAAAGTCTGTTAGTCAAAGAGATTACAGAACATAAAGAGAATGCTCAATGAGTCTTTCTAAAGCCGATTTCTTCCAACAAAAAGCAAAGCTTTAAGACAGGTTGCGATCCAGAAATTGTGTATTTAAAATTGTAAAGGTTAATTATATCAACCACCAGACAAAAAATCCCATATTATTAAGCAACTGCGTCATACTTATAGTATTTCATTTTAATATAATTTTTAAGCATCTCTAGGATATGTAAGCATTAAATATGAGCTTACGTCCTTTATTTATCTATCATTTACTCTCAGTATCAGCAGTGCCCACTACCTTTAACGCTTCAGCAATAAAAACGGGCGTTAACAAAGTTAATCAAAAATAACTTCTTTTCATCTTGATCATTCTATATAGCAGCTATTTTACGTCTAAATAAAATGTCATATAACAAAATAGAAGCGAGGCGAAGGAGATAAACTCAGAACTTAACAATATAAGGGGCATATCACTAGGTGCCACTTTTATGTCTCGCGTTACCATGTACTAGTTTTAACTTTTCGTTTTTCCCTCCTTTCCTCGTTCTTTCTCAATATTTTCACTAGCCGCTACCTTTGTGGTCTTTACCTATTGGCTCTAAAAGGCTGGGATAGCAGTCTAGCGCTGTTATCCTTCCCCGTTTTTATTTAGATTTTATCGCGAGTCATTTAGAATGACATCACTGTTATAGAGCAAATAATCAACCATCCATAGATTTAGTTCTAAGAATTCGCTGTGGAGGGCGAGAGTGGGCCTCTGAAATGGAAGGAAAGAATGAAAGAGAGAAAAGATTATACTACCTTCCATTTAAATGAGTTTGTTCACGCATTGTGTCCATGTAGATTCCTTAACCAAGTTGCATAATATCGTACTCTCAAAGCCGATACCTTTCAAGGCAAAATGTGCCGATTAGGAATTACGCCATCCATTCAAACTGACTCGCGGTAAAGTCCGAATAAATTTGTTAGGCCACAATATATTTCTAGCGATAGTACTTGGACGCTGGACATGGAAGATTTAGTTGATTTCGACGTGGGAGTGCAAAATTTATTAGGGCAGAGGCCAGCGTCACTTTTACTCATTTCTTGACCCAGATGTTTAGTAGTCAAGGTAATATTTGATATTTTTAATTGCGGAATTTTAATGTTAAATGGGCTAACGTATGGATAATGTGGTTAAATGTGCGTTATGTTGGTATAAATTGTTTCTACGGCAGTTAAATTAAACATTCTTCTGTAAGTATAGTTAAATCAATTGGAATTTATTTCTATTTACTTCGTCATTTTGAGAATACATTTAGGAAATAAACAAAGAGTGCTTTCTTAATACTTTTTATGACGTTCTAAAGAACTTTCCTTTAGTTTGAGGTTTTAATGTTGTAATATTTATTATGTCCTAATAGTCAAAGTAAATAGGGAAATCTTCCTTTTCTGTTTTTGGATATAATCATTTTGTCTCTGTCCGAGGTGTATCCTTTTATTATTGATTTGTGAAGGGATATATTATTTAGTGCTTTTGCGTGAGCTTCTTGAGAACTTCCTGTCATTTGCTTTCCAAGAAGAAAATTGTATAATATTATATTGTTATATTAAGAGCCTTTGCGTGAATTTTGTATCATGTTATATTTCTTGTATATAATTTCATTTGTGCTGTCAATTATTTTGTATTTTAGTGTGTTAATTTTTCTTTCACTGATTTTGCTTACTAAAACTGTTCACATATTGCAATTATTGCCGTAATGTTCATTTTGTTGATTTCAATTTCATGAGTGTATTACGAACTTTGGTTAAATATACTTTACAGAATTATTTTTTGAAAATGTTCTTTTTTCCCTTCTCCTGTCATGTTGGATACACTGAGCTTTCCTCGACCAGATCATCGGGATTTTCCTTAATGCAATACAGTTTCTAGAGTGGATTTCCATTAATGCCATGCTGCGTAATCGGAAATCTACGATAAAATTAATAATAAATCACGATATAGACAGTAACATATAAAAGAGGAAAGTGTTAAAGAAAGAAAAGCCTTACTTTTCTAAAGGAAGAATTACCCAAAACTCACACACTACAATCGTTGATTTTTTTTTTGTTCCGCCACGGGTGGCCGTGGTCGTTAATGCGCGGACTCTTGAGCGGGAGGTCTGCGGTTCGAATCCCGCCAGGACCGTCCTCCCTGACTGAGGTTTTTTCCAGGTTTTCCTCAGTTCTCATAACTGACAAATGCCGGGGAGGTACCCTAAACTTATAAACTTAGGCCTGGAACGTTTCCGTTCTTAAAAAAAGGGAAAAGAATATCCTTTTCCAATTTATCATTTCATTTCATGTATCATCAGTGTTCACCGCCTGTGGTGCCTCAGTAGTAAAAACGGGCGTTAAACGCCATTAAAAAAAATCATTGAATTTTGTGTGTAATAATTCAGTTTAAGCAAAATACATTTTCGTACCTATTCGACTTTCAGAAAACTAACAGAGTTATCAAAACAAACTTAGTGCGCATCCCTACACGAGTAAAACTACATAAATAATATTGCATGTTGTTTCTGAACAACATAAACTACCGCTATTTCGCCACCATAAAATTAAAGGGGGTGAACAACAAAAAACAAAACAAAAAGACGACAACAAGGCATCACATTGCTTTTTCTACACAAAAATTTTGCGTAAAAACCGATCTCGCTTCCCATGACTACACAGGGTACATAATGACACGGTAAAATATATAACAAATAAAAATAATTTCGTTATAGATCATTTTAAAAGTCAAATTTTTTCCAATGGAATTTTTAGGGAATTTTTAAAGAATTTCCGTGATTGTTAGATAAAAAAATAAATAAATAAAAATAAAATAAAGCATGTGCGTTCGTGCTTTATCGACAGTTTAAGGAAAGTATCAACATAAATTGCAGTTTATCTAATTTCTTAGATATATATATATATATATATATATATATATATATATATATACATGCTACGTTTTTTAAGAATTGTCTGCCCCATTAATTCTTATGCACAAGACTGGAAATGTACTTCAAATTCCTACCTACCGCGACCGTATATATATATTTGCTTTACTTTTTTGTTTTTGTTTACACAGAGTACAGTGAGACATCCCTGTCAAAAAGTCGCGATACGTTATAGATGCTGGATATACTATAGAAGATAGTATTTTTAATTCCAACATTGCTAGTGTATGGAGAATGTGGTGGTGGTAATATTAAGTAATAGTGGCAATAGTATTTGTTATTCCAGTTAAACTATTATAGCACAATCGCATGGGTCGCAAAACCATTCATGTTCTTGCAAAATACTTAATTTCTTATACAATATTTAGCTAATAGAAGAAACCAACAAAATTAACAAGATCGCGCAAATCCATGAAACAGACATATATACTATAATTCTGATATTCATACAAATTCTTGATATTGTTTATGCACAATTTTTATAGAAATTTATTTTCATTAAAATTATGTATTTCGTTAAGAAAATTCCCAAGCTAAGCTAGCTTTGCATATTTATAAATAAGTTACTACATGCCTTCCTCTTTTGGAAATCAAAAATGAATCTTGGAGAAATTTTATCTTAGCATCTTCTGTCTGTGTACACTAAACCAAAATGTGCACCCAGTCTTCTGGTTCCGAGCATAATGAGCAAATCCTTCTGCCTTCCTCGTCAACAACTTTACTAGCCTTCAAACCTCCCATTTGCCGACCTCTTGTTTCATACCTAACTCCATGATATAGGTCTGTTTACTCCATCTAGTTTTTTATTTCTCTCTGTAAATCTAGACCGCCACGGGTGGCCGAGGTCGTTAAATCGCGGACTCGTGAGCAACAGGTCTGGGGTTCAAATCCCACCAGGACCGTCCTCCCTGACTGAGGTTTTTTCTAGGTTTTCCTCAGTCCTCATAATTGGCAAATGCCGGGGAGGTACCCTAAACTTAGGCCTGGAACGTTTCCTTCCTTAAATATAAACCCTTTCCCAATATATCATTTCATAGATCACCAATGTCCATCGCTTGTGGTGCCTCTGTAGCAAAAACGGGTGTTAAACATTATTCATTCACATTGCAAATTTATAAATGACATCTGCATGCATCGCACTTCTATTTCTTATTCAGACATGCGTCTTTTCACTTTTTTACTACATCATATTTGTTTTTAGCACTCTTCTGCCAAGTATCGTTTAAACCTGCTTTTGACAATTCCCGCTGTCCTGGTAGTGTAGTCCTTCGGAAGGGAAGTAAAGCCATGGGTCCCGTGCCGTACATTTACGGCACGATAAAGAACCTTAAACCTGAAAGAAGAAACCTCTAAGCAAAATTTATCGGCCGTTTCACGCCCTGAATTGAATGGGACTGTGATGACCTGAGATGTTAAAGAGCGTCCAAAAATAAACAAATCAAAAAAATCCGCTGTACAACCGCCACCCAACATTTTGGATAGTGCATTTTGTTTAATTGGTGCCTATAGCATGTTATCTCCAAGGTTGTCTGTTATCATTTAATTATTCTTAGTCAGTATCTAATTACATTACTGTAGACTGCGTCTTCCCAGCATCCCACCTCCTGTACCATAGCTCCATATGTTCCCCACTTCTAAAATTCTTTGGAATGTCTATTTTATCCCATTCCCAAACCTCGCTTTTGGAGAATGTAGGGAGAATGCCGCGCTTTCTTGTACTGTGTACGCAGAAAGATATCCAAACTTTTTTTTAATTTACGGGCGCTCTTTAACATCTCGGGTCATCAACGTCCCATTCTATTCAGTGCGTGAAAAGGCCGACATATTCTCAGAGACCTTTTCTTTCAGCTTGAGGTTCTTTATCGTGCCCTAAATGTACGACACGGGATCCATGACTTTACTTCCCTTCCGAAGGAAGCCATACTTAGGGTCTTTACGCCCGAAAAAAATCTATCGATCCTGGCCGGGTTTGAACCGGCGATCTTGGGTTTAGAAGGCAAGTATGGTTACCACCACACCACCAGAACCAACTTTCCAGACTAGGATAAAGGATAAACTACAACATACGGTTCATTACTTTCACAAATTGTAGATACACTTTGATGAAAAATGTGCTAGAAATATACTTTCTGAAAATTGTTTATGTTATATAGATGAGCCCTTGTCTGAACTTCAAACAACGCATCAATAGAGTGTGGTATTTTAACTGATTCAATCATTTGTGCGAATTTGCAGGAGCTCAGCTTTCTTATTGCTTTATTAAATGTATAACAATTATATTTTGTTTGATTTAAGATGTATTCTTTATAACTGCGTTTTATATTCCTACTTTTAAGCTGTATTTTTCATAAAGTTATGTAGTAGCAAAGATATTCTTAATATGCGACATCTGTTCTGTTATAGGTCGCACAAACACAAGTGTCGTTTATTAGTCCAATAATCCTACGTTTATAGGTACTTTAAATTACATGCATGCATCTGTAAATTAGGTATTAAAGTGCTATAAATATAATAGTAATACAACTAACAAAAGAAACACAGTTAACAACACATTTTTTAAAGAAGGTGTTACGCAATTTCTAAGCTTTGCATACGATTTTGCTGTATAAAAATGGGCAATCATAAAAGCATATTTACAGAACAAATTTTACACACAACAAAATAATAATTTTGAGCAAAATGTACTAATTTTTCAAGATTACCCTTACAGGTACACATATTGCTTTTAATGATCACTTGTTTGAATTAAATTAATTTCAACCACTTTGCAGAGCAGGTTAATATTCCTATTTATTTATATCGCTTAGTATTTAAATTTAGCCTGTTATCATCTAGTCTATTATTTATTTGTGAAGTTGTAGGAATATTTTTGTCATTAGGTACCAGGGTGCGAAAAAAAATCACGCAAATATTTCCCCTAAAAATACATAATATTTTTTTTTTTTTTTTTTGGTTTAATACAGACGCTTTTTAACATCTCAGGCCATCCGCGTCCCATTCAATTCAGAATATGAAACAGCCAATAATTTTTTCTCCAAGGTCTCCTCTTTCAGGCTTGAGATAAATCTACCACACGGAACCATCGGCTTTACTTCATTTCCTGGGGAAACTAGTTAGGATTTTATGGCAAAAAAAAAAAAAATCATCAACCCTGACCGGAATTGGACCCACGATCTTGAATCTACGAGACATGTATTGGTTATCACTAAACCTCCAGGACATACTACACGATAAGGCGGGACATAGAAGAAAGATGATTTGATTATCTTCAATCAAAGATAATCTCTTCGTGGCAAGAGGGAAAGAGATCATCTATCAAATGTAGTTATTTGCTAAATGTGATGCAGAGTGCCCAGAAATCTGCTGAAAATTTCTATCGCGTTTTAAAATTCCCAATGCTGACTTCTCTATCCGGGTCAGTTCTAAAAGCCCAAGCTCATTGTCCTATCATAGCATTCTATATCGCCACAAAATTAGTTAAAATGATTTCCTGAATTCCTATTGAATCTTAATTTTGATTTTATATTCACCCAATAAAAAAAGGAAAGAAAAAACTCGAAAGAAACTTTATTGGAAAAAATTGGGAAAATATATCATACATACATTTTCATTTTGTTACGTATATTATACGTTTACTTTATGCAAATGATAATATTAGTACAACGATAATAATACCTAACTAGTTGAATTCTAAAAACGTGTGCAGCTATTGTGCGGCAATGTTAAATTGCGTACAAAAATAACATAAATTAAAATAAAAAATCTATACCAATTACAAAATGCAATACCATCATTTATTATGTCCAATCTTCTGCATATGGCTTCCCTCTCACGCAGTTAACAGCTGTAGTTATTTTGATGGAAAACACAATTAAAATTCAAATATATTTTGTATTATAAAATATTTATTTTGTCCTGTTTTATTAAAACTAGAAACAATGATATTTTATATGTGTAAGAAAAACAAGAATGTAATTTATAAAAAAAAATAAAATATAGCTAGCCATGTACCACGCGAAAACCATTTTAATGCTAGAAACGCCGAGCGGTCATTTTGACCGCTTTTAAACGTTCAAACTTCTAGTGCTGCTACACTGTTATTGAGAGTTTGTTACTTTCCTTAAGTTGTTGGATAGATCATTTAGGCTTTGTAATTTTTATTTGTTCATTTAAAACCGTGAAATGGTCAATCTGACCCCTGTTTTTTTTTTTTATAACTCGTACCTTCTGTGTTTAAAGCAGTGTGTGTCACGGAAATATGTTGCAAACTTATATAGCTTTAAGGAAATTATAACTAATTGTTATTATTAGTCTCTAAATTATGAACATGTCTCTGCGATCAGTGTGACACAGGCTCTGACAAATGAAACATTTTTCAGAATTTTCAATGATTTTTCCGAGGATCTATTGGATCTGGAGGATGGCCCAGACTTAGACGAAAATATAATTCAAACGAAGATGACCACCCTGCAAGTATTTCGGAGTAAGAGAGCGAATAATGAAAGTGATCTGCCAATAATACCGTCACTAATGGCCGAGGTAGTTAAAGCCCGAACTCGTGAGCGGCAGGTCTGGATTTCGAGTTCCGCTAGGACAGTCCTCTCTAACTGAGGTTATTTTCAGGTTTTTCTCAGTTCTCATAAAGGACAAATGCCGGGGAGGTACCCAAAACTTAGGCCTGCAACGTTTCCTTCCAAAAAAAGCCTTTCCCAATATATCATTTCATTTCTTGCATCATCAGTGATCACCGCCTATGGTGCCTCAGTAGTAAAAACGGCTATTAAACACTATTCATTCATTCCAGCAGTTATGGGGACCTCCATTCTTCAGCTAGACAATGGGAAGGAGAAGGAAAACCGCTTAAAAACAGATAAACGTGCATTAATATAAAATGCTGGAACAGATTCATTGATAATTGTCAACTATGCTGCAATCAGGGTGCAAATGTCACAGTAGTTGAGCAACTTTTCCTCAGCAAAACACGATGCCCTAACTTGGAATACACGTAAAACAAGTCTGATAAATTCGGCATAAAATTCTGGCTTCTAGTTAGTAATGGATCGCCGTATCTTGACAAAGATGAATACCGAGCAGCTGACGGAAAACTTCCCGAGAGCGTAGTGATGAAGTTAGTATCATATCGCAATAAGGACATAATATCAGCGCAGATAACTCAGTGAAACTTGATAGAAAGTTGATAGCTAAAGGGACTAGTGTGGCTGGTTCAATAAAATGTACAAGAAGGAAATGCCTGACATTACAAAATACACAAATACTTCGCTGTATATACCAATACTCCTAAAAAAATGTAAACATCACCCTGGCGGTTTATCAAAGGAAAATAAACAAAACTTTTCTTCTAAACAGTTCAGTGTACCCTGCTATTGAAATGCAAAATGAACTTTCGGATGTAATTACTTTCTACAACAAATCAAAGTTTGTAATCGATGTCATAGTCCAGATGAAAAGAAAATATTCTGTTCTTTCAGGGACACGTCTAAAGCCAGGTTTTCTTCAACATTCTTGACTTAGCTGCCATAAATTCATGGATTTATTTCAAAAAAATTATAATAAATGGGATTATTCGCAGGAATGTTACCCTAGAATTCGCAGAACTACACACCGAATGTATGGAAGCTAGAAACCAAACAAGAAAGGAGGAAGATGAAGAAGAAAATGCAGTAGCTTCCAAGAAACCCAAAAAGGATGGTAATCGAAAACCACAGTGCTTGATGAAGAAATGTCAAAACGAGACAAATCATACAAATTGCAAAAAATTGTAGAAAACGTGTTTGTTTATCTTGCAGAAATGAACAATAAATTAATTTATGTTACATATTTGTTGATTGTTGACTTGGTTTATTTACGGACGGTCTTTAATATCTCGAGTCATCAGCATCCCATTCAATTCAGGGCGTGAATCGGCGGATAAATTTATAAGAGTTCTAAGTTTGAAGGTATAGTACTGCTTAAGCACGCAGTAACCTGAAATAATGCTAAGCTCGTTGTTTATAGTTCTGTATACATTTTACTTCTCCGAAAACATACATTACAAAGGAAATAACGCCAAGGCAAACAGAAAGAAAAAAATATATGGATGTAATTGAAGTTTTGCGTTCAAAAGTCTATTAATTCTTTAAAATATTACCTGTATGCGTCAGACTCAATCCCCAACTGCATTACATGTGTCGCATAAAGATTTATTTTTCTCTAAGACTTCAAATATAGTTCTTTAAAAAAATATTTTCTTTAGTCATGAAGTTTGGACACCGAGAAACTCCAAGCAATCCGCATCAGTGAAACTGTGCATGAAGTTTTGTTTGGCGGTAAATCCGCCCCACATACGTAGCTCTCCTACAGGAAGTATAAGAAAGACACTTTCCATACAGCTTAAACTGTTTTGACTTGCCACGCTGCACATTCAAAGCAAAGGTTCTATGATTGAGGAACACTTAACGTGTATCAAAAATGATTAGATGCAGGACTGTAGTTGTAAATTTTGTTTGTTGAAGCTGTATCCTTGCTTATATTACTTTATGTTTAAAAGAAATACGTTTAAGAAAACAGTGCCATTTTTTACCAAAATTAACTATTTTTTTAAAAAAAATGAAGAAAAGGTTTTAATGAATTGATCTAAAACCTTCATGTCAATATATTAATAACCTGCACGCATATATAGGCAGCGGTATTTAAGAAAGGATAGATTTTAATTAAATATGTGATGGATGGAGGGAAAGATTTTGGGAGGATTTGATTTGATTAGGGATTCTCAGGGATAATGATAATTCTTTCCTCCTTTCCGACGATGGTTTTCGCTGACTTACAGTTTTGCCACGGTTGTTGAAACCCTGATGCTGGATACTTTCATGGTCCTGTGACCATAGGGGAAGGAGTATATGCAGTTTAATAATGTTTTTTCGTTATGGAAGATGGAGCACAATTTATTGTTCATACACTATTGCACTCAATACATCTCGTCCACTTAATACTCTTTCAAAACTAACTATAGCCTTCCACTAATTGATCGGAACTGAGAAACCTCTTCCACAGATATTGCCCTTCTGAATACTCTTGCAACACTGACTTCGGGCCTCAAAGTTACAAACTAAATAAACATGGTCTACGTGACGTTTTCCATGTAGTGCTTAGCTTCCCTTGAAGAGATTAAAGGCCTGTCTTTTCATCCCTATAGTTTCCAAAAGTTATATGGTGCCTCCCCTCCTTAAGAAATTGTCTAACTGAATAGCAATAAACATCTTACTGAAGGATTCTTTACCAATATTGCGCTACAACAGGCTACAGAAATCTCCAGGTCAGATTTTATGTCTGAGATAGCTTTCTGCACACTTAAGAGAAATTAACATTTTACTTATAACTGAACAAGAAAAAGAACCTTACTTTCATGGTTACAACGAAGGTACACAAAATTGTTTGATACAATTAATCTAATTAAATATGTAGGTGGCAGCTCATAAATACCGGCTCAATATTAATAAAAATGGAAATCTTTCTAAAACCTTTAGGAAACCTTTATCATCATTTTGGTGTATCTTAATATTTAAAAATAATATAAAACAGTAAAAGTTTATAGAACACGACGCTCATTATTTGTATATACCAGAACTATAAAAAAACTCATTGTTGCTTAAATCGTTAATAAAGGCCAAATTATAACAATATTTGCACAAAATTTACATCCTAACAAATACGTCATTCAATAATTGCATGATGCTGTTAACGTTAATGTTAAGAAAACAAGTTATGTATTGCTAAAAACACAATTATTCATCTTCATTGCAGAATCTAAAATGAATTATTAAGTTATTAGCTACCAAACGTGCTACTAGATTTTTATAATACTAACCTGTTCTGAAGTATATACTAAAGTTTCTGACACAGCACTAATATTTTTTCCATTCATCCAAATAATGAATATTTCATATTTTTGATAAGGTGACATTTCAGTCTTTGCAGCTGGGGCTAAACTTTCGTGCGGTAAATCTATCTTCGATAACTGTAAGTGCTAACTTTAATAAGCTATAAATCATATAATCTATGGTTTTAAGTTAAAAGAAGATTGAATACCCTTTTGA
Source organism: Metallyticus violacea (assembly GCA_030762175.1). Classification (NCBI taxonomy): domain Eukaryota; kingdom Metazoa; phylum Arthropoda; class Insecta; order Mantodea; family Metallyticidae; genus Metallyticus; species Metallyticus violacea. The sequence goes on from CM060834.1 coordinate 73,682,822, forward strand.
GATTTAGGAAAACTATAGGTTTTTGTACAGCTGCTCAAATAAAAACTTACGTGCCTCTGTATATAAGCAAGCTATTAAACATAGCACGGTTCGTATTGTTACTGTGTTAGAAACAGTGTGTTAACATGTTGTTCAGTAATGTAATAGAAATACATTGAGTTTCCCAATGCAGACAGTCCATTTCCAGTTGTTTAGTGCAGATCTTTTCACCACTTCATAAAGACCGTCGCAGCTTTTAGGTTCCCACAAACAATCCGTTTGAAGCAAGCATGTTAATGTTAATTCTGAACGTATTCCGGGTCTCACTTTGTTTTGTTTAGTCCTGGGACGCTGTTCAAGTTATTGCCCCATAAAACAGAGGTTATGTCCGGCGCGGACACAGCTGCACAGGATATATAATCCTCGGTCCAGGCGGCAAAAAAGTATACAAAAACAGCTCTCATAAAAAATCCTTAAATGTTTACACAAATACGGTTTTCAAAACAACCAAAGACCATAGCGTCTGTCTCCACTGCGGACTCATTTCGCTTACTTGAGAAATTCTTTTTTCTTTTGGAAAGGAAATAAATGCTCTTGTTGCAAAGGCCATAAAATATACCTTCGTGTTATGACTCGTCAGTTCCGTGTATTTGATACTGTTCTGAATGCTTGTATTAGCTTTTTTTCTTGAAAGCAGCCTAGACCTGCAGCAGACCCATCTGATCCTCTCGCCCGAGAAGTAAATAAATAAAAATATATAATATTATTTATGTTTTCACGATTGGCGTTTATTATTAAAACTGTCGTTATCTGTCTATTTCAGTAATAAAAGTTGTATTATTTTATATTATTTCTGGTATATCGGATAAATATTTGCCTTTTCTATTATACAGGGATAAGTCAAAAAGTATGTTTCACTAAATTTTTATTCATAAACAGATAATAACAGATTTTATTTAAACGTTACTCCTTTATGTTTCAATATATTTACCAAAATAATTAATATACGACTGATTCGAAATCATTTAAACCGCCACAGGTGGCCGAGGTAATTAAGGCGCGGACTCGTGAGTGGGACTATGGGGTTCGAATCCCACTAGGACCGTCCTCCCTGACTGGGTTTTTCTAGGTTTTCCTCAGTTCTCATAAATAGCAAATGCCGGGGAGGTACCCTAAACTTAGGCTTGAAACGCTCTCTTCCGTGAAAAAAATCCTTCCTCAATGTATCGTTTCATTTCATGTATCATCAGTGTCCACCGCCTGTGGTGCCTTAGTAGTAAAAACGGGCGTTAAACACCACTCAAAAAAAAAAAAATCATCTACCACAACGTATCTTCAACTTCCAAAAAAGATTAAATACAACGGTGGGTGGATGATAGGAATGATATTGGCATCGCCTGTTGTAAGATTTGTTTACTTTTGTATACTTTAATAGCTTCTTTGGCCATCATTATTGAGCATTTATGATTTTATAGTGGTTTTAAGTATTTAATTATTGTTACTTTGTAACCATTCGGAGTCCTTCAAATCCACAGCACTATTTTGCAGTTATTGACTGGATATCGCATCTGCACCACCTAGACTCTATTTATCGGTGGTTGTACACCGGTTCTGTATTTTCTGCTCATAGGAATGAAAAATACACTTTCTCCCTTGATCATCATTCATTACCCTCCCAACATTGTAACTGAGCTATGTTTGTGTTACGTTGCATAGACTAGTGTTGCTATACTTCACTTGATAGGGGAATGACACACTTGTGAATAAATATTATGCAACAAATTATGCATAGTAAAATAATAAAATAGAAATAATAAAATTTTGAATAATAAAATAAGAAAACTTACTCTTTGGCTTTTCCGCGCAAATTACATGGAATGGTACACACCCTCACGTCCTTTCATTGAAATGGTTTTCAACTAATCCTTTATAACATGTGAAGTATTAAGCCAGAGTCATTTAAAGAGTTTCGCTCATTAAGTCGCTATTTGCGACCTATTCGGTGAACATTAATTAATTGCATTGTAGCCATCAATAAATAGAGAAAACTGTTTAGCACAGTATGAAAACTTTCAAGCTCAGGCCGATTATACGACGTGTAATCATGTCTTCTGTGATTATATATTTCATATGTTTCTTGTCACGTTTTATTCTGGTTAGAATTTTATTTCAAATAATAAGTTCAAATTAATAAGATATGTAAAAATTCTAGTTTTATTTCCTTCTGCAAAATTACATCCCACTTAAAGGGTTAATTTCCTTTGGATTATATTGCATTTTCACGGTAAGTACCGTTGAACAAAACTTCCAATAATTTTCTTATGAAAAATAACCCGTAATCACACATATGTTGAAATATAAATTGTCGCGTCTAGTAAACGTGACTTCAAGATAATACGCAATGTTCATACTCGTGTGATGTGGTCTGTATCTCTGGAGTAAATTAGCGGTGATACGCAAGTGTGCGATTGTAGGTATCTGATAAGACAAACTATGGGATTCATGCACGATGGAGCACCAGCACATGTTCTATATATTTTGCGACCATACCTAACCCTGATTTTTTGTGGACGACGAATTGGCTAAGAACATAACATAAACATAGCCTCACAAATCACCATATCTTATTACCGTGGGCTTTTGGACTTGAGAGTACGTTATAATACCGCATCTATTGATATCAATCCATTCATTGCAGGGGCGTGTGTACAATGAATTTGATGAAATCCCAGAGCACGATTATCTGAAACTGAAGGAGAATGTCAATTGTGAGTTTTCCATGAATATATGATAATAGGGCATACTACATATATTATAGCATGAACCACATCATTAAATATGCTTGTTTTCAGACTATATTGATCACAGGTTCACAACAAGATGGACCCATATTTCGTTCCGGTCACATAAGATTGTCGCCGCATCTTTTAGGATGCCCCACATCATGGTTCCCTTTTGCCCTATACAACATAACTTTCGTCAGTCGTTATGAGTTTGTTCGTAAAATGTGATCTTTCCATTTTTCCCCTCTAACCATTTATCCTGATTTGAAACTATTTAACTCTTCTCTTATTGTGAAATTGCTAATTTCGTCTCGTCTTACGTACGCACCCACCGCTCTTAGAAATCTCATCTTAACTGATTCATTTCAAACCCCTTTCTTAGATCCGTAGGTAAACATCGGAGTGCCTTTGTCTTATAAAAATTAATTTATGTATTTTTCGTGATTTCCTTGTTAAATATTGTTTTGTTGTTCCACACATATAACTAAAGCAGTTTATGTAAATGTTCACCATTTACATACATAGTATCTCAGCCCAAGACTTTAAAATGTCTTACTTGTTCTATAATCTCCTATAATTATTTATATCTTAGGTTATTTGTCAACAAATACCATTAATTTAATCTTTTATGATAAGCTTTCTAAATTGTAAGTAATATTGAATAGTATGATGACGGTTTTTGTAGATTATTTTCAGATTTACTTAATTGTATCTGATCACCCGCCAATATGAGAGTATTTACAGTTATCATACCTAACTTAAAATGTATTTCAGCGATTTTATCATTCTATTACGGCATCGTCATTGTATATATGGATGAAAACGGGATCTCATTGTCACGTTCCTTGATTACTTTCAATATATCTTGCATTATTTATATTTTTCAGTATTAACGGTAAATACATGTACTTTTGTATACACCCTGCGTGACATGAAATATGTTTTAGAATATATTCATACATTAAATTCTCGTTTTTGGTGACAATGTTAGTTACCTGTTGGCATACTTTTGGAGCTTCGAATATTTTTGGTACTAGCGGCCAAGCGCAATTCATTGCAATTTGATTAACTTTAAAATGAAATGTAAAAATAAGTCTCCCAGCAGTGTTAGGGTATTTAATTGAACGTTTTCCGCTCTTAACTAGGTAAGGAGCGATTACTGAAATAGATAATACATTTTTAGCAATGCCTCATCTACCTGCAATAGTTGCGATTGCTTATTCTCAGGAAAATATTATAACACAACGTACGCTGATAAACATAAAATATTGAAACTCATTTAGAAGATCCTGCAGCAAGTACACAGCAAATGAGTTGTAATCACTCGTGCAGTAAGATACAAGATAAGACTCGTTCCTATGTCCCACATCAGCAGTAGCGTTCTAGTTGACGTCAGCGCTTTGGTGTGTGCCCGTACAGCAAGCCAGATAGCGAATTTAATAAGTTGGGAAAGAAGTATAAAAAAAATCCACAATAAAGCATTAAACTAAGCATTATTTTAACCTGTTTTTATGGTGTTTATGCTTCTCTGGACTATAAAAAGAGAGAGAGCAGCGGATTTTCTCTTAACAACATAAAACTCAAAACATTTAATGTATCTATGCATTAGGAATACCCGTTAACACTGAAAGATAACTCAGTTTATATATATATATATATATATATATATATATATATATATTATTTACTCTCTTGGTTTATGTATTCCTCATTATCCTTTAAAACCTATAATTTATTTTATTGATGTCTATAGTTCTCAATGTGTTTGAATGTATTATTTTATTAAACTTAACACCCAATTTTTACATTGTAATTTATTTTCGCTGTTTTAAAAGACAGTAATATTCTCTAACACCATCAGTTTTACTTTATTAGAAGAAAATTCCATAAGAGAATATTTAAATCCCAATGGTACCTAAGTTTGCGCGGAGAAACTTTAAAAACTAAAGTAATTCCGCAAGTTACGAAAGTATCTGCATAACTAACTGCTTATAATCCGAGGACCAAAAGGCGAGAGAAGGAGAAAAGCGAGAAGACGGTGTACCCATACAAGATAAGGCGTAATCTTCCCAAACTCAGTTGTAATTTGGACCAAACTCCTTCCTTAGATGCTTATTAATAAAAACACGCAGTGCTCTGAGGCTAGGTAAGTTTGACCAATTGGCAGGTTCAATTCTCATGATATAGATTTTATCATTTTTATTTTTCTTCTCTTTTAGTTTTTCCTTTTTACTTAAAAGTCAAATTTTAACTACTCCTCTGACGAATTTGCATCTTTACCAAATTATTCTCTCCTGCCATATCTATACAGCAGATGTGGAACGTTAAGGGCTAATAAAAGCAAAACAGTTATACTAAAATCCGTTGAAAAGAGAATTGAGCCAAAAAACAGCAAAATAAGTTCATTCATATTCCATAATATTTCCATATTACAAGCCAAATATTACAACGAATTGAGGTCATTTTCTCTGATAAGTACGATCGGCAATGAGCCACGTTTGTCAGCTAAGTGACAGTAATTTCGGTATTTTCAATATCGAACCACGTGCTTTATGACGATAAACCCCTAACGATATAAAAGTTCTATTGTGTTCACTTGTTCCGTAGAGAAAAGAAAAAGTGTGAGAATTAGCCTAGTTCAATGGTTTTTCCGCGAGATGGCACATCCTCTGTTAGAACAGGGTGCCAGATCAAGTTTTGGTAAGAAAAGACAAGGAATTATAAAAAATTTCGGTTTGGTTTACTGCTGATGAACTTAGTCATTGGTAGAACAATTTTGAAATATAATTTAAGTTATTAACCTTAAAATATATCGAAATAAATTGGAGAAGATTAAATAGAATATACTTGCAAAAACTCTGGAATTTAATCATATTGGCTTTGCGAATGACTCGACCCTATAGGACACGTTCCAATCTTAAAAGCTTTTCAAAAAGAAGGAACAGAAAAAAAATGCATCAGGATACGTGCCAAGCTATATTCCAATATTAGAGAGAAAGTCCGATAAGATAAGAAGGGTGGAAAGTTCTAACAGAAAAGAGAAGTTAGGCAAGATCTCATATTCTCGAAACTGTTAACAGGTGTTTTCAGTAGAATGAAAATGGGCTGGAACAGTAACATTGATGCAAAAAGTACAGAACTTGAGGTTTACACGTATTGTGTCACTGTAATCATCCGCAGATAGTCTTAAGATGAAAAATAATTAATAGCTGAATTCTTTCTATCTTGCGATTACTATAGGAACTTGCACTTTCGTCTTTAACAAATAGAAAGAGAAAAGTTTAACGACCTGCCAAGACGTGCCAGAAGAAAATATAGCTGTCAGTCTGAAAGTAGGATTCGGAACAAAGAAATTACTAAAATAACTGGTTTTCATTTATTCCATTATCGGCAGCATCTCACAGGAGCGATTTACAAAGAACACACAGAATATCTTCCCACCCAAAAGTATGAGGGATGTTCAATAAAGAAGATCAAAATATTTTTAGGCATAATTTCTCCCTCTAAGATTTAACTTCACAATATTTTATTAGGGTAATGCAAAATGTTACACATGATATTAGTTTCATTGCTGTCACTTTCGGTTCCGCCTGTGAGAGGTGTCTATGTTGAGACGTATTCCGTCCTCCATATATCGAAGTGGGGAGGACAGACATGCGACAAACAATATGCTGCACTGAAATTTTGTTTACATTTCAAATCTTGAGGCCCATGAAACTTTTGTTCTTTCCTAGAGCACAGTTCGAAGATGGATTAAAATGTTTAAAGAGGAGAAGCCTATTTATATCAAAGGAAAAGAAACCCGTACTTCCAGTTTGTACTCTCACGAAAGAAAACATTAACATCACTGCTGTCATGGTGAGAGAGGATCGTCGAATAATATTTAGAACACTTTTCATAAAGTCTGTCTGAAAATGTTACTGGGTGTCTCCTACACATTAGTTACTGAAAAGTTGCATATGAGAAGTGTTTATACACGGTGGGTTTCAAAATTGCTCATTCCCAACAAAAGAATATTCGCGTGCAGGTTTAACGCAGTGGGAGATGATGTTACAGCAAGATGCGAAGTTTCTTTCAAAGGTTCATTGCTGATGAAACTTTGCTACACCATTTTGGTCCTAAGAGAAAACAGCAGATTAGTCACCTACACTAAATAAGCTAAAGTGATTGTTTTTGCTGGGAGTGTTGCGGTCATTTCATTTTTCTATATTTAAGAAATGGTTTACTAGCACATCGTACCTGCATACACAGCTGAGATGCTCTGAAAAATCTTTAAGTCCAAAAGACACGAAGAATAATGCTGCACGTCGCGAAAGTTGTTGCTGAATATCTCGCCGATGTGAAGTGTATCCCTTCAGTCCGTGTTTAGTCCTGTTACGACCTTTTCCATTTCACCAAATTGAAGAAACACCTTCGTGAAAGACATTTTCCATCATCAGAACCGGTGGCAATAGTTGGAGAGGTGATTCTGAAGGACTGTCATAAATGATTTCCAGCATGTCTTTGAAGAGAGGCAGCAGAAACGGGGACAAGTGCTTCGCATCCATCGGTTACTACCAACATTATGAGGTATGCCATAAAAGATGTATGGTAATTCTTTATTTAATAGCTCTCTTATAAGCATTAAGGAAATGAGTTGCTAGTTCATATTGATAACGACTGGTTATTTAATGCAAGCAGCCTATAGTATTAGAGAAGGCATCTAAAGGAAACACTGAAGAAAGCATTGGGACCTCTCCCTAAATTGTTACTTTTGACCTTGTCTCTTAGAGATTTTGTGGACTATCCATAATCTATTTTCTTTTCAGTGAACATTGATCTTTTACTATTTTTAGCTAAGCTTGTTGGTTTCAGATTCATAAAACAGTTCCCAGGAACATATGATATAAAAAATAAACTAGTTTTTCGTAAATCGTAGAAAAGTCTTAATCGAATTACAAGCAACCATATAACACATTTTAAGAGGTTGAGGGAATATTACGTATTAGACTGAAGATAATCAAACATAATATATATATGTATACATAGAAAGCGAATATGTTGCATATACTTTTATATTGTATGTTAAAATTAGCTCATTCATTAAATATATAAAAACATTGCAAAAGCCCTACAGGCTATATTTCAAGGATATGACATCTTGTATATTTAGCATTAATAGAATCAGTTACTTGTTTGTCTCCAAAAAAATCGCATTTGTTATTCTTGTAAGTAAACCCTTGAAAGCACATTAAATGCTCTTCACTTCCATTACCATATGCAAGAACTAACTATAAAATAAATATGTTCTGCATATCCCAGCACGATTTAAATGTTGTCCGGCACATCAAGAATTTCTAATAACATTATGCAAAGGTATAAATTATATAGCCTAGTAGGTCTGTATATAATGCATTAACGAAAGGGTTAAGGGAGAACTCATTTCCCTTCAGGTTTTTTAGCCTTACCGAGATCTAGGAACTCAATATTTCCTTTTGTTCCAATATACTTAAAAATAAATTTAAAAAACATTCCAGAAAAGTATTTTACGGGGATGCTGGTCGTAGTATTATGTTATTTTATTATGTTGGTTTGTTATAGCAAAAGCTAGCACGAAATTGGACAAAAAATGTATAAGGAAAAAGCATAGTGGAAGGGCGCTTCTTATCGAAGCTCTACTGATTTTCTTCTTCTTCTGCCTTATTGAGGATTGCGGTTTATCCCGTTACGCAACAAAGATATTTCTAGTCTTGAAATTGGTCTTTCTATCTACTTCTCGGCCGTTTTCCATCTGAGTTGTAAAAGAATACTTGCTGTAGAAGTCGGTCGGAGGAAAATCTTTTAACACTTATTTTTATTTCAGCTATACTTAACTTTATACCCAGTTGTATTTTAAACCCTGCATTCACTTTATCTCTTAGATGTATTCCTAGCTACCTTCTCTGAATCTCATTTCCCTAGTTTCCTCTTAGTTGTATCTTATTGATACAGCATTGTGTGGTTTAACTTAGTCTCTTTCATTATTGTATTTAATAATTATCTATTAACACATCAATTTATTGAATTATGTTTTATAATATCGTTTTTTAATTTTTTATTAAATATAAACAATTAGAAGCTTTAATTTATATGGTTAAATGAAATCCTGAATCACAACTCAGTCGGCATCCACCATACAGTGCATGGTTTGCGATTACCGTCTTTTCCCGAATCTTAAGGAAGAGATTTGGTATGTCATCTACAGAAGAGTCGGTCGTGGTGGTGTAGTGGTTACCTTACTTGCCTCCTAAACCCAAGATCGCGGGTTCGAACCCGGCCAAGACCGATGGATTTTTTCGGGTGTAAAAATCCTAAGTATGGCTTCCTTCGGAAGGGAAGTAAAGGCGTGGGTCCCGTGTCGTACATTTACGGCACGAAAAAGAACCTAAAGCCTGAAAGAGAAGCCTCTGAGCAAAATTTGTCGGTCGTTTCACGCCCTGAGTTGAATGGGACACTGATGACCTGAGCTGTTAAAGAGCGTCCATAAATAAATCGTTAAAAAAAAAAATGTACAGAAGAAATTCGAGATGGACTGTAAGATCTAACTGCGGGTGGATTTTTTCATTTTAACCTCATGAAACTAGTTCAACATTTGCAAAAGTTGTCTAACGATTGTATTAAGTAGCTTGTATGGAAAAATCGAAGGACACGCTCTAATACTATTTCTGCACATTATTTATTTAAACATTCCCATTTAATCAAGTGCGCGGTTCATTGAGGCATTAATTTTCTTTACACTCTCGCATATGTGACTCTGAATAAATGCTTTCCTAAACCCTCTAATGCATAGTGATGTCTTTTGGTAACAAAGCAGTTTTACTTTTTTGTTACCTTATTACTGTTTAATTTACCTGGTCTTAAAATTGTAAGAGTTTCTTATTCCAATGCTATTCTTTTTTATGTTTGAAGAATTTTTTTACTGTTGAGTATTAAAATTTAACGATTAATGGTTTGTTACATATGGCAACACCACCATGAATATAGACGTATGTGTGCTATCCTTAGCTACCCCAAGATTGCAGATTCAGTCCCATCCAGGATCAATGAATTTTTTCCAGCCTTAAAAATGCCAAGCATGGCTTCCGGAGGAAGGGAAAGCAAAGCCGTGGATCCCACGTCGTAGATTTACCTCAAGTCTGCAAGAAGAGGCCTCTGAGCAACATTTATCAGCCTTTTCATGCACTGAATTGAATGAGACGCTGATGACCTGAGATGTTAAAGAGCGTTCGTAAATAAAACAAATATTACTTTTATCCTTAGTCATATACAGATGAATCGCATGCATTCTAAATGTGTATTTTTAAATTATAGGAATATTTAACATCAAAAGGAAGCAGTTTAGAAAATACTTACAAAGCATAATAATAATAATAATAATAATAATAATAATAATAATAATAGAAGGGACTAACTGCTCCAATTCAAGATATTGAAATACAAATAGATAAAGTTAGATATCTACACCCAATGGAAACAAATTAATGACAATGTAAAATGTTTAATTACAATATAATCATAAGAATACAATGTTCAAAATGTAAAATGCATTTGTGCCTAACTGCTACTAAGAACTGCTTACTGAGCTTTCATAAAAATCAATGAAAGAAGCTGTATGTTCATAGCTTTACAGTGTGTAACTTCAATTTTTGCAGTATTAAGTGAAATAAATATTTTGTAAAACGTTCATGCAATAAGTGATATTCCTTTGTAATGTATTTTTATATTGTGGCTTATTCTGTGTTTTGCGTTACATTGGTAAATGGTTAATTTCTTTAATTTCTTATTGCAGATAAATAATGTCTCTTTTTTAATTTTCTGCAATTGGCAATATATTATTATATATTTTTTCAGCAAAAAATTAGCAAAAGTAAAGTTGTGCAGTAGAGGATTATTGTTCTATCTTCTATAATATAACAATTTCTGATAGTTTCTAATAATTTAAATGAGGTCAAAGAGTGTTTTGGTCATGAGATTAAAAGCAAAATTAAATTGAACTTTTACAAATTTTATTCGTCAAGTAAGTTCTAGAAGAACGATCTTGCCTTTAATTATATAATAAATAACTAAATATTTGAGGTTTTTATAAATTCCAGAAAATAATAAAACATTTGAATTTATATTAACAAAATATGGGAAACAATAAAATAGAAGCAGATGTTATAGGGATTTTGATTGTTTTGATTTATTTAAGGACGCTTTTTTAACATCTCAGGTCATCGGCGTGCCATTCTATTCAGAGCGTGAAACGGCCAACAAATTTTGCTCAGAGGCCTCTTCTTTCAGGTTTGAGGTTCTTTTTCGTGCCGTAAATTTACGACACGGTACCTACGGCTTTACTTCCCTTCCAAAGGAAGACATACTTCGGATTTTTACGTCCGAAAAAAATCATCAATCCTCGCCGGGTTTGAAGCCGCGATCTTGGGTTTAGAAGGCAAGTATGGTTACCACTACACCACCAGGACCGACATGTTATAGGGATGAAATCATTCTTGGAATAAATGCAATTTAATATTATAAATTAACATTTTTGTATGAACAGTTTATCATCTAAAATAAGGCTGTATATCACATTTCGGAGCATATTGCTTTTTCGGTTAAGTAACATTATACCTCATTACTTGTATCTCTTTCGCATAAAAGAACATTCTCCTCTTCTCATTGGCACTACAGTCCGAGGTGAATCTTGTCCTGCCGCTGCGACCTCTGCTTCATCTATCTCCGTCTTACGACTTCATTGATAGAGGGCAGTATTGCAGGCGGGTATGTGAGCAACATGCTGGTGCATATAAGAATCAGTTTGAAATAATTGAAAGCTTAGTCATTTTATAGTCGAAAAGTTAGCATCTGGAATTACGATGTGTGTATACATATATAGTCAAACGGTGGACTTGACGGCGACACTCACACAAGCGATATTAAAAGTTTAAGTAAAGACAGGAAAAATAAGATTCATGCTTAATCAGAAAACAAAATGTTAAAACGTGGCTAAGGAATGAATGACAAAGTTTCATTTCTAAATCTGGATAGATAATGATTTGGTTTTTATCGCTCAGTTATGAAATGAAAACATATATGATATAAAGAAAACAAATGAACATAGGAGGGGGGAATAACTACTAGTTTTGCTCACGAGTACTCACTGTTTTACTACTCACTGATTAGTCAAGTATAAATGATTTCGTTCATCAGCTAAAAGGCGTTCGCATGGAATTATCACAGTAATATTATACCGATATATAAAACCTCAGACCTTCCAGTGATATTTATTAGGACTATTTCGCGAATAAAATAAGAATTTAAATTTAATTCCTCTAAACTTGGCTTACACAACTATAATAACACAACTATAATAATTGTATATTTGCACTTAACCTTTTCAAGCAATTTTGCGACAGAAGAATGCCAAATGTCAGTAATGCCAATAGAATAAGAATAAAAGTGATATATACATATTTTAAATTCGCGCACAGAATATTAACACTTGTATAAAATGTTATACTTGTGAATATCTATCCCATTCAGAAACCGTGAGACTGAAATGGACGAAAGTCGACTATTTCAATCGCTACCGTTCGATTTTATAATACCAACTGAGAGAAAGAAAAAAGTTAACACACAGTGATTCTATTTTTATTTGTAAGACTGTGGTTTTGAATTTTTAATGATAAGATCAACATGCACATTTGACACATCACCAAAACTCTTTGAAGAATCCTCATTTTGCGTTGTGATTGTCGATTGTCCATGCTTTTGTCGTTATCAATAGCTCCCCACCGCCTCTACCAAAAGTGGTCAGTGATGCGTGTTCAGGAATTATATAGTGGAGGTGTAGAATGGCTACACTGACCACCAGACAAGTGCATATCACGTGATAAAACGGATTTGATATTTTTTATTTCTGTAATTTTACTCCGTGATCCGGCTGTGAATGGTCAAAATTTAAAAAAAAAAATCTTTCGTTTCATTGGTCAATTTTAAGATGACGTCACATTACTGAAATAGTCTGTATAATTTTGCACTTGTGTTCTTAAAACTTTTCAAAGCAACCTTTTCTCATCACATTATGCTGTGAGTATAATGCAAAAATAGAGTAATTTGCTCTGAAGAAACGGGAATACAAAATAAAACACTTTAGCTGCGTGAGAAATACGCAGAAAAATAAAACCCTTTCTTTATTGGTTGTTTTTTTTTTTCGCCTTTTTTGGTGCCGTTTTGTATTCGTATATCGTATGTTATATTCATATATTACCGCGATGAAAAACGACATCCTTCCTTGCTCTACATTTCAAGTTTGCAAAGCAGAGAAAGAGAAGGCAACGAATCGTGCAGCACTTCTTTGCAAACAACTGGAATCGCGCTGGAAATCTTAAATGTTTACAGACATAATCCGATAGATGTTCGGAAGGGAGAAAGCAAAAGGGGAGAGATGGATGGAGCGTCACGTTTTTCCCCAGAGAGCCGTAAAACAGCTGACGTTATGAGGAGGATTGTGTAGCTGGATACTGGCATTTTGAGGTGTTTCTCTGTTGGTACAAGCATCCCCCGACTCTGCCCTGTCGTTTGTGGTTTTCCCATGGGAACGCTGCCTGACCACTCTAATTCTCTTTCCAAAGTATTACTTCGGGCAGAACTTTGCGTAAGGCTCCAATTCCGAGTCACAGATGGAAACATTTTCTTGTGTATGCACAGTTAAACAAGCACATCTAACCGGCATGTGAAAATATGAGAAACTTGCACTAAAAATATTGCGCAATACTGAAAATATGAACCAGGTACGAAATTAGTTGTGATAAAATCAACAGGACAAGATTTGACTTTTTAACATCGTATAACCGTCGCATTAACAAAAAAATCAACAAAAAAACCTTCTCATTCTTTAGTTTTTGAAAAGCATTTCATTTAATACTCAGAATTTTGGTTCTCGAGAACTCTGTTAGGAACAGATCTAGCTCTAAAGGTTTAGACGAGCAGTTTCTTATTTGGGTTCATTTTCTCTATCCGCCCACATTTCTCAGAAAATGTACGCCTTTCTTTCTATTTTAAACCTCTCTGTCCAGGGCAATCAACATAATTAGTGTATTTCAGCATTTTTTGGATCGCTCGAGCATCTAAAGTAGAAATTTATTCTACTTTTTAAAAGAGAAGGATCTATTTCTATATTTTCTAGTTCTATAATATTAATATACATTTATTTTTTTTATAAACTTCGAATACTGTTAGAAACTGTTGCTAAACCTAGCTCTATAGTTTATCTAACATTTTGCTTTTGACATTGTTTTATTATCTATATTAAGTCATTGAAAATATTGCTGCAGCATATAAGACAACTGCGTCTTGGAGGAACGCCACTGCATTGAACACTACTGTTGTGCGTTCTTCCCTACTTCCCTTGACATTGAAGTCATGACGTAATTTGAGCATAGGTCAAGAACACATAACTCAAGCCGCATGAGAAGAAAATGCTTGCACAGTATACACAATAAATGTGGATCACTATCAAATATTGATCTTAACGCCGCTTCTTCAGCAGTGAATAGAAGAAAAAGTACCCGGTTAGTTCAAACAGAACACCGAAACCGCACATACGAGTGGCTCAAGAATTATTAGATATAATTAATGAGGTGTTCCATGGAAAGAGTAAATAGTGAAATAGTTTTAGTGTGAAGCTTCGTGCTCGCCCGATTAAATTAGTGAAGCTTGTTACCTATAGAGCAGTTTGAAAGACTAAATGTTTCGTACGAAACCGCACCATTACAAGAACTGCAGGCTAATATTAAACGCAGAATTTAAGTTGGTGACGAATATGTTACAACATATTATCATGATATGACTACACACGTCTCCCGGGAACCAGACCTGGTGTTACGGCAGCCATATATATTAATATCGTATGTTACTTGTATTGATTTGCAAAACTATACTGATTTTGGGAATGAAACGTTTTTTATCCGTTCTCATTTTACCCTACATATGAATCCTAGTCGAAAAAAATACTTCCATAAAATGCTGTTATAATTTTAATGTTATACTTTAATTTACTTCAAATATACAGCGTTAATAAAAATAATCTGCGGAGTTTCACAATGTAGCTGCATACATAGGTACTAAGATGCAAATGGGCGCACGGTTGATTTCTTCTTAGGCAGAACAACCAGAATCTTTATATTACACATATTATAATGGATATATTTATTTGTTGATATGTTCTTCGCGCGTTCTGCTCAAAACGACTTTTAAGTATAATTCGTAGCATGGACATCCAGCCTTCCTCGCTACTATGACCATCATTTCCACAAATCAATTATATAGCTGTCAACCAATCAAATTACTCTCATCAAGGGTAGTATAAATACAATTTTGGTTGGTGTCGATATTGTTAAGCAACCCATATTTACATGTAAACATCATATTGCATTATTTTGCAATTTTATTTTAAGTTCAAGCTGATTTCTTTAAGAATTTTAAGCAGTTTCCGAATTTAATATAATTATTACAAGTAATGTCACGAGAGGGTCTGAGATTACCGAGCTCAGGCCCTTGACTAGATTTATTAGGACTATTTCACGAATAAAATAGGAATTTAAATATAAATCCTATAAACCTGGCCTATAAAATTTTAATAATTGTATATCTGTACTTATCTTTTTCAAGCAATCTTACGACAGAAGAATGCCAAATGTAAGTAATGCCAAAAGAGAAGAGCAAAATTGGAGTTTAGGACTATTTCATGAATAGAGTAAGAATAAAAGTGGTATATATCACTTATTTTACTCTATTCATGAAATATGTGTAAATATACTCGTATTTGAAATTCGGGCATAGAAATTAACACTTGTTATACTTATGATTATCTATTCTATTCAGAAACTGTGATACTGAAATGGACAAAAGTCGACTATTACAATCACTACCGTTCGATTGTCTAATACCAATTGAGAACTGAGAGAAAAAAAACATATAGTGCCTCTGTTTTTCTTTGTATTTTGTGGTTTGGAATTGCTGATGAAAAGATTAATTTGCACATTTGACGCATCGCCAAAACGCTTTGATTCTGTGTTATTATTGTCGATTAACCCTACTTTTGTTGCTATTAATACTCCCCGTCGCCTCTAGTGATGCCTGTTCAGGAAAAGCATATATACATTTGGCTACACTGACCACAAGACAAATGCACGTCACGTGGTAAAACTGATTTGATAATTTTTTCCCATAATTTCACTCCGTAATTCCACTGTGATTGGTCAAAATTCAACATTTTGTTCCTTTACATTGGTCAATTTTAAGATGACATCACATGAGTGAAATATCCAGGAAAATAAACGTCATTGCAAACTGTTTTTCATTCAAATACTTTATAAAATAGCATAAAACTCCTACATAGTCTGGCATTTTTATTTATGTGAATATTATTAGAACTAATGCTGTTGATCTAAGACTTTATCTATTTGTTCCGTTTTGTGGTTTTCTGTTACATACAGTTTTATTTTGTATATCAATTCGTTCTATTGTTAAGTGATAATGATATCAGTTGGCGAGAATAAATACAATTTATAATATATAGTGCATACTCGAATTTATCACTGGTATTAAAATAAATTGCATAAATATCTATTACAGGATTAAATTTGGTTGTAAATATGCCTGATTACAAATTTCGTGCACATTAGCAATTTCAACGTGATAAAAGGTGCGGTGTGAACATATTTTTATTTGTAAAAGATTTACAATACTGAAATGTGTTTTGAGAAATGAGAAGTTATTTGCTTGGAAAATGTCCTGAGAAAGCTTTGAGGCGATTAACATAGCAAGCTAAAATATGCAAGACCAATGAAACTTCTACATTTCCGGTCTTATGGTGCACACAAATTAAACCTGTAGATTATGAAAACGTAATTGGTCAATAGACAAGTTCTTGATTCACAATAACCGTTATTCAGTGACGAGGCTACTAGGTTTAGTGCTCTAGGATATGTGAATACTCAAAACAATTGTAATGGGATATTATCACTCCCATAATTTTTAAGCGTTTTTGTATGATCAGAAAGTTGGATTGCGGGCTGAGAAACATGTAAATAAAATATAAAGATTATTTATTTTTGCAAACTTGACAGAACCAGAACAATTTATGTATAGTTCATGCAAGATAGTGCTACCTCACTCAAGGCTAGACATTTAACGAACGATTGTATTCAAAGGCACATTAATTAGCTTTATTTTGTGACCCCAAACTTCCCGGATATTAATCCTCTTGACTTAATAAAAATAACTAAAAAAGATTTCCCATATTCTGTTTAAAAGAACACAGGCATCTATAAAAAAGAAGGGAAAAGGTTTTAAGCGTTTTGTGTATGATGGGTATATATATATAAATTTGTTATTAAATCGGAATTAATACCATTTTATGCATGTACTTCCTTTAACCTTATCGGGCTATGTAATTATATATACATATATATATTTATTATTTAATCCGATTTAATACCATTTTATGCATATACTTCCTTTAACCTTATCGGGCTATGTAATCATATATATCAATGTATTATTTAATCGGAATTAATACCATTTTATGCTTATACTCCCTTTAACCTTTTTGGGGTATTTAATTACATATATATTTATTATTTAATCCGATTTAATACCATTTTATGCATATACTTCCTTAACCTTATCGGGCTATGTAATCACTAAGTGTGATATAGCTTTACCTGTTTAAAATTATTAAATTTGTTCTCCTTTATCGGTTCTTCATAATTATACAAGGTTTTCCCAGTCCAGAACCTATTAGTTCTTACAATAACTTTATATATAGTTTTTGGTTTAATATTGTATTAATTATCTTCCTATATACTTTCTCTGTAGTGTTTAATGGCGACTAGCTTTCTCTTGTTATAGAAATACATGTTTTACTCCTAATATACTCATTTATTGGATATGTACAGGTAAATTTATTTAATAATGCAATAAAATAATTTTAATAATTTGGCTTCACTCACGAATTTCTCCCTATACTGGAAAATAATTTAAGTAAAATATTGATCAAACATTATGTGCAGTGAAGAAGATAGAATAATATTCCATTAGCATACTTTTACCTTGGTCACCTGCATGAGTTAGTTGGCTAGTGTTTGACAACCATCTGCAAAACTGAAGGGCAAAGGTTCGAATTCTTTTTAATGCAAGTAGTTTGTACGTTTTCCTTCACCGCGAAAAGGCGAATACCAAGTGCCCACCGACTTTAGACTGATTTGCTTCCTTTCGTTCATGAATGAATTAATTGATTCATTTCTCTATTTGCAGTACTTGGCACGAGATATTAAAGCGCTTAACCTCCGATATGCATTGACACAGGTATTTTAGAAGATGGTTGGAATTAATTTTTAAATTGGCGAAAGTGAGGAATGTACTGAACAAAGGTACGTGAAATTTGCGTTTTTGGAAAATGAGAAAATAACCGTTTCCTAGAAAACATTTTCCAATTGGGAAGGAAAGCTGGTTTCTCTAATTATTTAAATACTTACTACTTGAGACATGGCTGTAAGATTGATGCCCATGGTTATGCTTAAACTATACGCTGTAAGTCGTGTAAATTAATCTAAAGAGCACATAAAAAGAAAACTAATAAAATTATACCGTTAATAATAAGTACTTCGTTTCATTCTAACGTTGAAGGTTAATACAGTAAATGCTGTGCTGTTCGTAGAAAATAGCAAAACAAATTATTACGATTAGGAATCACAACTATTTCTTTGGTAAAATATAGTGAAACTTAGGTTACATAAAACTTTAAAGCTGAAAACTGAAAGAAAAGGAAAGACAGAGTTGTAATAATAACTTTAGAAGCTGAAATAAAGTAAATAAGCACACAAATAGAGCATACTTTTAGTATATATGTATATATCTCGTATATTATTTTCCAAAAATAGAAGGCCAATAGGAAGACAAAGAGGATGTGAGAGAAATTTTGAGGAAAAATAATAATCCAAAGACTTTAACTCTTTAGCCAAATATGAAAGGATTTGAAATCCTGAAGTCGAAGATGGTATTCGGCTAAGTTTGGTTACATCTTTATCATTGATAAAGAGTAGCATAATTTGATGTTTCGTTGATAGGCGTGTAATGAGTGAGCAAAAAATTAGCTCAGTACTATCTCTAATGCAGAGCAATTCACAGGCTAAAGTAAATGCAATGCATTATGTTGCTCTTAATATTACAAAACCATTGCAGCGAAAGCTGTTTTACGGTTATTACATGGTTACTGTTGCAATATATAGACGACAATTTATCTATAATGCTAACTGCCGAAGAGAGTAAGTGGAGCTGAGAATGCATTCACAGTTTTCCGGAGTAAATTTACTGCAGCGGAAGTGCTCGCCATTCACACGTAAATCCTTTTCCGGTATTCATAAAATGAGTCGAAATGCAGCTGACTCTAACCGCAAAATGTTCAGCTCCCACGTGAAGCCACTAACCTCAATAAATCTGACCACTAACTGAGGTGTGTTTACAGGCACTTAGTTTTCAGCTCTGCGCCCGACAGTGTAATTGTTTTTCCTTGGTACCTCTTCTGTTCCTTCGGTTTTACATTCTATTCTGTCCTTCTTTTACTTCTCTTCTTGTTTTTCCCTTGCTTCGAATTAATGTTAGCGGTTCGGAGGTACACAGCACGAAAAGATAAGATAAGATAAAAACTAAAAATAACTGATTTGAATGAGAAGGTAAAATAACGTACCTATACTTAACTAAAAAAATAAATAAATATGAACTTGGACAACCAAATATTAATATGGCAAAAAAAAACATTTGAAT
The DNA here is from genome assembly GCA_030762175.1 of Metallyticus violacea. Taxonomy (NCBI): domain Eukaryota; kingdom Metazoa; phylum Arthropoda; class Insecta; order Mantodea; family Metallyticidae; genus Metallyticus; species Metallyticus violacea. The sequence goes on from CM060834.1 coordinate 73,702,411, forward strand.
ACAGGACTTATTAAACTGTATAACTGTTAAAAATATGAAAGTTAAATAGTGTACGTTTATTACTATTTTTGTAAAAGTACAACAATTGAGGGGTTGCTTTATAGCCTATGTAATATTATCTTTAAATGTTCAAGAAGCCTTGCTCGCAAACATTTATTGAGCTAAATATTGGTTTTTGAAATTACCTTAAAAGCTTTCGTTCTGGAATTTTATCAGAGGGAAAAAACTAAGTCATTTGCATACTTTAAAAAAAAAATATTATTGCAGAAATGAAAAAGCTAGAGAAAAATAAGATAATCGATTTTTTCCTTAGCCATTCTTCTTCATGTTACGACGATAATTCCTTATTGTAAGAAATGCTTACAGATTGAAAGGTATGTACTAACTTGAGGCAAATTTTTATTTGGGGTACTATCCTACTTTTTAATCACTTCATATTTTTCCAAAAGCATTCAGCACTTTGATATGAAATCTATTGATATTATGAATATCTAGAACGTCGGTGTGAGTCTTCCTTATTTATACTTTTGTACAATTATTGCTTTAGACATAAATGTGGATCAATATAATTACAGGGCTGTTCAAAAAGAAGGAACAGATTTCAAACATTTCTTTCTTCCAAATTACAAAAGATAGAACTATAATTCCAACGTTCCTGGACAAACAAAAGTTTAAATTTTGAACCGTCCAAGTAGAAGTTCCAATCACAGCCGCATTGGCGCTGTTACTTGCCATGTTGAATGTCTGTAGTAAAATGGCGACACAACAGGAAAAAGCATTTTGTGCGCTGCAATTAGCAAAACTAGAGTCCATTAATGGAGTTCAATGTGGTTTCGCCGTCAGTTTAATAAACACCCGCCTGCGTGTAAGCAGATTTACCAGTGGCATCGAAAATTCGTAGAAGATGCTGCATCTGCAAACGGAAAAGCACGGGACGTCGACGCACATCGAATGAAAATGTCGAGCGTATTCGCACAGTTTACGAAAGTAGCCCCAAAAAATCCACAGCACTAGCAAGCAAGGAACTTAACATTCCTCAACCAACGGTATGGCGAGTTCTGAAACACCGTCTGCACCTGAAGCTGTACAAACTGCAGTTATTGCAAGCATTGCATCCTGACGACCACAACAAAAGGTACGAATTTTGCATTAGCAAAATTTGCTAGATGATATGGAAGAAGACAATTTTTCTGAACAATTATTTTTTTCGGATGAATCCACTTTTAATCTTTTCGGTAAAGTTAATCGGCATAACGTTAGAATTTGGGCAAGTAAAAATCTTATGTCAGTTATTGAACACGAAAGAAATTCACCGAAGATTAACGTCTTCTGTGCTGTATCTGTAAATAAAGTTTATGGTCCTTTCTTCTTCATGGAGAACACTGTGACAGGACTAGCCTATCCACACATGCTTCAAAACTGGTTTATTCCTTAACTTGAGTATGATTCAGATGACTTCATCTTCATGCAAGACGGTGCCCCGCCTCATTTCTCTAAGCACGTCCGACGTTACCTGAATGACACCATTCCAGGACGTTGGATTGGAACAGGAGGAGCAGAAGATCAACTTCGTCGCCGGTGGCCTCCCAGGTCTCCAGACCTCACTCCTTGTGACTTTTACCTGTAGTGTTACGTAAAAGATCGTGTTTTTATCCCCCCTATGCCTGACACGCTCGAAAATCTTCGACATCGAATTGTTGAAGCTGTGAATCCGATAAATAGATACCAGTTGATTCGTGTGTGCAAGAAATGAGCCACCGTTTCGGTATTTGTCCTGTAACACATGGTGCTCATACTGAATGCATAAAAAGAGAAAATTGAGCTTTTCTTTTTCCAGGAACGTTAGATTATGTGTTTCTATCTTTTGTAGTTTGGAAGAAATAAATGTTTGAAATCTGTTCCTTCTTTTTGAATAGCCCTGTATAGTTAAATTTTTCAAAGTTAATTAAATTCAAACACTAAAACAAATACGTTAGTTTTTCACATAGCTGAGTTATATAGTAATGTTTTGCTCTCATCCTTCATTTATCATTATATCAATTTTTAAGCAATATTTAATAAAATCTTTAGAGCTGTAACCCAGCATTGGCTGCAGCAGTCATGGATATCGCATACAATACCTTTCATCTCTGTGCATTACAGCCAAGGTTTAACGGCAGTAACTCATGCAGTCCATGACAGCGTATGAACACTTTTCTGACGACTGTTTCACTTATGTAACGTCATCTTAAAACCGACCAATGGAACGAAACAAACTTTTGAATATCGATCAATCACAGTCGGATACCGCAGTGAAATTGTAACTATCAAATCCGTTTCATCAGTGATGTGGATTTGTCTGGTGGTCAGTGCAGCCAACTCTTTAACTCCACTATATACTACCCGAACACGCATCATTGACCGCTTTTCTGTTTTCATTACTTGTAAATTTAACTAAATGTGTATTACTCGAGCAATGATTTTGCGTATTCAGCCCGACAGTCTGAAATAATTTTGTAAATTATGTAACAATATTTACTTAAGCAACCATACGTTTTAATAAACGCGTTTTTCATAATGGTAAAATGTTTTCTCTGTTTTTTTTTTTTTTTTGTTTTTGTTTTTTTTTTTTTTTTTGAGTTAACGGTAGCAACTTTCGTCTATTACATTCCTGCGGTTTCTGAATAACTATAACATTTTATACAGTTGTTAATATTCAATTTCAAATATATATTACTTTTAATCTTATTGTATTCATGATTAGTAATTAGCCCCAAACCCATTCTTGGCTCTTCTTTATTGGCGTTACTGACAATCGGCATTTTTCTGTTACTAGATAACGAAATGGTTAAGTATTCATAATACAAATGTGTAATTGTTATAATTTTTAAGCAAGTTTATTAGAATTATTCTTATTTTATTCGTGAAAAAGTACTAATAAATATCACCCGTGATAAATCTGCTATTATTATAATGATCGAGCCCTAGTGATTTTGTCACTATTATCTAATGCTTCAGCTAATTTTTTGGAAAAAAGCTATATTCATTAATTTATTTATTGTATATAACAACTTTGATGATTATAATACGGTATTTTAACAATTTTTATTTAATTTAGTAATTTAATCAGTATTTTTTTTGAAAAATCATTTCTATTCTAATTTTAAAAAATGTTTAATGATTAAACTAGAATCTACAAATGTTACTTACTATTTGGTCTTGTTTCAGTAAACAATATACATTTTATTTGCAATATAAGATCTTGAATAAGTTTGATTTTGATAGTTCCTTACATAAGTAATTTACCCTCAAATGATTCACTGAAAGATTGCATCAGTTTCACATGATAGGTATACTATAACGTGACAGAGCTTATAAACAGAGTTCAGCAAATATGGTTACAGAAATGCTACATTAGTGGAACAATCGATTATGAAAAATTGATCAATCGAACTGAGAACTAATGTAGCTGAGTGAAATGTGAGTAAATGAATGACTAGAATGAGTTAACTTTTAATTCACGGAAATGAAAGGATTATTGGACATATCGATGCACCCTGTTTACTATACATGGGCGTTTTGTTTGAACTAAACATTCAGCCCTAAAACTGCTAATAATTTAATAAAGGTATCAAGAAACATTCTGTTTGAGGATCAACATTCTCTTGTAATGTTCAGTATATACATTAAGTTAAATTTTATCCGTTGTTTTGCTTTTACTGGTTTTAAACGTTACTAACAAAATTCCTTTTCTTAACGCTCCGTGTGCTGAAAGTTAGAAGTATGCATTAGAAATCAAGAAAGACTTTGAATACCACAAACTAATGTAAGCATAACATGTATTACTTTCTTACAAAAAATAATGAATTAGTGCGGAAATTTTATGTAATCCACCAACAATGCATGTACCTGACAGGACAAATGATGACGTGCGTTACGAGCATGTCTTTATCATTATCGATTTAAAGAGATTAGACTTTAAAATCTGTTCGGGTTCTATAGAACCATATGAACCTTTGGAATTTAGATGATTGTAGGTTGGTTCATAGGTATTCTGCCATAGCCTTAATGCCAAATAGAGTAATGCTAGAGTATTAGGTATGGAGTCGTTTAACGTGGCATAAATATATGATACAGAACCATTCCGGAAAACCTGCGCTCGAGAAAACAAAATTGACCAACTTCGACCGGCTTTGAAACCGCGAACTTAGAGTCCAGAAGGAATAGATAGATATTTACGTTTATCCCCAAAGTACTTATATATTTTCGGGTTTGAAATTGATCCTTATAGGTTTATTTAACTCTTTGATTATTCTTGTTAGCAATAGGGTAATACAAAATATGTAAAGGAAATCGTAATACTTTCATAGCTATTGGAAATCTTTCCTATCTCGCAATTTTTGTGTGTCCAATCATCTTTACACTCTTCCTTTTAGTTTAATATTAATCTCTTTTTATTCAAAATGAAAAAAAAAATTCAAATTTTGCTCTAATAAAATAGCACCTCCAAGTGTTTCGTATAATACTCAAGACAGTTAATTTACATCAAAGTAAAATACGCTAAGTAAGGTACCGCCACGGGTGGCCGAGGTCGTTAAGGCCCGGACTCGTGAGAGGGAGGTCTGGGTTCGAATACCGCCAGGACCGTCCTCCCTGACTGAGGTTTTTTCCAGGTTTTTCTCAGTCCTCATAAATGGCAAATCTGGGCAGGTACCCTAAACTTAGGCCTGGAACGATTCCTTCATAAAAATAAATCCTCTCCCAATATATCATTTCATCTCAGGTTACATCAGTGTCCATCGCCTATGGTGCCTCTGTAGCATAAACGGGCGTTAAACACTATTCATTCATAAGCTAAGTAAACTTTACAGCAGAATAAAACACGTAAATACTTCGGAAACTTAATGATAGTAACGTTCTTTAAAATGCCAACCCATATCTTTTTCAAAACAGCAATTACTAGTAGCTTGACATTTTAGCGCATTAAATGCGTAAGAAATTGTTTACACAGTGATATAATCTTTAACATAAATTTTGTGCTACGTGTATTTATCTGAGTAGTGCTTTAAGCAGTGCGGAAATTATATTCTTATTTATTTCAATTTTGTTTTTATCCTAAGATCTGGTCTTTGCACAGACGCTGCAATATCTTGAGAATGGTGGTCAGATATATAATTAGTTCATTTTGTGGATGATAAACCGTATTTTAAACTTCTAAGGATGGTAAAAGTTACACATATTAATATAGGAAATTTCATCCGGAATTATATTTTTGTTTAGAAATTCTTAAAAATTTAATATGTTGTGTTTATGTGGGTCAGGATGTTTCTAAGAAGCAGCAAATAAACCAAGCATTTTATATTTTTAAAACCACCTTAAAGAGTCGCATTAAAACAACTCGATAATATAAGGCTTATAAAATTATGAAACCACAAACCTGATTTTCTGATGTGTGGTTTATTTTTTTCTATGAGTGTTAAGAGTACTAATGAATATAAAAGATATATATTGTCTCCCTTAAGAGCAAAGGCCTCCTAACAAGTAAGGAAAGCTCCCTTTTCCCTAACGTGGTGAGATATTCCAAGTTAGTTTTTCATATGCTGTTTAAGACACTGACTGACATGTTCTTTGGTTACTCCCTTTCTTACAAGAACCTAAATAGTTAGGAATTCACGGAGCTAGCTACAGAAGGTGGTATAATGATGTAGGGCATGTACTGGGTTCAGCCGTAGATATTTTCAACATTTGTTTCGATGTGTCATTTTCATAAACTTCATTTTGAGTTATTTATTTATATTTATTAAATAACTGCAGTGACTCAGTTATATGGGAAGAAATATAATTTAAATCTATAACTATAAGTTGCAATGTTTCACTATGTACAGGGAGTAAATAAAAGAGTGACGATTCGACACAGCGAATGAAGCTATCTATACACGACAACATCTGCTACGGCAAAGTGCCTGTATGCCAACTAACGGAACAAGAACATCAGAAAATGGCAAACCCAATGTAATGAAACCACCAAAGGAGCAACCACAAAATAATTTCCCAAATGTAAATAGCGGACTATCAATTAACCTAAAATTAAGCTCAACCATTACCGCAATACGGTAGATAACGGAAACATACTTCCATTGTTTCGAAATCGACAGTGCAGTGTGTTCATATACACACACTGTGGTATGTAAACAGTGAACCAGTGTTATGTGAGTGCAATGGACAATGAACAAAAGTGACCTAATCATTAAGTATATTAAAGAATTCGCAAAATATGTAAACCATTGACTTAAAAAAGTTAAACAGTGAGGAATAAACGCCATCAAATACTGAAGACATCATAAATAATAAAGGAAGTATAGTTTAAACTAGCATGTAACTTATGTAATAGAGCGTGCTGAGAAAGTAAAACAAAGAATATACGTATGTATAGGCATTTATATATTTAAACCGTACTTTCCGATTGCCTCTATAACTGTATAAGGGTTAATATAATTTTAAGATGTTTGGAAATAAAGTATAAAATCAGGGGAAACCCGACATAATTTAATTTATGAGTATTGCTCGTGTTTATAATAGAACACTTTAATTAAGTAAAGTTGGAAATAAAGGTGACTAGAGCATTACTCCACGGTCACTTTTGCTAACGATGAACAAATTTAATGAAGTGGAACAAGCTCATACTGCGTTTCTCAAACACTTCCTGATAGCCGTCTCAACTTCTATTCCCACGCAAGTTTTCTTTGATATTCAGAACCAAATGGAATTTGGGGAGCAGGTGGAAGATGCAATACGATGAAATTGGATCTCTCAAATGCTGCTGTATTGAAGGTGAAGTGTGTAATTTTCCTTGTCCTTTCGAATTCTCCTTAGACGCTGTTTTTAAGTTTCGAGAGTTAAAATATAACCATCTTATTTGATTTTTTCAAGGAAACTACCATGGTTAGCACCCAAAAACTATTATGAGTGTTTTAATTCTACTTCTGAGGCGAGTTGGACAAAAGATCCATATTTCATGGATTGAGATTTCATCGTCTGTCACAATGTTGTAAAGAAAAGCTTAATTTTCTTTCTTAACTCTGTGATCTGCTACAGGAAACTAGTTCATGTTTGACCGTATGTATTACTTGACCTTACAAGCAGGGCTGAAACCACTAGGAATCTGCTGCTGCAGTAGAATCATTATCTCCGAGCGGCTGGTGAGTTCCAAGCGACAGCGGAGCTCACTCAACGCACTTGTGTTTCGTATTTTTTTTTTATTTGTTAAAGATGATGTAACCTGTAAAAAATGAATTATTAGTGCAATGGTACGCGAGTAAAACATTAGGCTAGACGGCCTACGCTCGCCTCCTTTTGAGAAATATAAATTGACAGGGGCGGATAAATCATTGCAATTAGGGCATAGTTAGGCGAGTGAAATGTTGTAACGGTGGAAAATGTGCTCTTATTCAATTCACAACTAATCCATATATACTCACACACTAATCCTAACGCTAACCTCGAGTAAATCCTAGAAACCGGTGGAATCGGTGGTTTGCTGCGGCTCGCTATGGCCTGACGACCTACGCTCGCTTCCTTTTCGTAAATGTAACTTGATAGGGGCGAATAAATCGCTGCAATTTTCGCAAATTTCCTTTGTTTGCAGCAGAAAAAAATGGTTAAAATTAATTTATAGCCATTATGTGCGTGATACTATGTTATCGAGTAAATCACTGTAATTGGGCTAAATCTCCTTTATCCAGCAGAAAAAAGTATCGGATGGTAGAATTCGAAACCACTCTCTTCACAACTATAGCATGACGCTTTAACCGCCTGAGCTATCGTGCTACTGCTTGTGAAGCCTTATTAACTAGGCTATAATTGTGTAAGTCATTAATTTCACAGTCTGATCACAAAGTAAATGTCCATTCAGCATACTTATAGTTCACACACACACACACACACACACACACACACACATACTACAAATGCTAAACACTTGAGATAAACTGAGATATATTTGCAGCGTTTCGATGCTAATACCTTTGAATAAGAGGGATGCTTGAAAAGTAGTGAGCCTACATGCGAAGTATTGCTCTAGGAATATGAAGCTTTAGGATCTCTGTGCATTCCCCAGGAGTGAGATGCATTTATCCAAAAGGTGCTTCGGTTTTGTCAACCCATGGAGAACAAAAAAAAAGAACTTTCTTGGTAACCTCAACATCCATGACATGAACACCGTCAATGACAGTGTTGATCAAGTTGAATTGTTTATGTCGTTTGAGTTTTGTAAACAAGGGAAAATAGTGCCAACTCCGGTGAGTATAGTTGGTGAATTAACACCTCAAAGCATATTCATGGATTTTCTGCAAGGACACACAAGCAATATTGCAGGGCGCATTGTCTGAGAGGAAAATCACGCCACGTCCCATTTTTTGCAGTAATATTTGGAGTTGATTGCTTGCCTTTTGTGGAGGATGTCAAATGAGATGATTCCCTCCGAATCTCAGACGATGGACGCCATCACATTCCCTGCTGAGGCCTGTATGCGTAACTACTTTGAACGTAGTAATCCTGCTATTTCCATTGCTTCGACTGGGCCTTGATCTGTGGAACTGTTTCGTCCTAACTGACCGGACGATCCAAAATATTGGCACGATATCCTTGAAATATGAGTTCTGCAGCTGCATTTGGTGTGTTTGTGTCAATTGTGAGAGGACCCAACGACACGCTCTGTTGAAATTGGCACACGCTCCGCTGTGGTCCCTACCGCCATACCCAATCCTTCAGGATGATCATGGACACGAAATACCATTCATTGTTTTTAAGTTGGGTATCTAGTACGTCTTTTGTTAGAAAGGATGTCCTACCCTTTTTGAATTAGGCAACCAATCTCCTGATGGTATCATACGATGACGCGTCTTCACTCAAAGTGGCCTAATGGATCCGTAATGGATTTCCGTTGTTGCCAGGCACTGCTGCTGACAGAGGAGGAATTGCTTTGAGAGTGTCAAACTTCAAACTGCCATTTCGCTGTGACTTTTTCATAGAAAGAGACTCACTACTTTTAAACCAGCCCTACTATGTTGTGTTCCATTATGACAATATTCTTACTTAAACACATAAAAATATGTAACTATAATGTTTAAAATGTTTGGTGTAAGTGTAGAAAGTAATTTAAATAATATTATATTGACATTACCTGTAGGAAATATTTTAAAATTACAAAAATCTGAATACTTTATCAAACAGTTGATTAAATCTTAATAAGGGTCGCTGATAAGCTGTATCAGCGCATTACCGAAGATTCTAGAAGACGTTGGTGGAAGTGGTTTAATACTTTTTCTGTAGAATTGAAGAATTCACATATTCCCCAGACTGATATTATAATGTTCAATATATACTCTCAGAAGGCGGTATCTATATTAGTTTATACCTAGAAGTTTACTAACCTCGGATTAAATGAATTCATCTCCTATCTTCTGTAAAATCCCCGCGTTTCTCTCATACCCGCGCTACTTATACGTGGCATCCTTACCGTGAACTTTGAGAGGAAATTAGAAATCCGATTTCGGATCAGTGGGGGGCACTTTGTCTGATCCCTATAACACTTTGCCTACTTTTGCTGAAAATCCGCTCCTAAAGCCTCTTCTTCCTCAAGTATTAAGTAAGTTTGTGTCGATAATGTTGCCGGAATCTCCAAGCAACCACCTTCATTAACATGTACCATCGTGCAAGAGCTTACCTACCAGTATGCTACAGTGTTGTGAGATATCGCTACAGCGGCTCTTATTTAAATTTTTATTCAATTTCCTTGTACTAAACAATTTGACTTGCTTTTCTAGTTATGTAATCTGTTTATGTAAAATTCTAGTGGTCATTCGAATTAAGATGAGAGAATACAGAGGCTGCAGAGATTTAATTAAAAGAAGTTTTGATGAATTTTCAGCAAAAATGGTGTAAACCGTAATTTATTAGTATTTATGTTAAATGTTACAAGCTACATATTATCGGAATATATAGTCCCAATTTTTCCCCCATAGGGGTTGCTTTGTTTAAGATAAATGCATCTATTTTTCTAGTTTTATCGTTTGTCTTGAATATTATTATTACTTTTGCAATAATGGGAACTATATCGGGCTTCGCCGAGATTCGTTCTCAAACCCTTTAGTTTCAACTATTCATTTTCAACCAGAATGATACTTCCTTTCATTCTACGATCTATCCCCAACACAACAAGGCGGAAACTATTTCTAAGTATGTTCAGAGTTTAGTATAATATTCTTCCCACATTTTTATATGCATGACAATATATGTTTCTTAAAAAAAATACTTTCCAAACACTCTCTTATTTGCCATGTAATTCCTATTCGAGGTTGTACTTTTCTCAACTAGTTTTGTTTAGCTTTATCGCGTATGTTTTTGTTATTGCTCTGTATGTATTATATTCCGTTTTAATTTTCAATGTTTGAATGAATGAATGAATAGTGTTTAACGCCCGTTTTTGCTACAGAGGCACCACAGGCGATGGACACTGATGATACATGAGAGGAAATGATATAGTGGGAAAGGACTAATTTTTTAAGGAAGGAATCGTTCCAGGACTAAGTTTAGGGTACCTCCCCGGCATTTACCATTTATGAGGACTGAGGATAACCTGGAAAAAACCTCAGTCAGGAAGGACGGTCCTCGCGGTATTCAAACTCAGACCTCGCGCTCACGAGTCCGAGACTTAACGACCTCGGCCACCCTTGGCGGTATTGTCAATGTTGATTTATTTATAAAGTTTATATGTTTTTCTTGTTGTCTAGATTATTCTTATTTCATTAATGCAATATATATACATCTTTCTTTTGTATTTAATTCTTAATCCAAGAGTTTTTAGTGTTGTTTTTATTATTAAATCTTTAAGTGTTTGCATTCTTCATGCATGTTATGTAGTGCGAAATGTTTATAGTAAAGATAAGGATTAATTTACGTAATGCTTCATCTAAGTTTATTTTTTTAATATTATGTGTACTTTACCTCTTTTAACACTCGATTTTTATGATTTTTATAGCCTTTTAACATACACCTAAAATTATATTTCACACTTTAAATATAAGCTGAGAATTGTTCTATATTTGACTTCTTCCAAAACTCAAATATGTACAAGTAGTTTAAAAATAGACTCAAATCAATGCACGTTACCGTAAATCATTTTGCTGTTAAGTTAAATAAGTTTAATTTTGCTGTACAGAAGGGTAGTATGATTTAAGAATAGTTGATGTTAATGTTATTTTCAATGGATTAAGCTTCAAGAAACACCAAAATATTGCTGGTTTTCTAATTATTTTACTCCAATGTTATAAAGTAATAAATTTTGGAAAAAGAATGCTCAGTTTCTGTTGCTTTCAAAGTGTTGATTTATTCATCTACACTAGATACTGCAGTAGGAAGTTTCGATTTCACTGACTTTTAACTTCATTCGCCTAATGGCAGCATTCTTGTTGTCTCAAGGTCTGAGTTTGTGCCTACTTCCAATACTATACAATGGTTTCATGGTTTCAGATGGCCGGGTGCGCAGTGGAGAGTCGCCTTCAGGTGGTGTTACTCGTACTAACGTTGCTGACGCGGGAGACTGGGCGCATGACCGCTGGCTTCCGGGTGGAAGGCGTCACTTCCGGTAGAGAACGGCTTGAGGTGGCTCGCCAGATCCTCACGGAAGTGCCGCTCATCGATGGGTAAGTCCCATGTTGCCGCAATTGTTCACACGTTTATCTTTAGAGCCTTGCAAATCCAAAACTATAGGAGTAATGTTGGAATGTTCCGTGAACTCCACAATGCTTGTGCTTAGTTAATGTGTTAAGCAATTTTGTAAACGATTTCAATTGGTCAAATGTTTGAGAATCGCAATGTAAAACTCTTGCTAACAATATTGCGCACTTTGTTACTGGAATTTCGTAGTCTACATAATCAATATTGGAAATTTTTTTCTACAACCGTTCAGATATAAATCTATAAAACATGGGTTTTCTAAAAGAATTATTCATAATCATACACCTATGCGCTTCCTTCATATTTACCTGTGATATAGACATTATATCCAAAAGTTGTGAAATGTTTATCTTTAGCAGTTTCTTTCCGACTCAGCAACTGAAAAGTGAAAGCTCATTCTGTAGTTCATTACGTTAATTGAAAACTCTTATGAAATTTGAGAATCTAAAATAAAATTCAAAATTATTTAACACAACTCCATGGAAACATTATCTCTTGCAATTGTACAACGCCACTCCACAAGACCTCTATTGCAGACCGTGTGGAGTGGCCCGGGGGTCTCTGGAACCGGCTCTTTTGGCCTTGGGTTTTTTCCCTGGCCACTAAGGCGAAACATTCCTTGGATTTTTCGCTCTCCATTTCATTTCGTTTCATTCCATTTCATCACTTGCAGGGTCAGGGGAGGCGAGGTGGTGTATTGTTTTGTGGCGGTGACTTGCGCTAGGGAAAAGTTACTGTCTTAGTTTCTAGTGAGTCATGTCTGGAGGGACCCTCAGAGGAACCTCGGAATTCCTGAAGTGAGACCTTGGTGGCTCTTGCAAGTCCGACGGCGTCTGGACTTATCTGCGAAAACTTTGGGATCCGTCTGCCCCTGCATACGTTCTCGGCTTCCTGGTGCATCCTGCATCTCGTCCCTTCCTGCTGTAGGTGCCCAATCCATAGGGCAGGAGAAGATTGCCTATTTCAAAAAATAGTCATATTGGAAAACAAATACCTTTAAGCTAATTGTGCATGCATCGGTCTATAATAGGATTTTAAAACCTGTGAGTTAATTTATACGTCGCCAGTAGTAAACGAAAGTGCGGAAGCTAGAAGTGTAATTGTTCACATTAGAACCGACATCAAATTAGCTCTTTGCTTAGGCTTTCTCAAATGGAGCTAAGTCCCTGAATGGAAAATATGTATGAAAATTTAGTGGTAATATAAAAGCTTACATATAAATGTAATTTATGGGGGAAATTTTAGAATCTTTTATTTAATGTTTAATTGCTTTAAATAAATATTGATTGAGTTTAGATTATAATAAATTATTTTTTCTAAGCTTAAATGTTTTAATTAAAATTAAATACATATACGAAGATAAGTGTTCGAAATTTAGCAAATCTTGTTTAATAATGTTCTAGTTTTGGTAAATATTTATAATGTGGAACATACAATCTGCTGAATTTTGTACCATTTTTCGATTCCGTCCTTTAGTCCACAAGTGTCGAACGAAAATATTTTTGAGGTGGAATTATGAAGTATTTAACTTTAAATTATTATTATTATTATTATTATTATTATTATTATTATTTGAACGTTACAATAGAATATTAATCGTTAGCATTATTATTAAGCGTGAGTATAATAGGATATATAAATCAGTAAATGCTTATATTTAATATCAATTTTAAAATTATGTGACTTTCCGAATTAAAAAATATGAAAATACTAACCGGCGGCAAGCAAATAGTTGGCATGGTAAATTACATACTTTGCAGCTGTATATCATTAACAAAACATGAAACTTTATAAAACAATTCTTGTTAGTGTGGTTCTTTGTGTATCTGAGACCTGGACATTTAAGAAAAACATATGAGCAAAGTGCTTGCAGCTGAGAAGGACTTCTGGAGAAGATCTCCAAGAAAATCTGAACTAGAAAAGATTAGGGATACTGAAATCGTGGAAGTTGAAGAAAGCATGGTGGACTTGAAGGAAAGAAGACATTTAAAGTAGTATAGACAAGTAAGGATAATGGAACAGGCTCGTATTCCCAATATGCTATATAAATGGAAGAATAGGCAGAGAATGACAGCTGACATCATGGAAACATAATATCAAGGAAGTTTTCAGTCTTGACTGCGGATGCCAAAGGTAGGAAGCAATTGACTAGTGGAAGGAGTTGGTGTATTTATTTCAATAACGATTTACCAGATACACAAATTAAAATCTTATCTAGCGCACTGGTCAAGCCAGAACGTTCGCGCTCGTATTTACACAAAAATCACAGAAAAGCACAGCATTGCATGTACAAACGCAGCAAACAGAGTTTGACAATGAGGGCGCCCCAGAAGTTGTTTTCTTTCATTTTCTTCTTATAAGTATCCAGTTTTAAAAATTAAACTTTTCTAGATCTATGATAAGCTAGCTCATTTGTGATGAATGTAGTAGTAAAGTATAACATGTAAAAATACGAATATTGCGTGCTAACAAATAGCCGAATACATTGCTCAAAACCAATTATATCATGATAGAACTTTTACATAACGTTTATTACACATTATTTGACATAGTCGGTTAAATTTATTATTATTTAAGGGTTTCAACTTTAACAAAATAATATTACAATATGTATTTTAATTTTATACAAAGTTTCCATGTTCTATTTTCAGGCATTTAAATGGCCGAAAAAGAGCCTATCAAACGAAAATAACGATTTAGAACTTTTTGCGGATTTTTCAAAAGAAAAAAGAGAAAAATCGGTGTTTTAAACAAAGAAATATTTTGGGTGACTTTAAGCTGTTTCGTTCTGACTGGAGATGAATTGTTTGTACTGTGAACCGTTCTGGGGGGAGGGGGGAAGAAAAGTCATTTCTGTTAGCATTTATGATTTAAGAACACTAATATCGACATAGTTATTGCGTTATGGATAAGTATTATTTAACATCAATAACGGTGTTCTGTTCATTATACCATTATGCTTTTATATTAACTTAGTTTTTCGTTGTCGTCAACACTTGTTGAAAACAGTTCAAATAAAACGAAATTTGGGTTCACTTCACTTTCCATGTTACTTTCCTCTACCATCTATTTTTATTTTGATCGCCTTTTAACAACAATTAAACCTTGTGTTTTATGGTAGTTCTTCATATGTATTAAAATATTACCGATTTGATATTAAAAATGTAACAAATGTTCCGCAATAATTTGGCCGTAAAGCACGTGATTTGTGCAATAATTAACAATAAATCTTGTTCAAAGTTTAACTTGACGTGTATAGTAACAACGAATAAATAATTAACATATTAAATAATATTAAATGTTTTATGTGTAATTTAATTTTCTTATTGATATCTAACTTATTTCATATGGAGTTTAGTAAATAGAACGCATAGGTTATTAATTATTTAGGAAAATGCAAATGGACAAAATGGAATGATATAATAAATTTGTCTTTACTATTATTTATATTCCTTTTACGATTTACTACATATCTCCAAACTGCAACATACAACAAGCTTTATTGGGCAGCTCTTATTAGTAATTATTAAATTCTATTTAGAGAGGAAATTTTCACTGTTCGCTGATATTGGTATCTTGGACTAGAAAAGTAAAATTGAACTGAATTAAGTTGAATTAATTACATTTAGTTTTTACAGTAATTTAAGGATATTTATTTTCTTACCAATATTATACTATATTTATTAAAAGAGTAAAAATATCGACTTTTCTTTAGCAAAATGTCTATGGAGTACACGATGAATATGACTTTTTCTTTAAATCTTTTCTTTGATTTTCAAACCAGCTTTCAAAAACCTGTCTCTCTTTTTTATTTTATTTGCTTTCTTCCACATATTTTAATGAAGTTTCATGTTTCATGAATCGCGATGTTTCCACTCAATTCTGACAATGCAAACTTTAGCTAAGTAATATTATTTTCCCTAAATTAAACTCCAAGACAAAGTTATTCAGCAACGTGAAAAGACGCCATCTATTTTCCGTGCTCCGTTTATTTTCTCAATATAATTCACCTTTGAGCTTATTGTAACATCTGAATAGAATAAGCCTTGAAGTACCGTTAAAATCTTTCTCATGTTTTAAAATATGCGGCGACTACAGTTATAAAAGTGCAGGGCAAAGTTCATGTACATATATCCGGAATTTCCAAAGGTTAAAACAGTTTTTATAGTATATCGTGGTTTATTTGAAAATTTATGTTTTAAAAAAGATCCTATTTTTCGTGTTAATCGCGCAAATAAATAATTTCTTGAGAGAGTCCGAAAATCGTGAAGATACAATCTTCAATGTTGCTCTGGCAATAATTCATGGTAAGGAAATATCTAACGGATTCTCTCTAATCCAAGACAAAGAGCTAATTCGACCAACTCGCTCAATTAAAAGAAAGATGCAGTGCCTTACTAATCTGTCGATTATGGTGTAGGATTTTAGAAACAATGGGGTTTATTAAGAGGCCTAAAATTCTCAATACTGATACTCATTTTATAGTTTTACTTAAAACTTATAGAATATGTAAATTGCATTAAACTGTGATGTTTAATAAGTAGGTTAGTACCCTACGCGACTTGAGCTATAGAGGTCTAATTGTATAAGCTTTCTTCGTTTACATTCCACAGCCCTCGCCGAGACAGAGTCAGAACTATTTTTCGGGCTTTTGAAAGGAGCTGAAAAGCGGATTTGTCTTTCATGAAAATGAACAGCGGAGACCACTCCTGCCAGGATTACATACACCGTGGTCATTCTCACAAATTACTTGGAGTTCTCGAGCATGGCGAGAGAGAAACCTGTGGCTTAAGTTGTCACAAAAACCACCTTAGTGCGCAAAACCTCAAAGCTCATTCAGATATTCTACCCTATGCTCATATTAACAGAATAACTTTCCGCCTATTGCAGAGGATAATTAGTTTTAGTAAAAGCAAGAGGAGAAAAACCTACAACCCAAATTATTGACGTTTTATAAGTAATGTACAATTTCGTTGTTCCTTTTGTCTAATAAAAGCAAACATAATTGTCTCTCTTTATCCTTTTTAGTAGAATATTATCTGTATAATATTTTATAATGAGTGATCCAACTAAGTATGAACTGCAGAATTAAAACTCCGCTGTCGTTTTATAGTAAGATAAACGTTTTATTACTTAATGTCTATTTGAAAGCCTAGAATAGCTTCATTCGGGTATGTATTTTAAAATGGAACAGAGAAAAGCGTTGAAAAGCGAGTAATTTTGTATGCAATGTGTGCGTTATAATTTCGCGCATAAAGTTCGATGACTTTAGAACCGTAACTTGCCATATATCGGTTCCCTTTGTCCTAGTCGCAAGAGCTTGATCCTCTGACATTCCTCGAGGTGGAGACTGCCGCTTTAAACCCCCTATATTTCTTCATATTTCTCTGAGTATGATAAAGTTATGGGACGAGTCAAATAGCTATATATATATTCTGATCGGCTTCCTGGCTTGTGAATATGTATGGGATATTTTCAGTATTAGAAACAAAACCGCAAATAGTTCCACACCAAACATTTACGTGATATTTGATGTTACTTAATAAATTTCCCTACAAAAGGTCCATCTGTCTTAATGTTAAATACTTACAAACTTAAATTGCTGTGAGAACTGTAACCATTGATTTTATAATTAGTAGATTTTGGATTTCTAAATAAACGTGTAGCAATAACTGACATGTACATTTGCTGGAAGTCGCCAGGTGACTTTTTGAATGCTCCTGGCAGGCAAGTGTCTTCCCCCTGCCTTCGACTTTCGCTTTGATTTTTCTGGATAGGTGAGCTAAGGCTTGTTTTGACACCACAACGTGGCAGTGTTCGGACTTTCTGTTATGTTTTATAGTTTCTCCATTTTCTCATATACGGGAAGCTTTTTTTAGCATTCAATTTATATTAGGCAACTGGTAATATTAATGGCTTTTGGTACAAAATTCCTTCTCCTACTGCCAGGCCAGGAAATCCCCATTTTATGACTAGAAGGTATTTTTGTTATCAAGGCTACTATTTTGAATTAATTGCTTAAGATAGAGTTGTTAGGTATGTTTATATTAGCATGTAGTTTTTAAATTTTTGTTAATAATTCAACATTTGCATTATATCTGAAGGTTAATATAGATACTATAGCAAGCGTGCCTGCTAGATTTGTATTCATTACCAAGAAAAATTTTTCAACAAATATATTGATTCCTATCGGACAGAAATGAAAGGTCAAACACATAATTGTCATTTTCAGTTGAAATAAAAGGGCTTTGTTGGGTAACTCAATTATAACAACCTTTTTCAAACTGAGAGCTGTACTGCGATGCCAATTTTGATCAATTAGATGAGATATTAAATGCATAAAGCTTTAACAAAAGAGAACAAAAAGGAGATATGCTAAATGTAAAATTTGATGGCATATGCTGGCCAATCCCTGCGCTTAAAGACTTTGGCTCTTGGTATAAATAGATGGTGTATCTAATTGAAAATTTTGTTTCAACTAATGCAAATAAGGATGTAAATATCAAATATTAGGGAACTCTACAAATCACAGTAAGCCTTATTGACCAACTATTCTTGAATTTTGATTTGTTGGCATTTGTTCTATAGTTTTTAAACAATTTACTCGTTATATATATATTCTACATTGATTACTTTTTTTATTTGATTTGATTTGTTTATGGACGCTCTTTAATATTACAGGTTATCAACGTCCCATTCTATTCAGGGCGTGAAACGGCCCACAAATTTTGCTTGAGGTTCTTTTTCGTGCCGTAAATGTACGACACGAAACCCACGGCTTTACTTCCCTTCCGAAGGAAGCCATACTTAGGATTTTTACGCCCGAAAAAATCCATCGATCCTGGCCGGGTTTGAACCCGTGATCTTGGGCTTAGCAGGCAAGTATGGTTACCACTACACCACTATGACCGAACTACATGGATTACAGACCACGTTACACTTATATATAGTGGTTCCTTATGGCATTTTAAGCACACGCAAACATAGACATGCACAATTATTTAAATGTAAATTATATCGTAATGCAGGACTGTTTTGTTTGTTTTGTTTACATAAGCATCTTTACAGTGCATTACACCACCCTATTTACTCGGCTTGGATTTAGTTAACGAGAATCCATTGCGATTCAACAACAAATATTTCACTATCTATGCGTTCAACAAACCAGAGACTTTTACAGGCATTTTAAATTGTAAGTGTTTTATAGTTATATTATTGCAATTGTATTTTAAATATTTTTTTCAAGCGTGAAATGAAATATTCCTCTCTATAACCG
Organism: Metallyticus violacea; assembly: GCA_030762175.1. Lineage (NCBI taxonomy): Eukaryota > Metazoa > Arthropoda > Insecta > Mantodea > Metallyticidae > Metallyticus > Metallyticus violacea. The sequence continues at coordinate 73,721,402 of CM060834.1, forward strand.
ACAATATACCTGGACGGGAATTACACATGATTGGACGCCTCCGCCTTCATATGCCAGTAATTTCTACATTTACTTTAGTTGCTCAATAAAACTAACTAAACAAGTTATTCAGTAAATTATCAATGCATTTATTGAAATTGCAAGAAACTCTAGAATATTTACAATACTTAATAACATATAAGATGCTTTGAAATTGTACTTTCTAACCCATCCGAATGCATTTTTTTTTGTTAGTTTATTTTCTTTTGATATTTTATAGTAGTTTGCACACTTTTGTTCACTCCTTACTTCCAATGAACAACACGTAACTATTTCAGCGTAATATCACCACAAACGGTATGACTAGCTGACAATAAATAACATGATATGAAGTTAGTTATATAAAGTAACTTAATAATTGGTTAAAACCTAAGAGTGAATGCTCCAATAATCATTATTTATAGCGATTGTTGTGGAATAATTTGTATAACTGAGGCATCACATTTGATACAATAACCGTTTGCTAATTATTATTGAACTATTGCTGCTAATATGGAGGTTTAATCGAACGTATTGCTGATGTTCTGAAATGTAGATATTACAAAATATACAGCCTGGATTTCATTTCATTTTAGAGTTGTAAACAGGAAGTATTTTGGCGCCTGTTCTGTTTGCGGTCAAATGTATTAAAGTCTGATATCGATATAGCGTGATGTATTTGAGCGTTGCTTACTATTCATTGAGCTTAGAATTAAAATGTCACATTGTTAAAAGCTATAAAGAAAAACGATATATTTATTAAAAGAAATATCAAAACCATTTCGCATTTGAAAATAACAAGTTTTTCTGCAAAATTTAATACTAATAATGCATGTAATATGTTTTCATACTGAGTTTAGGTAGAAAATGAAAATACTTAAACTAGTAAAATATTATTAACACAAACCCTGCTAAAATCACGTAAAATATCAAGACAAAAACCCACATGCATAAATAGTTTACTACACCAATGTTGATTAATTTCTTTTATAATGCCCTAACTTGTTATAGTTTACATCAGAGGTTAATTTGTTAATGGGACTTTGTATATTTAGAGCCTCTTTATTGATGGATATAAATGCCTTTAATGACGTAATTATGACTTTCTTTACATATTTGAAATAAACATGGCTATTACTTTATAAAACAATGCTGTTGAATCAAAATACCAATCACAATAAAGTTGTACATTTATTAAATCACTCCCGTCACGGATGGATGAGGTCACTAGGGTTTTAATTCCCGCGAAAACCTTTCTCCCTAAGTTTCTTATACGTTTTCCTTCAATCCTCAATATAATATTGGGAAGTCGGGTATCCAAAAATTGAACTGGGAAGGTTTACTTTAAAAAAAAATAGATTTCCATTTTTTTTTCTTTTTTCTTGCACTCATAAACCGTGGGTACCTCCGCCTGTGATGCGACTTCCGCCTCCTACATCGCAGCTCCATTTTCATCATCGGTTAATGACCGCAAAGCCTCATTCCTAGAAACAGTCGCTTAGCGTCTAGGTGACATTTGTCATTTCTCAGAAGATGTCTGATCTGGTTAGAACCCCTGTACCTGGGTCTATGGTTACCATTAAAGCACTATTGACTACTGTAAAACCATATGTACTGATGTATGACCAGTAAAATAGTAAATAGTGTACATAAATTTATGATTCACACTAGCCGTGTGCAGGACATAAGTTAGAAATTAAGAATCATACTTTAAAAATTCCGTTCACACCCGGGATTCGAAAAACAGATCTTCAAACTTCCGGACCTACGCTCTGAGCCACCCCCACCCCCCCCTTCAAGCACGGAACCACGAAGCTCTCTCATCTAAGTATTGATTTTTCATTAATGTTACATATAAAAAAACAATAAAATATACATAAATATATTTAAATTTCTTAATGAAACATTTTTATGTCTGGTTCTCTCAATAAGTAAGGTTATTTTAATAACAGAATGGATATAATTATGATTATAATAATGAAGCCAAAAATTCTTTAAATTTGTTATAGCATATAAATGTTCAGTTATATACAAGTCATAACATTCATTTTTTTTTTTTTTTTTTTTTTTTTTTTATGATTTTGCCTTTAAGGACGGCGGGGTCAATTTGAACCAGATTTACATAAGTGTATAATATGCTTGCGACTATTGTAACTTCACTTACTGCGTGTCATGCCTACCGAACAATGGGTTACATATCGTAACAGTAGTCAAATATCTCATTGTTGTTGCAGTAAATTTTCAGGAAATTGTTGTTTATGCTTTGTCCAACCACATTTTATACCAGATTCTTCACTATCGTATATGGCGAGTCATTCTCAGTTTTCAGATGTTTATTGGAGTTATCTCTGAACGCGACAAGGCATGCAACTATAATTGATATTTCTGAAGGAGAAGATTATAAGTATGTACCGGATAAGTATAGCAATATGTAACGAAGTGAAAATAGTAATGATACAGAATTTGGTGATTTCTAATGCAGATATTCTCATCCCCACTATCACAGTTCCTGCTCGAGGAAAGAAAATGGATACGCGGACATGCAACACCGGTAGAGATGCTTCATGACAAGACATTCAAACTGGGCAACCTCAAGCAAATAAATGTTTAATATATCATGAAGAGCTCGCTGCTGATGGAAGACTTTGGACAGTCATCCTTCCCTTATTGACCTGGCATAGTTACAGCTAGTTGACGTTCCAACCAGAACTTTCCCCGGGAAAACAGTGGACTAACTGCTTACGCTAGACGAAATTTCTCCGAAGATAGTGTATATAGCGTCTGGCGTCTGATGGTAAGTGTGAACACTTTGAGACACATCAAGAGATGTACAGAAGAGGAGGCCCTCAGGAGACCCAACATGGATCGTCACACTGGAAGAATCAGATGCTGTATCCCGTAGAGTATGTGGGACAAGATCAAATTCAACTAAGAACCTGGGGCTTACGCTTCTTCACAGAAACTATGACAATGGATATCAAAGGTTTGACATGAATGCAACCAGCAGACAGAATTTGAGGTCAGACAAGTTTCGTATCTGAAATATGGAATCCTTTCATACTGGGCTGTACTGCTTGTTTCCAATCAGGACCAAATTTTAGTACAGATGAACACTTTGCATACGTCTATTTTTAAAGCATATTGCAAGTAAACCTGACAAATTAGGAATGAAGTTTTGGCTTGCTGTTGATGTAGATACTAACTACGTGTGCTTTCCCTTCACACGACCTGCTGATAAATCTCTTGTGCAAATGTGGTTCCTCGCTTGTTGACTTCTTTCACAGGAAAAGGCCTATATGTTATTACAGACACTCTTTACAGTATCAAAGCTTGCAGATAAGCTGAAAACTAAATCAATCAGTTTAGTTGGAACTGTAGATAGATCGAGCAAGGCGAAATGGGCCTACGTTTGTGAAAGAAGAGCTGGTACCTCAGTTTTACTGCAGCAAGTTCACTCCGGTTCAACACTGTTTTTCACTGCAAAGCTAGAACAAAATATAAATCATTGGTATAATGCACAGTGATGATAACATTGTCAAAAATTAAAAGAAAAATCCAAAGACCGTAAGATTTTGCAACTCGATGAATTTTGTTAATATGTCTAGGCTCTGTACGAAGAGTTTGGTTTTCGGAGATGGTCAGTACATATACTTGATTTAGTGGCAATAAACCACGGATTTTGTATAAACTGGCAACGGGAAGGAGGATCATTTATAACTGCTCTGATACTTCATGCTTCATACATGAACGTTGCTAATTGTGCAAGGAATAAAATTCAAGATGTGTGTTTGGAATGAAACAAAAGTTTGGTATTCAAAATATATTCACACTCCCCATAAATGATTGTAAGCATACTGTAAATAGTTCTCTTGCAAGAAATGGTACTGTTTTTGCTATGCTAAGTGTGTATTTTTCAAAATGTCATGATACCTTTCTTTTTAATGGCACCATTAATGCTCTCCAAAGCATTTTGCATTATTACCAGAGCTAGTGCTTTGTTAATTCTAACACCATAATGAAACAATCTTATGAAAGACGCATTTATAGCTCCTGACGTCTTCAGTTAATTTAAAACTGAAATCTTCCGGTATATCTAAAAAAACGTGGTGAGGGTCAACATGACCCGTCAGTACTTCTAGTGTAAATACCTTATGAAATAGCACACTTTAACGACAGAGGAATTAAACTAACTTTTTAAGTACAACCTCCATATTTTCTTACAGGAAAACCCTTCACTTTAACGGTAGTCAATCATTGCTTTTTACCCCCTTTTGGACTTTACGAGGGAAATATTTCTTACAGGTAATATGATAGGACTTGAAGTTTTCTTGAGAGTGCTATGTAAACAACTTTTCTTGGGCTTCAGCCAGGTCAGTTCATCAACACCTGGCTGAAAGCCCGAGAGAGCTGTTTGCAGCTAAAATGTAGTTAAGTACATAAATCTCTTCTTGGCTGGTGGTATTTATGTTAAAGGGTTCGTGAGTTCGTTCGTGTAAGGGTCCCGAACCTAATGTGGCGTACAGTAACAAAAATGTATTGTAACATACATGATCATGGAACATTTGTATTTATTTATGATGCATTATCAACTATATAAATATAAAGTATCATTTCTTATTTAAAACAAAATAGGCTATTATAACACAAGTATGTCCTTTCTATTAGTAAAGTACAAATATATTTTTATTATAAGTACTCGTTTAAAAGTTTATATAAGTTTTTATTCAATAAAATAATTTACTAATTTTTTATTTAGTAAAAGATTCGTTAAATATTTTAAATAGTCCCTGCATATCTACTAACTGCCCACACCGAAATCTTTGAGCATAAGGCATAAGGCTATGTTTGTTTTGGCTACAATTGGCAAATAAGGTCTTACAATGCAGACATAATCATCATCATAATTATTATTATTTGATTACACTGGGCAACAATGAAAATGTTTCGGGCTTGAAATAGTAAATTTACATGTATTTCCATCTGCTGAATTCAAAAATCACAATAAAAATGATAGATTAGCTCTTGTTTTGAAGATAAAGTGACATTTCATTTTTTAGAGTGAAGATTTTAAATTTGGGGGAATTTTTTGGGGGAGTTGGCACACCTGTCAAATAACAAAACACAAATGCTCTTCAGCTGTTTGTAAGTCATAAACATAGATACTGTTGCTGTGACTGTGAATTACATGTAGTTTCTACTCAAATTAATGCAAAATTTCTGGTTCGCGAGTGCTTTTTAGTGTAAAATTTGTAAAAATGCCACGAAAATGTGTAAATATGGTGAATAACTTTTGTTATATTTGTGGTGAAATAACATTTTCCTCACAGAAACGCAATCTGACGCCTCTTGTAAAGACTGCCAAGCCTCTTGTGGATCCAAAAGACGTTCTTCTTCCACCCCTGCATATCAAGCTGGGTTTGATGAAAAACTTTGTCAAAGCTATGAACCGAGAAGGACGGGCCTTTAAGTACATCAGAGAGAAATTTTCGAAATTAAGTGATGCAAAAGTTAAGGAAGGCATTTTTGTCGGACCACAAATAAGAGAACTTGTAAAGGATCCTGTATTTGACCAAGTTTTGGAGGGGAAAGAAAAGGAAGCTTGGGAAGCCTTCAAGGGTGTTTTTCATGGATTTTTAGGCAACAAAAGAGATGACAACTACAAGCATTTGGTGACAGTGCTCCTGCAAAAATACCGTAACCTTGGATGCAACATGTCCCTTAAGATCCATTTTCTCCACTCCCACTTAGACTTTTACCCTCCTAGTTGTGGAGCTGTTAGTGATGAACATGGGGAGAGATTCCATCAGGACATTTCTGTTATGGAACAAAGATATCAGGGCCGTTGGAATAAAGTAATGCTTGCGGATTACTGTTGGTCTTTGTATAGGGAACTCCATCACAAGAGGCAAGCTAAAAGACGACGAAGTCAATAGGCCACCACATGATTCTCTCCAGACACGACTATCTGCGAAGTATTTTTCCAGCAATTTAGAACTCTTAGCATGTAATTACCAGTTAAAAAAATCAAATGCACTTTCATTGTTGTTAGCATGTATGTAATTAAAATGTATCCTTTTCTCTCAATCCGTTAATATGTTATACTTCCACCTTGTGTATATCGTAGAAACTAGAGCTAATAAAAATTTTTCATTGTCATATTTGTTTTTCTCAACCCAAAATTAGTAGGAATTGCCTCATGAAGTGCTCGAAACATTCAAAAATTATTTTTTTGTTGCCCAGTGTTATTATTGTTATTATTATATATACGTCTTTGCCGTCATCCAAGCAGTTTCTTTCTAGCTTCCACATCTTTACTCCAACTGCTTCTTTGTCGTACTTTTGATAAGATATGAGCGACTGGTCAAACCCTTACACCACCATGCTTTAATCTTCCTTAATATGGAAATTTCATGTGGAAGTGAACCAGAAGATTTAACTATGCTTGGAGTTCCTGGCTTAGAAGATAGCAATGTTGCAGATTCTGTAGTAGATGAAACAGAAAAATGCTGTTGCTGTACTATTTCAGTATTTTCTTTCCCATTTTCTTCAGGTTCTCTTGTGGTTTGCAAATCAGAGTTCCAGAGTTTGTAAGTTCACAAATAGCGTTCCGGATAGAGTAGCTCTTCCACACACTACTAAAGAAATTAGTCACTTAGCATTACATTTCAACTCTTATCTTCAATCACGAAGCCTTTTTAGTAAGGGATAAAAAGTGATATCTAATAATCAAAGAGTGTGAATGCCATAGAAAGGAAATGATAATATCAGAGTTCCTTTTTCCCCCGAGTATGTAAGTTCATTAAATTATTTATGGTTTGAGTATTCGTCGCTTAACAGAAACACAATTCTTTAAGTGCTTGGACCAATCGAGGAACGACCCTCCATTCATCCAACCTCATAATGTCCTAATAGATGCTTGATCAAAACTCTCACTTTTTAGTTGTTTTTTCTAGGAAATATCGATGGGATAAAATTATCGAATAACTGGTGTAACACACTGCTTGGCACAGTGTTCTCGTTCGGCATAATTTTTTTTTAATTCTTTACCGTAAGGATTTTCGAAATTACAGTTGGCCAGTTGTAGCAGTCCCCGTTACGATGTATGGACTAGCAATATGCACCTTAACATGGGAGTTGTTGAAAACTTGAGGTAAGAATTGCGGATATTCAATATTCATAATTAATACCTGTGAAATTACAATTTGTCACATGCATTTAAACCCGCGTGATTCAATTATACACCTACTTAATTAATTACTCATATGCTTTATATTTATTATCTGGCATCTCTTCTTCTTTTTGTGTGTAACTGATGAAATATTTCGTTTTTTTCAATCAACTAATATGCCAGAGTAATTACATATTTTGAACTTTAGCTAAAATGGTTCAGTTCCAATTCTTGATAAGTATAAAGGTCAATTTTAACTGCTTTTGAAATTCATTTGAAATCGACCTTGCCAATAAGCGGTTTAATTTGCTCACCTTAGCTTGAGAGACACCAAAGTTTTGCTGTTTTTTGCTAGGCCATTACTATCGCTAGGGATTGAGGAAAATATGTTGGTATTTTAGCTTTGACAAGAATAGCCGTTTATGCCCATGCCTCAATGGGAGGAGATAAGTTTCCTATCAATGTTACCCCATACCTTGCTCTTTTCAAAAGTGCCGCTTTCATATCAGATCCCGGAGCGGAAACCTTCCCAAAGCACAAGCCACCGCCACACAGCACCAGCCCATCCCGCCTTGGCAATTTCGATTCTGTAACAGAAGCGATGGAATAAAATGATGGAAATGGGAGGGCGGGAAATTCGGGGAAAGAAAAAGATATATTCCAACCTCTGCCTAAGCCACCAGGGAATATCATGAAAAAACTCATGGGCAGCCCCAAAAGATTTTGCGAATGCTGTTTCAAGGTAACTAGTGAACACCTCTTTTGGTCCTTTCTTACTGTTGATGTTCTCCATTGACCACGATTACCTGTTATTGTTCTTATATTATGGCATCAAATATTTAATAAAGCATAATTAACAATAATTACTCAAATTTGGGGTACTAATTATTATGAACATTAGTTATTATACAGTATCATTTCATTTCGGCACTTTTTATATCATTTTACTCACAGGTACTCAGGTTCATAATCTCGAAATGGAAGCTATACTCGTCATATGAGATTTAAATAGATTAATTCTATTCATAATTCGCTACAACTTCTGAACATTGGTGTTCATAGAATTTGTTCTTATGACAACAATCTCATGTGTCTACATGCTATCAACATATGAGCGTAATAGCGCACAGACGGTAATAAAATAATAGTATTGTATTTTAGGCTAGCTTCTTGTTCTGATTTTTACTCACTGAAGTACATATAGTCTGTAGAAATGTATTATATTTTTTAAAAATTTTGCTGTGTGTATTTTAGGCACTATTCTTCACATGATTTCTACAACTTTAGTTGAATTTGGTATAAAAGGTATATCATGACAATATGGACAGTGATTTTTTTTATTTTACTGCTGTATTTTTGACGTTATTCTTAAATTTCTATAATTGTCGATATCAACAATGTAAACGAAGTGTTTAGATTTGTTGACTTTTCTCGTCTTCAAGAAGTTTTGGTGCCTTTGATGCCTGTCTCTACTTCGATATTTTGTTGGTTTTTAATAATGGAACACTTTAAGCATTTGCTCATCTGATGTTCTTATTAGGTGCTGTGCCAGTCTATTTTCTCCCCTCACTAGTCTACCTCTCTTGAAGAATATCAGTAATTAAATTTCCCCTGCTTGTGTCACAGGCTCTACACAAGATAGCTTGATGGTGAGAACCTCTCTATAGCGCGTTCTCTTCAGATGAATTTCTAGAGTCTATACGCACTGCCATCTCTAACGCTAATGAACTGCGTCTACCGATGTGCACTGTATTTTTTAACTTCCCCTTATTAGGTTCTAAACCCTTCCACCAAGATAAGATAAAGTTGACTGGAGACCAGAACTATTTTATCTACAATTTAAAATAATCAACTGGAGTTTAAGTTGTATTTAATTTTGCGGCAACTGCCTGTTAAAATAATGGATAGCAACATAATTAATAGGGATGCTTAGTTAATATTTCTGTTTTGTAATTTGTAACATTTTCACTTGTATCTGCTCTACAAACTTCTTACTTTATTTATGTAAAAACGTAATATTTGCCTATTTGAGTATTAGGCCCCTTCACCTGAGCATCCAAGTTGTAGGTGTGAGAACATTGTATTTATTTCTAAACAATTTAGGAGTTTTAGATGGCGAGAAGAATGGTGGTAGGAAGCTCTTGTGATAATATTAACCGGTTGATTTACTTCTCTATTTTCTAGGAAACCTCCAGATATGTGTATGTAAACGCTATTTCTGCGATATAGTAAAAACAAGAAATCAGAAATGTACTTTCTTGCACCCCACTAAATAATTCTTCTTGTCAATGTTGCTGGTATAAGGACTTGATAGTGCCGGGCTGAATGAGGGGAATTAAAGGTGATGTGTTGATGAGAAAGTACACTTTGTTATCTGCGAGTTGACGTCGTTTATACAACCAACAAATGCGTACCAGGGCGCTTCTCGTCGGAACTCAGTAATGAGAGCGTATTATGAAAGTTGCAGTCCAAATCGTTGAAGGAGAAGTGATAGTAGTAGTGCTCGAAGAAGTAGCAGCCGCAGTAGAAGGTAGTAGCCCTAGTATTCTTTTCAGATTCATTTTATTCACAAATTTAACCTGTGGCCTTAGACGACCTTTCAGGTTTAGTTTTACATTTCTCTACAGTTTTCGGTAGTTTATGTGTCTGGATTTTTAAATAATATAGTAAATTCATACAAACGCTCGGTACGGTTGCCTGGACGCAGGAGAATGGTTTACCTGTGAAGATCATTAAATAAGTTCTTAGGTGCTAGAATTATTGGGTTTGGGGCATATTTTTTTAATGTCACCTTATCCTTATATCTAAATGTGTCGTTTTTTCGTGGGCGGTCGGTCTTTATATACCTTATAAGGCCTGCTTGACCACATGATAAGGAGAAGCTCTTATTTTTCCGCCACTATGGATTTAGACATCCTTATAGGCTATAGGTGACATCATGCATCTCTCATATTATTGGCTAGTCAAATTATCTGAACGTAACTACTTGGCAATTCGTCCACCGTTCAATTTCAACTTCTACCGTACGTTAGAGTTTAACGTCCTTTAACGGTAGCACAGATATTAACAGCGTTCGTCTTTGCCAACATACCTGCCGGGGGAAAAGCAGCCCCCTTCCAATGAACAAAATATATATATACACTCTATTGTGTGCCAGAACGAATCTCTCTGTTGTCCGAGCGAGATTTCCTGCTTTTCGTTACATTTTTACACACGGAACCCTTCACTTACAACTAGCTGAAATACATTTTTGCATATATTCTAATGAATTTTTTACAATTAATGGGGTGCCAAGGACGGCATCACAAAAAACCGTATTTTCTAGATATGCCTCTTCTGTCCTTAGGTTGGTTTTTCCTTTTGAGTCATTTATCTTTCTCCTAAATATTTCCTTTTTTTTTTTTTTTTCAAACATCCTTCCTTATGTTTACAAGCAAATTTCTTTGTGATGAATTGGTTTGAATTGTTAGGATGGAAGAGGATATTTCGGTACTTCAGCACAAAGGTTGACTGGTTTTACCCAAGTTCATAGCGGGGGCACTTCCGGGAGGAAGAAGTAAGGTAAAGGATACAGTGGGCAGCCAGGATCCAGGGACGATGAGTCACTGACTGAGACGGCTTCCCTAACATTATTTCCAGGTAGAATATCTCCAAAGCGTTCGGGCCTCTCTGAAGCGCCGTTTCAATGCCAGTCGTCGGGGTAGAAACTTTCCATAGTGCAAGCTACCGTCAGCCTAAATTGTCTAACACTTTCGTCCCCCTAACAGAACCAACAAAATGGAAAACCAAGGTCACGACGGCTGGTGCCATGGGATTTTTATCCGGATCTGCTTCATGCGAGTACCAATCCTGAGCCACTCCACTCACTTTATGAGGAATTACATACGAAAATGACACCACTGGCATAAGCTGCGGTTCCCTGATCAAAAAATGGCTAAAAGGAAGTCTTCGGTCATTTCCGCATAAGCTCAAAATGTATATTTACGGGTTCCTTCTAACTTAAACTTACATATTCTCTTTTCACACAAAGCGTTTTTCAAGTTTAGTATAACTAAACTTAACTAGATTAACGCCTCTTTTATGCATATTTCTACACAAATGCATCAAGCCGAAATCTATTTTAGAGAAAAAGAAGAAATCCTATAAGTTAAGGTTGAGTATTGCATTTCGAAAATCCATTACTCTCTCTATAAGAAGCACGTTTTAAATGTTTTAAAACGTGTTTAAAATACGAAGCACATTAGCTCAAATTTAGAGGTCTAGGCAAATTTATTTATACACAGTAAATAACAATTAATAAAGTTTGTATTAAAATAGCAATTTTTTCTCATAGAAGTAGTTTAATTGTAATTTATCGTGCATTTAATATATGACATTATTACTTTTTGAAAATATACTGTAGAAGGGTTAACTCTCTTACAGAGTATGAAATAGAATTCTTTCTCAAAAAACTATTTGGATATTCAGCCATAGATAACTTAACAGATGAAATTAATTCTAATTTTCATGAAGTTTTGAAAGTAGTTATTACTGTCCTGTAGTATCGCTAGTTAGCATTTTTGAGTAGTGTTTAACTCTAGTGTTTACTACTGAGGCACCACAGACAGTGGACACTGATGATACATGAGATGAAATGATATTTTCGGAAAGGAAATGTTCCAGGCCTAAGTTTAGGTTACCTCCCCGGCATTTGCCAGTTATGAGGACTGAGGAAAACTTGGAAAAACCACAGTCAGGGAGGACGGTCCTGGTGGGATTGGAATCCCAGACCTCCCGCTCACGTGTCCGCGCCTTAACGACCTCGGCCACCCGTGGCTGTAGTTAGTTAGCAAAATGGCCATGCTATTGTTAATTATACACGCAAAGTGTTACAAATACGGCATTGATGTAAAGCAGATATTACATAAAATACAAGGGAGGTACTGTAATCATTTTACAAGTTAAATAATTTTTGGCATAATACTTTGGCAGTAGTAGGGATATAAACGATACAATGTGAACCTTAGATACAAACAGAGGTGGAGAATAAGTTGCTTTCAACGTGGCATAAGACTTAGCCATTTCTACAAGTGATAACTTCACAATAATACACGAGGCACTAAATATTCCGTTATTGACTACTGATTAATGCGATAGTTAAAAAGAAAGTACTAGAATCCAGATCACCTCGCCTTCGATCAAACAGTCAATAATTTATTGAAGAAGATGGAAACTTTGCACGGGGTTTCCTCTCCTCTGTATATATAAAACATTAAAAACATACACTTTTCCCGTGGGTATGATGTTACTATGCTTCTATAGTTTGATATTAGTTATTTCAAATACATGTCTATGGTTGGAATCGCTTATAAACTTAAAATAATAAAATTAATGTCAAACACATCATTTTTCGTAAAGATCCATGTCATTGGGCACGATACAGCTGAAACCAACGTGTGTTGCTGTTTTCTATTTATCATTTTATTTAATGTGATACTCCTATTCTTGTGTCAAAACAAATAAATCCTGAATAAATGAGCGTTTACTGCACTGTTTTATTTTAATGTAATTTTATTTTTTACAACTATCTCTAATCATACACGTTAAGTGTGCCTTGCATGCACTTGTTTCAACATCACTGATTCCTGAGTAGTTTATAGTTCATGATATGCTATTTGTGCTCCGCTTATATGTGGCTATACATATCTGGGGATGGATGGAAGGAGGCCAAAAACTGAATTGCACGAAATCTAATTCGTTGTTATGTATGAACTTGAAGGATATATTACGAACCTGGACTTACTTGATGTAAGTAGGTCTATAAATTCAATAACGTATGTATAGCGGTATTATTGTAGTAAAGGAAAGAAGGGAAAATGTTGTTAGTACAGCCCAAACGTTATCGACGCTTACTCCGTATCGTAAGCTGTAATGGTGAATTTTAATACAGCGTGTTAACAAAATAGGGGCAAAATTAATGTGAGCACTCGTCCTCGTCATCTTCATCATCTTGTAAGCTGTGTTGCTATTTTATCTTCAGTTAATAATTAGTGGTCACTAGGTGGTTATTTTGGGAATTGAAATGTTAAGGAGTTTACATTTTTCTTCACACACATTAACATTTATTATTATATACAGGATGTACCATTTATCTTGCTCACCCCCTTAATGTTAACTTTTTGTTTGTTTGTGGAGAATTTATTTAATAATATAATATCTTTATTTTGGGTAAACAAAATAAATGACACACTTGTATATATTGTTCTTTAACACTAGCCATGTGTAGGACATAAGCTGGAAATAAAGAACCGGTTTTGAAAAATTCGAGTCACGGCCTTCAAGACTGACGATTAACCTCCGAGCTGCCGTGTCCTCCAAGCACAGAACCATGAATCTCTCTTATATAATTCTATATACCCCGGAAATCTTCTTAAGGTTTCTCTACTAAGAAAGTTTGAATCGGGGATTTGTGTGTTGGTGGGTGCTGATAGTTTAATATGTGTGGGTGTTGTATGGCGGATGCGGCTGGCCGCTGAGTAGTCGTTTCACTGTTACCCACTGCTTCTCCGTTTTATGGGAGTTCTGTTGTGGATGTTAGGATCTCAAGGTTTGCTCTACTGGTTGTTTTGTGACTTGGAGTAAACTCGAGCCTTCTTTACCTCTTACTAACTGACCTCTTTCTGACCTCGAATTCTTACTTCCTCAATAACTTTTGAATTCTTATTTCTCTGCTCGTAGCTGCCCGTCCTCTTACTGACCGACTTCTAAGTCGTTCTTCTGTGGGTTCTGACTTTACTATCAATAAGCTACTCCATCCGCGAAAAATAATTTTCTTATTACCATTAAATTAAACTCTACTTCTAGCTTCCCTATTGGCGATTATTCAATACAGACTTCTTTTCATATAGGATCTGATTCGTACACTTGTAGACGATGCTTATTGATTACCATTTCTCTTCCTGCCTACACCATTAACTTTATTGACCTTTCTGGCCTTTTCCAAGAAACACCCCTATCATAAATTTTGGCTGTCACCTTTCATGCTATTCCATTATGTTAGCGTATTACCCGTTCGTCACTTACGTCTGTATGCTATTGCTGTTGGATAAAACACGTTTCAGCATCTGTTTGCTATCTCTACTTCCTAGGAATTTTTCGGTGAACAGCATTATTGTGCCCTGTACTATTTATATTTCATCTCCGACACATTCTTAGAAATCTGTATTTCCTACTTGTGGCGCACCTACCTTATTTCGTTTGATAAACAATTAACTCTGTTACCCTTAAAGTGGGAATGACCCTTTTACAAGTTTTATTAAGAGGCGACTCGTAATGCGACGCATACTTATGACCCAGGCTCTAATTTTTCTAGTTTAACCCCATCTATGTAGTAGCTAGTTTATATACAGAGGTTTCTCTTTCGCACAGTTGGAAATGAAAAAAATAAACTTGAAAAATTCGGGCCGTGGCCACGATTCGAACTACAGGTCATCAAATTTTTGGGCTGATATTCAAACTAGCTGATCTACAATGTCATTCTCCAATTTTACATTTACCGAATTTTGTGACAGCGCTTCGAACTATATACATCCGATCCTATAGGTGTCTTCCCTATTACCCTCACATGACGTTACTGCAGCCATGTATGAATGCTAACTGAAGGCAGAAACAGCTACATTATACTGCATTGTTAATGGGCGTATACAAAATAAAGATATCACGGCTCATGTTAAGCAAATTGAACTCCCTCCACCTCTTCACTGTCGGTCCTGGTGGTGTAGTGGTTACCATACTTGCCTCCTAAACCCAAGATCGCGGGTTCGAATCCGGCCAGGACCGATGGATTTTTTCGAATCCTAAGTATGGCTTCCTTCGGAAGGGAAGTAAATAAAGCCGTGGGCCCCGTGTCGTACATTTACGGCACGAAAAAGAACCTCAAGCCTGAAAGAGAGGCCTCTGAGCAAAATTTGTCGGCAGTTTCACGCCCTGAGTTGAAAGGGACGCTGAGGACCTGTGATGTTAAAGAGCGTCCTTAAATAAATGAATCAAAAAAAAAAAAATCAAACCCTCTTCACTTGATATAACGCTCACTCGTGTGTTGTTGGAACACTCGGTTCTAAAAGGCCACACTTCCTTTCTTGACCGTCGAACAATGTAAACTAACAGGTAATATATTCTTGAAGAAGTTGTTAGCAATAAACACCTATCATCATACTTTGCTACTTTGTCTATCATTTCCGTTAGTTCCTGAGCAATAGCTTTTTAAACACTAAACTGCTAAAATAAACAAGTTTAACGCAAATATTACAAAATTATTTCACGAGTTTACTGATGCACAGCACACAATGCAGTAAGATATCGAATTATCAATCTCATTTGGGATTTGTGATTTTAAAAGTGACGATTTTCAATCTGTTATATCAATGAAATGACCCTTTTCATTATGTTTGATAAAAATATGCTTAACTATATTGATGAGTTCAAGTAACAAAATTATACCAGAAAGATACCGGGTGGTTTGTAAGTAATGTATTATGTATTCAGTTTGTCTGCAAATGATAGAACCTCATTATATCTTAAAGTTTGCAATATTTACATAAATTATCTAAAGAGATTTAAATATTAGTTTTATAATGATATTTCTCGAAAGCTAAAGTACAGCAAATATTACTAAATATGTCATTTGCGGTCTGAGTATTAGATAAGTAAACATTGCATGATTATAAATGTCCAAGAAAGCTTAATTTTTTCACATTAAACAGGTTAATGAAGTTCTGTTTCTTTATACATTTCACATTTGGACGAGCAGATCACTCTATATTGAATCTTTGAAAGTAAATTTTAAAATTTCCATGTTCGATAGTTGTTGTGTATTGATAAAAGGTTTTAAGATTTTAGAGGTCTGATAGAAGGGATGTTAAGATTAATAGTTTCATTTCTTTAGTAAAATTAATTGCGATGCTCGGAAAGAAACAGTCCTTGGTATGCTGTTTTTTGATGCTATAACTGCAGTTCCAGATTTGACATCGCTGAGGACTTCGCAGACTGCTCGGCCTTTCCGTTGCCAACAGTTGCTATATTCCCTTAACCCAGGATAAGGAGATGTGGTTGAAGGTTTTTTAAACGTTATTCCGTTACTATATTGCAAGGGAGTGTCGGTTGTACAGGGTGGCCCAATGGAATATGACGGTGATCAGAACCTTCTTGTGGAACGCTCGTAATGAATTAGAAAGAACAAGTAGCATAATGCAATTTATTAATCTGAACTATTTTTTTATAAATTGCAAGTAACCCAATGGAATAGTGCAGTTTTCAGAACGCTGCAATTTCTAGCAATTTTGTGTTACAGTTATGGTATTGGTTGCTATGTAACTTTCCAAACATTCAATTTATTCTGTTCGTTTAGTAAACAACAAATTGAAAGGTTGAAAAACATGTATGTGCTTACTGTTAGAAGATTTATTGAATCTAATTCAATTTCCTATGTTCAGAGAAGATTTAGGGTAAAATTTAATGTGTCACGTCATGGAAGAACTCCATCCCGTAACCCCATTCTGCCACGAGCAGTGTTCGTGATAGGTTCGTTGGTTGTGCGTGCAGATTATGCACGCCTGAAAATGTTGCAAGAGTCCAACTCACCCTGTCGCGAACAAGCGTTCACTGTATTCTTCACAATGATCTAAAATTCAATCCGTACAAAATTCATATTGTGCATCGACTTAAAGACAATGATAAACCTGCTCGGGTGGCATTTTGTAGGCATTTCTTTGCAATGTTGGATGAAGATGCGTTATTCTGAACAAACTGTTTACGTCAAATGAGGCTCATTTCAATCTGTCTGGATTCGTAAATAAATAGAATTTTCGTTACTGGAATGCAACCATCGCATTCACAGAAACTAATAGATGGTGCGCAGTTATTGCCGTTGCAATCATTTGCCCATAGGTTTTTAAGGAAGGAAACCGCACTGTGGCCGTAAAAGCACGGCGATATACAAAAACGCTGCAACACTGGACTTTCACATAGATTTTTTTTTTGAGTAGTGTTTAACGCCCGTTTTTACTACTGAGGCACCACAGGCGGTACCACATAGATTATAATAATGAAACCGAGTTTTGGTTCTAGCAGGATGGCGCCACAACTCACATCGCTCGTAAAAAAGGAACATTCTGCGAATACTGTTTCCTGGGTGCATACTTTCTCGATTTGCTGATGTTGCCTAGTCAGCCAGATCTGCATATTTGACGGCAGCAGGTCACTTTTTATGGCGATACTTGAAAAGTAAAGTATAATGCGACAGGCACGGAGTTAAAAGAAAACATAACTCGTAAAATTAGGGACATTGGTGTATGTTTTATTGCAGCAACTTGTTGTGAACTTCCAGAGCAGATCACACAAATAAGTTCCTTGTCATGTAATTTTTAAAAAAAAGTTCAGATTAATAAATTGCATTGTGCTACTTGTTCCTTAAAAAGTGGTTTTATTTAATTCTATAGAAGTGTCCTACAAGAAGGTTTTTAAAACAGTCATATTCCATTGTGTAACCTTGTACTTATATTGCATTGAATTAACGTCTAGAAATCTCTAGTAGGTAATGTGTTAAAGTGTCTTCTAATAACCAACCACCATAAACAAAGCAAATAACCAGGTTAGCATAGCATTGTATAAAGAAAAATGCTTTGCGTCATACTTTTATAATATGAAATAAATTTTGGGTTGTATAGCTTGCGGAAAATGTTGCACATTTTAGCAACTATAGAGCCCTATGAATAAAAGTTACCCTAGCCCGCGAACTATTTAGTTTGAAGATTCATAAGCGGCAAAAACCGCTGATTTAGCACCACCGCTGCTGTTTGTGTGTACACGTCTCATGAGATTTGGAACTAACAGTACATGGAGAGTGTCGAGGACATGTCAATATACGCACAGAACGTGCACAGATAAAAATACCATCTAATTATTATTTCATTTAGAAAGCTTTCGAGTGTTCTACTACTCTACTTGGGCTATTCAAATTAATAAATATAAGCTAAAATAATTTTATTTGCCGTCCAAAAGGTTATTTTTGAAGAAATGGAAGATGATTTATAGAGAAGTGTTAATAACCTGAAATAAATCATTGAGACATGTAATTTAAAATTTTCAACAACCAAGACAAAATTTATGGCTTTTAAAGGGAACGATCGTGTTTCATGTAAGATAGTTATTAATGAAGAAATAATAGAACAAAACACTAGTTTTGATAGTCTAGGTTTTAATGCATCATACAGTAAAAACGAAGATCTGAATATAAAACTAAATAAATTAAGACAAATGAAGGGAGGAATAAAGAGAACATTAAAAAACAAGACATCAAAAGCAACACAAATGAAATTCTACAAGTAATGACAGTGCTAATGGCAACACGCGAGAACGCGGCTATGAATAGAAAATGACAGGAAAAAATAGAAACCGCAGATGTGAGATTTTTAAGAACAATAGCTGAATTTATTCTTTTAGAAAAACAAAGAAATGAACAAATTTGAAAACAGTTATATATATAACTGAAAACTGAAAAAAATTTAAATGAAAATTTAAATGAAAAAATGAATGAATATAAACATAATTGGTATCAACATATGTTAAGAATGAAAGACGAATGGATACCAAAAAGTTCACTGAATTATAAAGCTAGAGGATATCGCAGTAGGAAGACAAGAACAAGATGGAGCGATATGTTTAATTGAGGACAGGAGGAGGAGGAGGAGGAGAAGAAGAAGAAGAAGAAGAAGAAGAAGAAGAAGAAGAAGAAGCTTTCTGGTTCAATAATTTCTATTCTACAGAGATGTTCCATGCAATAGCGACTATTTAGAAAGAAAAACTACAAATCTTAAGAACTATATAGTGTAGTCTACATACCCATTTATGAATTATACATGTGTTTGTACTTACTCATATGTTAACTGCAGTAGATATTATTAAAACTGTAAAATGTCCATTACGCAGCGTTTATAATGTACAAGCTCATTCTGGATTCTGAATCGTGAACTGCTAGAGCACTGTAATGAGAAAACAAACTCATGCATAGTTTACAAGATGCTTCGCCTCGATATCCCATTAACGCATAATCACTTCTATTTTACATTATTCGCGCGTTAATCGAGTATCGATTTTTCATGCGCTGGTGGTATATTTACGCGTTAATATCGCCCAGTAATCGTCCAGTGGGACACGCGCCCGTTGTCGGTTAAAGATTCATATGATAAATATTTTGTTAGGAAGGCTCCAGAAAATCTCCAGTTAAGCCGGAGCAGAGAAGTCAGGTCACGTTTCAGCTTGGAAACTGATTTATGACACCCCGTGGGAAAACAAAACGTAACGTACGTTTTCTGGTAGAACTTCGGGGCGCTCTGAGAATTCCAAAGTATGGAAAGAAAAGAATATCCTATTATGTTAGAACAGCATAACCGTCTCTCCTACTCTGGATATCTCTGTGGTGTTTCGTTGGAGTCAAAAACATCAAAATACATTCATAGTAAATTAACAGTCGTGAGCGTATTCTTCACATGTTACGAAGAAACGAGGACAACATATTTATGTCAAAACTTTTGAAGCAACTTTTCTAAAGATTATCGTCAATTCTATCCAGCTGCTAAACGTCAAATGGACACCTCGCCTGATTAGTAATCATCGCTCACGACATTTCCATAAGGGATTACAAACATCGGTTGTAATAAAAATTTATGGGGAACTGTTTTGATTGGACCAGAATATCTCGATGAGACTGAGATTGAATTAGATAAGGCATATTGCCCTGAAAATGAACATCCTGTTCAATATGGACTTATAAAAGTTTTTACATTGAACGATTTAAGATGTAGTTAACTATTATCAAACGTTTCACTAATTTGGTGTTTAAGCTGTATTAATAAATAAATATAATCAGGAGCGCTACATTAGACGTTAGTTAGACCATCCGAAGCAGAGGTCGCCACTTGTAGTACAGGAGACTGAGGATGCTAAATGGTCATTTAGAAGAAAGATAAAGTGCGCTTCATTCTTCTATCTTGCAGAGTCTTTTTTGAGGTTCCACTGTTGAGCTGCTGAAGTTTGGGACCACTGACTTCAGTATAATCTGCTACTAGACTGTAAACTAACGTTTAAGTCCAATTTTACTGTCATAACTCTTCCTTAATTATAGATCGGAAAAGGTGACGGCTCCCTTTGTGCCCTCGGGGCAGCTGAAAACTCTTTAGTTTCTGAAATTAATTCAAACAAAAGAAAATAACAACATTAACAAGAAAGTGCGCGCGCGCACACACACTTATGAAAGAGACATACACACAGAAATTCTGATATTTATATACATTTTGTTTGTGTACAATGTTTAAAGACAAAGTTCCTCTCTAAAACTCTGTATTTCATTTAAGAAAATGCCCGCTTTAGTCAGTTGTTGTATTTACAATTAAGTCTCAATATACCAGCCTTCCCCTACTGGAAGAAACTTTGTGAATAGCTTATGAACATGACATTTGTTTTCAATGATGAAAATGGTCTACAAATGAAATAGCTAAATAAACGTTTTAAGGTCTTCCTTGATTAAGATATTGGCAGATTTACACATCGAAACAGCGTAATTCTGTGACTTCTAATATGAAGGCTAAATAAGGATATTTTGACAGTTAATGGGTTTGATGTACTGAATATCTAAGTGGGAGGCAAGAGAAAACGAACGATTTTTGGCTTTCATAGCTGGCTTTACCATTAGGTGACCTCCTCTGCCACAACTACAAATTACTCCCATTTGAGTTTGCCTACCCTGAAAACCTCGTGAGGCAAGTATATCTTTAAGATCCATCTTGAATATTTTATGTCGGTCCTGGTGGTGTAGTGGTAACCATACTTGCCTCCTAAACCCAAGATCGCGGGTTCAAACTCCGCCAGAACCGATGTATTTTTTCGGGCGTTGAAATATAAGTATAGCTTCCTTCGGAAGGGAAATAAAGCCATGGGTCCCGCGTCGTACATTTACGGCACGAAAAAGAACCTCAAGCCTGAAAGAAGAGGCCTCTGAGCAAAATTTGTCGGCCGTTTCACTTCCTGAATTGATGGGACGCTGACGACTTGATATGTTAAAGAATGTCCCTAATTTTAAATAAATAAATCAAATAAAAATGAATATTTTATTACTTTTATCCCAGGATTCTACAGTGAGTTTATCTGAGCTACGGCCATTCAAGGTCATTGCAGATAACAGCTGGTTAGTTTGAGGGAGGTTTTGTCAAAGAATATATGTGCGTGCAATTTGTGCGCTAATTGATATGCCACTACATTTAATCAGCGACGCCTATGTAAGAAAATGTCAATATCGTGTTCCTGGTATAGAAACTGCCAATAGTTTAAAAATTACAAGAAACAAGATATTTTAAACATAAGAAACGTTAGATGAAATAGAGGTATTTGCTATGTAGATACCGACAATTTATTTTCAATGTCTCTTTATAACGCAGGCAAGTGTTTAATATTAACAATGTTAAATGGAGTATTATTTTATGCCTTTTATAAAAATATAAATATCAAAATAAAAACACTAACTTTGCACACAGCGATTCTTCATCTCCCTATTCCACGTTGCGGTGGCAGCATTTTCGCAGTAAGCAGCCGCATCCGGGCCCATAACTCAAATAATCTCCTGTAAGCATTAATGTTACTATTCTGAAAATGCTGTGTGACTGTTAAAAACTGAAAAAGTAGATAGCAGTTCATATTTTCGTCACATTAAGACAAGGAATCGGTTCGTATTTTCTATCAGCTTCCCATTTCAAGCGTTAGTATGAATAATATGGATAATTTATTAACGGTGTAACCTTTTTGTTATATACAAAACGTTAATGATAAGGGCATAAAACTTTCATGTTTCTATTCCTTCAACCTCGAGTGGTACAATGAGCATTTTCAGAGAACAACTCAGTTCAAGAAGCATTCGGTTTACAAGTCTTACTTTTATTCTTAACGAAGTAGTTAAAAGGCATACGTATATAAGTATTTTCTTTGAAATTATATCCGTAATATTTTAAGGATTTGCAGAAGACACTCCTTTATTTTCTAAAAGGCATATCTTATTCTCGTTCTTCATTATCTTCTCGGCTGCTATTATATTTTATTTGGATTTCTTTTTCTATGCATAATCATACTCTGCTATTGATACTGGCTCATGATGAAACTAAGGGAAAATATTGAAATTGTAACATATTTACAAACATAAAGCAAAACATTTTTAATTCAGAATCGTTGGAAAAACTGAAATAGTCAAGCTTGAGTTGGCTTTAGGCGATAATCACATACGCGTGAAACAGAAAACGGTTCAAGCCTTTATGTGTCTGTTTCAAAACTACACAGTGGATACTGTTACAGCTTAGCATGGAGCAATAATCATTTGGTACAAGTCCCTCTGGCTATTTGCTGAATTGCTTTTTCGGGAGTATCGATTACTCTTGACAGGGGTCATCAGAGAACGGTATGGATTGATAAAACCTGCATGTTAATTATGATACAAGTGCCTTCTCATGGGTCAGCCTACGCCGATTGCATTACAGGCAGTTTAATCGTTTGAAACGGAGACCCCCTACAAATGAATACCAATCTTTTGCGTTAGTAGAATTTCAATTCCTGCCAGTGGAGATTAATGAACCATGTTCCCCCAACCACCCGCACCTGTCCCCAATGTATGGTCAACAAGACCGCCTGCGGTGTTTCAGTTTGCTCAATTACTGGACAATAAATCTATGCGTTGTGCGCCATAAGTTAATACGTCATTTAACAAGGCTGTGACATATCGGACCGAATGATAAATCATAACCTCTCCGCTTTGCAGTTGTTCTACAAGTTGACAATCGTGACGTGTGCGCAGTTTGACAGCCAACTACTGAAAGCAAAAGTTCCTATACTTTTGACATCACTGTTTGCTATGTAACGTTCTATCTGCTCTGCAAAAGTATACAAATATAGATATTTTAAGATATATAGCCACCCAAAATTTAAAAATATTTAAAACACACACACACACACACACAACTGTGAGATATGCTAATGACGTACATAATTGTTCTTTTTTATATATAATTTTTATAATAGGAAGTAAGCGAAGGTGACATTTTTCCATAAAATGTTTCGTAGTTTCATGACCTTAATTTCATTAAATTGGTATGTGCACAGATAATTTGTTGAATATAACTGCTTTTAAAAGTAATCATTGTAACATTCCTCGCAATTTACAAAAGCGAACATTAATGCTGGTAGAAGCATAACTTCAATGAAAATTATAATATCGTACCTTTATTAAGCATAAGACATGATAACATTAGATTTTATTTTATGCTCGTGTTCCACCACCTTTCGTTTGTTAGAACTGCTTATAAAGGTATACATATTTAATTGATAGAAGTCATGTTTTTTTTAATTGTTTATTTAAGGACGCTCTTTAACATCTCAGGTCATCAGCGCTCCATTCTATTCAGGGCGTGAAACGGCCTACAAATTTTGCTCAGAGGCTTCTCCTTTCAGGCTTGAGGCTCTTTATCGTGCCATAAATGTACGATACGGGACCCCCGGATTTACTTCCCTTTCGAAGGAAGCTTACGATTTTTACGCCCGAAAAAAATCCATCGATTCTGGCCGGGTTCGAACCCACGACCTTGGGTTTAGAAGGCAAGTATGGTTACCACTACACCACCAGGACCGACCGAAGTGATGTTGAAAGTGATAACAAGGAAATAGTATATCATGGTTTAATTTGAAAAGAACATTGTGACAATGTCAATGTTATTGTCACTTATGTGTCTATAAGAGGGCGTTATTCAATTCTTCCTTCTCCTCCTGATTCTGCCTAATTTCGCTCTTCATTCATCTCTAGCCCAACTAAGCTTCAGGATGGCCGACTTAATTTCGTGGTTAGTGGAAGGTCCCTTCAGTGGTTGCTTGGTATGAATGTGAAGTATGTATTTTGCCTTTTAAAACTGTAAGCCTTGTTTGGGGATTTTAAGTTTCTCTCACTTTTGCTTAAGATCATTAATTTTTAATTCAGAAGAATTTGGTTAGTAATGTTCATTTCAATACCGTGTATGAATTCATTTTTAGATTCGGGGAGGGGAGCAAATTATATTCTGGTGTAATCTTGTTGTGTATCGGCTGCCCTTTAAGAGGGATACATTTTATTCCTTTCATATTTCTGCAGCTGCTGGCATTTTTTGTAGGTTGTCAAATATCACCGCATTTAATTTAAAATAACTATTTGTCAAGCGGTACGCTCTAATTGCTTGTTTATATTGTGTAATTTTTAAAGATGCTCTTTCACTTTCATTCATATATTCTTGAACTAGGCTTATGAGTTGCCTGCAAGTGCTGCTGTCGAATACTGTTACACATTGTTTAATCTAATGAGCCATTTCTTTATTTAAGGACGCTCTTTAACATCTCAGGTCATCAGCTTCCCATTCTAATCAGGGCGTGAAACTGCCGACAAATTTTTCTCAGAGGCCTCTTCTTTCAGGCTTGAGGTTCTTTATCATGCCGTAAATGTACGACACGGAACCCAAGGCTTTACTTCCCTTCCGAAAGAAGCCATACTTACGATTTTTACGCCCGTAAAAATCCATCGATCCTGGTCGGGTTCGAACCCGCGACCTTCGGTTTAGAAGGCAAGTATAGTTACCACTAAACCACCAGGACCGACCTAATGAGCTAGGAAGGGCGTGTAGTCAAATGGGGTGTTGTGCAACATGCTAAATATCTGTTGGTGTTGGATTTTATTTTCGTCATCAATTTTTTTTTTTTTGAGTAGTATTTAACGCCCGTTTTTACTACTGAGATACCTTAGGTGGTGGACACTGATGATACATGAGATGAAATGATAAATTGGGAAAGGATTTTTTTTTAAGCTAGGAAGCGTTCCAGGCCTAAGTTTAGGTACCTCCCCGGCATTTGCCAGTTGTGAAGACTGAGGAAAACCTGGAAAAAACCCCAGTCAGGGAGGACGGTCCTGGCGGGATTCGAACCGCAGACCTCCCGCTCACGAGTCCGTGCCTTAACGACATCGGCCACCCTTGGCGGTTTCGTCATCACTGATTTGCAGGTTTATGTGACTTAAATTTTTCGTTGCTATCGTTTGATAAAGAAAACTGCTGCTTATTATTATGTCAATACAAGGTTGTATACATTGTTCTCAAATCACTTGTAATATTTATGCTTTTTAAAAGACGTAATGTTTTATCTACTTATATTCAGTAACAAATATGCGTACATCAGTGCTTAAATAAGAGACTTGAAAGTTTTGTCATTTTTCATGAATAAGAAAGGAAGATATGAGTAAAATAATCAATTTTAAGAAAAATTTCCTAAAATGAAATTTCAAAAAAAAAAATTATTGAATAATATCTTATAATCGATCATTCTAAATGTAAGAAAGTGTATTTATTGGAATAACATTTTATTATAATGTGTTAAAAATTAGAGAAAGACTGAAGATAGATTTGAATAAAACTGACTATTTAGTAATGGGAGATCGTGAGTAACATTTAGCCCTTGCTTCAGTACGATTAAGGCAGTGGACGGTTTAAATATCTGGATCATTCACACATAAATCAAGCAGAATTGAGAGAAATGTGGACAACAGACTATCCCATACTCGTGGAGCAATTAACCAACTAACGGCATATTATGGAGTAGAGATATCCCGCAAGAAGTAAAGCAAACAATACAGAAAGTGATATATTGCCGACTCTGCGTGTTCTTTCTTTCATTGGTCTAAACTGGTGTGAAAACATTGAGAATGATGAAGCCATAGTCCTACTCTGCGGCTACTGAGGACGTGTCTCGAATGACACAGAGAGAAGTAATAGTAGCTTCATTTTCGACCAACATTTCCAAATTGTTGGGATCGTTTCTCCTTCTCAAAGTCTCACCCACAGATCAAGGCATTTTTGTAAGCTAAGTATTAGGGATTCTAATTATCTTAAATTTTATGAAGTTTTCTTTGTTTTATTATACTGCATTTTAAAAGTTATATAGTTGTAATTGTTATGTTAGGGGTAATATTAATATTTATTATATTTAATTCTACTCTGTTATTAAACTTTTTCATTGTTTATGCTTACCGTAATGTTTAATGTGCTCTGTCGCGTACTGTAAGTTTAAACATTTCTTTATTATATTAAATGTGCGTTTATTATAACTATTCTCCCTATCTGCCCGGTCACACTGCCTTTCCTATCAAGTTTCCTAAATCAGATTCGAAGAACAAACACCAACGAAAGGATGCGGTATATGTTAATGAAACGGAGAGTAAACATAGTGCGATATAACGTTCTACTATGTATACCTTCTTTATTGAAAACACTGCTCGGGGTTTAGGCAGTTGACCGTAGACACGGCCTGCAATAACGATCTGCTTATGAGAGGCGATGGAGTGCGGAGTTTGTTTTATTTAAGCACTAACTAATCTGAACACAATTATGGCTCAGTTTAGAGAGATTATTGTCATGCCGATACATTCGAAAGCCGGCTCAACTGTTGAATCACTATCCATGTGGTCCCCAGTGATTCTTACAGAGTGTTTCAACAGTTAGCTTCCCGTTGAGATAAGAGTGAACACTGTTGCTTTTGCAGTCACGCTCATATGAAAGAAAAACAATAAAAGGGTTATGAATCTGTGTGATAATGTCACTATATATCCGGGCCTCTCCAAGGCAGGCTGCAAATACGACATAGTACTCCATTTAAGGTAAGCTATTAAAGAGAGAGGATCAGAAATGTCCTTAAGGGTAATAAGTCATTGTTCAGAGATTTAATAAGATACATACGGATAGGCTTTTCATTTGTTGTAATTTTAAAATAAAGATTCAATACTTATTTTTAGAGCAATGGTTCTTAACCTAAATAGGTCCTATCTCGAATATTAAACTTCATTGAATCATAAGTTCAATAAGTGCATTCTAATAAAAAGTTCGTCACGCAGGAGCTGCCTAAACATTGCTTAATGAAGTAACTTTTGAGGCTGTATGGGGGGTGCAGCGGTCCGTCGCGAGACAAGGAGGAGTATATTAACTGTATCTTAGACTTCTGGGTTGGATGCCCCTTGTCCCGGGATCAGGACATTTACCTCTGGGAACTTCTGGAAATTTGTGGCTCGTTTGATTCAGAGGGAAGGGAAGGAAATCTATCAGGCTACACGGAAACACTTGAGTTCTTAGTTGACACCATTTATTCACACTTATTATCAGAATAAAGGACGTTCGTGTAAGCTTGGAAATGTGTCGAAGATTTCCGTTGTCTATGCTTATGCTTATCTCAATTAACTCTTGCTTTTCCTTAATCCGACTCCAACTTCTAGCTTCGAACCCGGACTGTTAACCTCTCGCTGCTCTCAAGCTCACTGCTCTGTGTCTCTTATTGCTCTGTCTCACTGCTTTGTCTGTTACTCTGCGTCTCTTGTATTATATTAGATGTGAAGTTTATTGTATTATTAGGAATCTCCCACCGTGAAAATTAGATCCGGGAAATTTATGGAGCTCGGTTCGATTCTCTCTGCTTTATTGGTCCTTCCTTAATATCTACGAGAAGTATACAGGCTTACTCCGATTCGTTCACTTTTGAAAGATTCCTATTGGTTGTGTTGGACCGATTTCCTGAAAATACCTCTCACGTTATACTAATTCCAAGAACGAACATTCCTGCCGTGAATGTTGGTAAACTTTTATAATATGACATCTTTCACTTTTCTGCCCTTTCAGATTTACTCACAATGAAATCGCGATAGACCACGTCTCGGCCATAAATAAGAAACATCTATTTGTTTTGCAAAGTCATGTCAGAAAGCTGTCGACGTGTTTGAATGTTATTGTCATTAGGGGTTATAAACTTCAGCTGTCATCTGAGATTGACATTTGTTCATTTCTCGAAAGAATTCTACCCTTATAGTCATTAGTACCCTTACCCTTACTTATTGACTGAATATGTTTCTCTGCTTTTGTCTACGTCTCGTCAAATGGTTTTCTTTAAGCCCTTTGAAAAGTGAATTACTTCTTCTCAGGTCCTATACGATCCTTTCCCTCAGGTCAAAACTTTTCAGATTCCCAAGCTTAACGACCAGAACCGTTTTACATTCACACAAATACACAATGAGCCTATATTAAGAGCTAGCCTTGGTGCTATCTAATGTCTACAATAACTTTAATACAACCTATATACATGTATCAGATCATATTTGTGTTAATTATTAGCATTGACTATAACCATATTCGTTTAATCAAAGGCGACCTTTAATTCCGGTTACACTTTAAAAAAGAGTTCAAAATCCAAATTATAGCAATATTAATTAATAAAATGAAATAAGTTATGGGTTACTGTATGGTATTAGGGGAACAAAATTACAATTCTTGAATTTTATAAGTATCACGAAAGAGAAACCACATTTTTACAATTATTATTATTATTATTATTATTATTATTGTTATTATTATCATTATCATTGTTGGGATTAAGCCAAAAATTAATTAATTAAATGAAATATATAACCACCAATAGACAAAACTATACTGTGTGGGTATTTTTAAATCTTTTTAAACGTGGTCATGTGTATGAACTGAACCCTTGATATCATCTTTACATTCACTAAATGGGAGAGAAATTTCAGAAAGTTTCAAGTTACGTTGCGTTTTAAGAAGTTTATGTGTGTCAATAAAATAAAACATGTTACTATTTAAAAATAATTATAATGTACTAAGCAAATATACACAATAAACAATTGAAAGTTTCATTGAGTTTTATTAGCTTTGAAGTTTAATTTAAATGTTATTGTAGTAAAAATATGTAATGCAAACGTTTTCTGAAGGTTATTACAGATCGCTCTTACACGCAAATATAATTCTCAAATAGATATTTAACATTTACTATCTTCATGAAGATACTTTTTATATATATAACAAATAAGTTATAAAGGTTATATGTCGAATTAATTTGTCCATTTATTTTGAAAAATTTAGATGAAAATAAACACGAACGTTTTTTAAATTTCGGTTTTCAAGTATACCTTTACTCCTAATGATCCAATTTCAGCAACTATTCTGTTATTTTAAATAAATGGTATGTACCGGATTTTGTAGAAAAAACAAATATTCTTGCAGCTAAAACGATTTTCAGGTAAACCCCCCTTCCTAATGGTCCGATTTCCCTAGTTTTCAGGAAATATTTTTATTATTTTATTTTAATGGTATATACGGACTTTCTTGTGAGAAAGAAAATATTGGTGCCGATGGAGTATTTTTTTTTTAAATTTTGGGTTTTACATAATCCTCCCATTCCTAATAATTTGATTTCACTAATTTTCAGAAACTATTTTTCTTGTTTTACTTAAGTGATATATGCCGAGTTTCCTTTTAAAAAAAAAGTATATAGTGACCGCTAGAGCAATGTGTAATTTCACTGTAACCCCCAATCATTTTTCAGGTATATCTCCCTCCTAATGGCCCAGTTGTCCTTATTTTCGGAAACTACTTTTGTCAATTTATTTTTAAAAATATGCCGATTTTAGAAATTGCGGCTGCTAGAGCAAGTTTTACATTTTATTACAAATGTTGGTTTAGGCTTAACCAATCGTCCAATTTTTCTGGTTAACGAACTCCACGAATCTTTTGTTAATTGATGGTTATATGCCGAGTTTCGTGGAGAAAAACAAAAATTGCGACCGCTGGAATATTAATGGATAAACTTTTTCATTTTCATTTTAGGTGCAAAGTAAATAGGACCGATGTAGATTTGAAGAACCTTTTCAAAAATCGTTTTCATGGGTACAAACGCACTGGTTATATTCCTTGGGAATTCGTTAAAAGAAAATATGCTATCCGAAAAGTTAAATTTCTCTAATATTTAATAACTAATATGTTATCCAAACAATCTTCCTGTGGGCCCCTAGCCCTATTGGGAAAATTGTGGCACCGAAAGCTCCCTCAGGACTCACAAGTGGTTCGGGGCCTTTAGGTTGGTAAGCGTTAGTCTAGAGAATTCAGAAAAAAATTCATGTAGGTTATTTACATGATTAGAGGGTAATTTACTAAATAGTCAAAAAATTTAAAGCTACACGACTCATGTTGGACAAGAAGTTAAATCTGAGTGGAGCATATTAAAAGGTAAGAGTTTTTTTTATTCAAATCCGTGAGTATTAAATCAATGAAAAGAATATATGAAAAATAATTAGCCAGCATTTTGAAACAAAATTGGAACTTGTGAATAAAAATTTTAAACACAATATTTTTGGTATGATCATCATGTTTAAGTTGCAGAACTGTTTTACTAACTTGCCCATATTCATTCACCTTTTAACGCTAGGATTTATCTCGTATACGTATTCTTGATTTATAAGAACGGTTTAACAATCGTCGATAGTACCGCGACTGAACAACCTCGAGTGAGATGATGTGTTGCGAGCTTTGCTATCACTGCTGTCCGAACAAATGGGCGATGACTTATTTATAAAGGAAGAATTCCGTTGATTTAATAAATATTTGAAAGCACGCTGCTGAAAAAGGGGGCTAAACCTGTAAACAGTAGCAAAAGACTCCCCTCTTAATGTTACAATTCACGGATTGTGCTAAGCAAAAGTAGTTTTTAGAACAATATAACTCTATTGAAAGTATGGAAAACGAAGTAACTACCTGTACAGCGGTATATTATGACAGAGTAACTTTTTACACCGACCGGCTAATACTTGCATTTATCTTTCAAGTAGTCGATACGTGGATACGTAAATATTTCATTATAAAATATTAGCAAAATGCAGCTAAATTTTGGTTGTAATTAATTATCATCTCCTAAAAGTACCACAGTGAGATGTATTATATTTTTCATAGATTATATTAAAATGACGTATAAATAATAAAATATACAAGTGTATATCAATTTTTTTGTGCTGTATTAGGTGGGTTAAGGTGGGTTTTTGGAATAAAAAGTAGAATAAAAAGGTATATTTTTCCAAAATTGTACTTTAAAACTTCCTATAAATAATGGTGAGAATTCTGTAATAAAAATTTAAAATGTATAATCGATCGCATTTAGTGCAACATCGTTTAAATCGGTAATTATTATATTGTATGTAACATTAATAATATGAACAGTACAATTTTTCCTGTGTAAGTGAAAGAAATATGTTCTTTCAGTGCTTCCAGTATCATGTAAGTGTATCAGCTTATCGTTAATATGGCGTTTGGATTTATTTCCGTGACACCAGTTAAGTAAAAATTCAACAGGCGCACGGGTCCAATGCGTACATGCTTTTATGGTGCACTAAGTCTAATTGACTTATAAAAAATACTAGATTAGAATTTCACAATAAACTATAAAACTGGCATATATATATATATATATATATATTAAACAATGAGATAAAATAACATTAATTGATTACACCAAAATAAAAATTAATCACGTTAGGAATGATGCACGTACAGCTGGATTCAGTTATCTTATTTTCCTTCCTCCCCGGTTACCAGTCTTTTCAGATTTGAACAGTCTCACTTACGCCAAAAATTTACCTAATCTCTCCTCTCCTTCCTTGCCTGCCAGCTGAGGTATGCATTACCATCTCCCTCTGTTCGATCCCCTAAAGGAGTGCGGTAAAAAATTTAATGTACTTCCGTACTTTTACATTTAGTCAGTATATTGACCATGATTCCCCCTCCTTACAGATGGAGCTAATTCTCAGCTCGTAGTCAACGATTAGTTTACCGCCAACCCCTATTCTGAGTCACGGGGGGCACTGACTAGTGAATTTGGGCTCTTATTTTTATGTACTGCTCCATCTCCCATTCGAATCTTGGCTCCTATTGCACTTCCGGTAAAATCATCTCTCTGCATTGCGCAATTGTCTGCTGTCTATCCATATCCCTCAATAGGCTCTTAACTTTCCTCCATGCGTTCTTTCTAATCTCCAGACCCGCCATCATGGAGCCCAACCTTATTGTTTCCAGTCCCTTTGGATAAAAGTAAATATTTTTTTAAAGGGATTGCCAAGTTCTATTTTAAGGATACTTTATCTCAGTTTTAACGGTAAGGGCGAAAAATCCGAGTTGAATATTAACCTTTAAATGAAATTTCTTTCTGAAAGAAGCTTTAACACATTATAATTTATTGATTTTTCTGTTATGACTTTATCTCTGCACAAATGCATACTCCAGTTTTATATAATTATTTTACTATTTAACTGAATTTTTTTGAAAAAAATACACCTTAAATGAATAAGGGATATTGAATGAGATTATTAAATAAGGGAATAGGAAGAGCGACTTTTTTCGCTTAATTCCGCTCTAAATACTTAATATTCATATTTAATACGTTACCGAGCCACGCAACGGAATTTTATTTTATGGTATATGTGAAACATGATCCTTTGATATTTCAATTTGTATTTACCAACAATTAACTTAAATAATGTAAATTGAGATTGGCAGGTTTAAACAATGCAGCCAGAAATTTGAGCCGTGTTGTGCAAAATTTTAATTATAATATCATGACAAACATAGATTATGAGTTATTGATGAAACCATCGTCTTTTGTTATTACATGTTCTATAACTGCTGCTTTTCCGCTCAGAATTATTAATCTGTAGATTATTTAAAATTATTATTTTCAAAAATATACCTAAAAAAAGATATTAAGGTCAAAATTACCTGACGGATGTATGTCATTATCAATATTTGATGAAATCAAAGGTAGATAAAAATGCCAATTATTCGCATACAGAAATATCTTTCATATTTCACAGGCCCCATTCTCAACCTTTAGTAGACTTCACGTTGCAATAAACCTCACCATATATTTATAATGAGAATTATAAATAAAATGGCAAAATGCGAGATAAAAATTGAGAAGTTAATATAGAAAAATGTGATACAACGGAAGCAAAGTGAGACCTGCACTGAAGATTTCTGTTAGTTGGCATTTCAAGAGTGTGATGCTGAAAATGTTTTTTAATTTAAGACGCTAAATTTGATACCTTGGTGTCTGCTGATTAAAAAGAAAATTCACGATGGTTATAAGTCAAAATATCATAAATATATTGATTAGAGTTACCCCAAAACAGCTACGTGCTTTTATAATATACTTAATGTACATATTTCGTGGCACGCATACTTTGTTTATATATTGGTATCATTGTAAACGTACATATTGCAATACGTTCTGGATGGAATCGTTAAAATTGGTGTTAATAAACATATGAATGGAGGAAGAGGATAGCACATGTGTGGTAAGATATGACGCTATTGTATTGCAAGATTAATCTTGCTTTCACCTGCTACTTCTAGATGTGGAGATGAACAGACGTGTGTTAGTCCAGTAAGACCATCTTTGGATAGGATGCCGGTTATTAGTTCAGATATATAAACTAGGGATTAAATAAACTAATGTTATAATGAAATAATATGTATATCTTCTTTTATAACGATAGTTAACTTTTAATTGTTTTATTTTGATATTTAGTAGTTGATTGCGAAAAGGACATCAAGGATTAGAGAAGATTAAAAACTAAGTACACTCTCAATGTCGCGTTATTAATGCAAGGAATTCAGGAAGTGCTCTTTAAATTTCAATTAACTAGCGACATATTTTTTTTAGTAGCTGGAAAATCATCTAATAGCTTGAAATTAAGTTGTACATTTATATTAAGAAAAAAAGAGTTAATATTATTATAAAAGGTATGGAAATTTCTGTGTAGTGGAAAATACGGAGTGTGATGCTGGCTCTTAATTTACTGCCAAACTTGATGCCTTGGTGCCTGCTGGTTGAAAGAAATAGTTCATGGTAATATAAGTACAAATATCATACAATTATTCATTAGAATATCCTTCCGAAATAGCTACGTGTTATTAAAATATGATAAATTTGCATATATTAATTTGTGGATTTATATTACAAAAAAAAAAAGTAACGTTGCTATAAAAGAAGCCTAATTAAACAAACTTTGTCTCCACAAATGCTGCAGTTTTTAAACTAAAGGCTTAAAGGAACAAAATATATCCACCTTACCCTATTTCTAGTTTACTTGAATTTTATTATAAAGGAGAATAATAAACTCTTTATTTAAATGTTCTTAATGTTAAACTAAATGAATTTAAATATTTCCAAGACTGGTGGAAGTACGTTTTTTAATTCAAAAGTTAATTTTACAAAGAACTTTATTACTGCCCGGTACCCATTATACATTTTATGGAATTTCCACAACCCGTCTGCATAGAAAGTAGTTGTTCGAAATAAACTTTTGATACAATGACCTATCAAATGAATGGTTACGACTTAAACTTAAAAAAAAAAAACAATTTGCACGGTCCCCTATGGTCAAGACGGAGAACTTTTCAGCTCGCCTTCGTATATCTGAATATTGACACGATCCATTTCATTTCCCTTTCTTTCGCATAGAAAGTCATATTTTTTGTTTTATTTCTAATAGCAGCTTTTTCTTTCTGCCTTTACTTCATCTTTAATTCAACCGTAACCACCAAGAAGTTACTGTTATAGCAAAGATTTGTTTTCTTCATTCTAACACCTTTAATGCTTGCAATATTAAGATTCGCTCTGTTCAGAACCAGATCTCTGAGGGAACTTTAGACATCAACTGTGAGGAAAAAGAATGTCGATATTAAAGCTTTCAAAAGTATTTTCCTTCAACATATATTGGATACACGTTGTTATGATATAGGAACAAAAACATTGTTCATTACTTGACTTTGGAAAACAGTTTAAGGTTTAGGGCGATGCTAAACCAATATCTGATATACTTCACCTTATTGCATGTTAGGAATAACCAATACCGAAATCCGTAAACAAAGAAGAACAAACTTGCCTCGGAAAGTGGGGGAAACTGAGTGTTGGCGTAATGAAGGAATAAAGGGATGATGCTTTGCGGAGCCTAGAGAAATTCAGTGTGGTCGCGAAGCAAAGAATGCGCTAGTATTTTTAAAAAAATATATTGTAAACGAAAAAAGCCTTAAGAGTTGTGCAGGACTTTAATTAATATTAAAGTTTTCATATTGATCCGTTAAAGACAGCAATATCCAATAATGCTAAGTAAAGTTACATGTATGGCGCTCCATTCGATTGCATGGACAAAACGACACTTATATTCATAGTCTTAATGCTCAGGAAGTAAAATTGTAACGCTAGCAGATTCACTTAATTGCTGAACACGGGCTATGGGAAGCCAAGTATAGTTTTGTTCATTGGCTAAACGTACTGACATTAATATTTTGATATAAAAACAATTGAAAAGTTATATATTTACTCATTTTAGGAAATAGAAGATCAAAATTGCCCGTCTTTGTCGTTGACATCTTTTTGGTAGTCTCTAAAAATTCACCCATCATCGTTTTCGGAAAGATATGGAATTCAAGCTTAAAGTTCCTCAGAATGAAATGAAATTTGTTTTGTACAACCAGCTACAGATTAATACTAGAGAATCGAAAGTGTTGCATGTCTTAGTACTGTCTGTCCAACAGCCCAAGACTGTACTGTTGAGTTAAAAATAAGTGATATTGGTAACGTATCAACAAGAACTCAACTTTTACTCGAGTAAAAAGAAGGAAAAGCATTCACATTTTCCACAATACCGTCACTTTCCCAGAATTTAAATTCCATTATTTCAACATGTTTACGTTTGCAATTACTTTTTGTCACCAGCAAAATGCCATGGAAAGTTTTTGAAGGGGTAATTTTCTTGTTACTTTTCTCTAACCTTCTTTGCACATTAGATCAGAAAATCTCAATGAAGTTCAGGTCACATATGTATGGAAGCAGACAAATCAACAGGTTCCTAAAAAAAGGTTGCAAATATACATTCATTTTAAACAGCTTCTCTGTAGATGTTTAGCGAATTATGAAGCAATCTGTTATTGCGGTTGTACCCATGAAAAGATTCTTGAAAACTTTCTTCAAATCTCCATTGACCCTACTTTCTAGGCACCAAAAATGACGATGAAAAAATTATATATGCATATATATGTGTGGTGTTTTAACGCTCTAGTGTTTTTTCTTGAGGAAACCTGCATATAACCATCAATTAACAAAAGATTCACAGAGTTCATTAACCAGCAAAATTGGATGATAGGGGTGGGGTTAACCTAAAGCGAAAATATTTGAAAATCGCTCTAGCAGCCACAATTTTGAAATTAGTATGATCAGTTTGACTTTGTACTTGCTATGCCCTCCCCCTCGATTGACAGTAACGATTCACTTGCGAATTGTGAGTACTATAGGAGCAAGTGAGCAGATACGCAGAGTTAGTGGCACTCTGAAACGAATAAAACGCATGTGATTGTAGCCCATTATCTCCTCATAGACGAAGTGAAGGAAGAACGTGTCAATCGTGTAGCAAAGAGAATAGCTACAGCTTTCCTCAAGCTAAAGAAAGGCACTGCTGACACCAGAGCGTGTGATCGTGGCCGTGGCAAGCTGAAGTATAAAGACTAACCAGCTACTGGTCATCTAAGAAGCATCTGACATGAAAAATGTCATATATTACACTTTTCCTTTACACATCAACAGACCTGAAGCCAGAACATTGAAGTCCCCCACAGGGACAGACTCTTGGTGTTTCTATAATAGGAGCACAGCTCTCGGTGAGACTCCGCAGATCCTTGTAAGATGTCTGTTCATTTGATGATAGTATGGTTAGGAGAATTCTCCTCATCTACCATTGACTAGCTTGCACTAAACTAGGCATGGTACGCACGTGGAGGGACACAAAATTCAAATAAAAGCGTTCATTCACTCACTTGGAAAAACTGTCGCTAAGAACATTTTACATCTAAGAAGCGGCTATAAATTGGAGCATCAATATGGACTGTTTCTGCTTTTAATATGGGATGTTCAGCTGCTCAGGAGCTGAGATCTGTTATAAGGAGCGAGAAATATTCGTATCTGCTACTCGACTCTACGAGAGCAGGTCAGCTGACATAAGCAGAAAAAGACCTGCAGGTGGTAAAAGTAGCACAACAACACAGAAGAACACAAAGGGAAGTACAGACACACTTAACTATAACTAAAGAGGGTTATGATATGTAAAGCATTTACTTTTGTATAAAACTGCATTTTTCTCAAAATTTCATTTTCACACATTCAAAATGTCCCATGCGTCTCAGTCTTTGTTTAAATGTAATTGAAATTTCCTAGAATGTGCAGAAGTATCTAATGTATTATTCTATAAAATAAAATACATGCTAACAAGAATAATAATTAAAAAACACTTCTATGAAAAATTTTAATTTTATAAATGAAAAACTCTTATGGATTAAAAATAATTACAGTCCACTCATTAAATTTATTTAAAATATATTTCTATACAATGTTTGTATGTGGTTCAAAGCTCCGTTTGCAAAAATGCCAACCAATTTTCTCTATTCATGAGCCGCGTGAGGCATTATGATTATCTGACATATTTACGTAATAAAATTTATGAAATAATTTATAGCTCGCAAAATGTTTATCCTATCTTATTAAATTTGGTATACATACTGATTTAACAGCAATGCAATCATAGTAAAATTTTCAGATGAAATACATACAAAAATTTTCGAATTTTGAAAATTCAATCCTAGAGTCCCTTATGTAGAAATAATTTCACAGAAAGACAGTTATATATTCATAGAAAATTTTGTAGTGTCATAAAAATGTATTTGACTTTCATTTTATATCAAATTTACATAATGACATAGGAGAGGGAAAGTAGTAATATGTTATCTTTATTGTTATAAAATTCTATATACACATTCCAAATGTATTTTATACATGTGTCGTAAGCCGTACATGCTTAAGTATGATTCACATTTAGAAAGAGGAACAAATAACAATATAATAAAAGTATAATAAGCATTAAAATGAGATGAACGATATTTGCAGATACATAAATGGAAACATATTACATATTATTTATAATTACACTACTTATTGGTTCTAACCAGAAAATAAAGTGCTTTTATTTTCGCATATCCTTTTGAATGGTCAACAGAAAAAATGCTTAGCAATGGTATTATATACTTCAGTAAAGCAAGCAATAAAACACTCTACTTTTCTAAAATTGATTCAGAACTCTTAAATTGGTTCATAATTAATAATAAAATATATTACTTTTAATTATTATTGATGCTTAGTTAAAATTTATGTAAAGAGACCGTCAAATAAAACTATTTTATTTAGGGATAAATTAGCTCTAATAAAATTGGTGATTTTTCAGTCGTTATTTTGTATTATCAAGTGCGATTCTAGTGGATTTCAAGCATCGTTATAGTGGGAACAAATGTTTATATGTTGGCAGCACGGCTTACCTGCTTCATGATTATTAGCTGTGTAAAGTATGTAGATAAACGAGATTGCTTCGCTGAGAAACAGTCAAACTGTTGTAACGGAGAAGGCTCGTTAAGGGTAGAAGTTGAAGTTTGGAGAGTATCTGCGTATGACAGAAGAGGAACAACACGTTAAAGTCCAGTACTTCCATATAGATGACAACCATGTCGCAGTTTATTTCACCAACTACAGAAACAACTCCGTCAACGTGATCGATAGATACCTCCGTTCGTCCAAGTGGTTTTTAGTGCTCTAACCGAGAATGCTCACATGAACAGCTGTTATGTATCAACTACAAATAAACCGGTGAGAGAGAGCACAGAACTATAAACTGAACCCTTTACTGGCACCAGACGACGTTTCAATTAGAGCTTACGAGCCCTTGCTCAAACCCTACTATCATTGATAGGGCAACCCGGTATTTAAATCCGGGAAATATGCGATCTATGCTGGTTTTTCCACAGTCCATTTAAAACATAACCCTAGTAATGATGGAGAAATCTGTGGAAGCATTCTTTGTGGAGTAACATCTGACAGAGCTTGCAAACGTACCGTGTTTCAATTTTTTGCTTGTGAGAAGTGCAGAAATGGCATCTTCTTCTACCCTGTCAAACAGTTCCTACGACCCACTCACTGAAATATAAATATAATATGTATGTTATAAGCCTAATTATCATATTTTGTGCATTCTAATTAGATATTATGTAGATGCGTGATGTGTAAAATATTAATTGTATGTCATCAAAAGAGAAAGTTCTCTGATGTAACTGCTTACGGTAGTCAAGCCAGAAACGGGCAAGGAGGCAGTAAATCTCTATACAAAAGAAAGGGACAAGTACTATGCCATTTTTAAAGGACCTTCCGTTGGCGAGGGTTAATAAAGTCCAGGAGAATGAACTCACCAGCCGTTTGTACTGTTAACTTTGAACCAACCAATAACCATTTTAAATTTTCAAATAGTACCGGATGGCATGCATTGGCAGGTGAATTTAAACCAGCCAATAGCAGATGTATATTTTGAATTTTTAAATAAAGGGCTAAGGATTCTCGCGTGCTTATATAACCCCCTGTTGCTTAGTGAAGCTAATTTATAATTAATTTAAATCGAATATATAGGCAGGTGTTTGCTGCGCTGGGGCACCAGTTCACATATTCTATTCAGATAGATTCGGTTAAGATAGTCCGATAATCTCCGCTAAGACACAGCAGCTAAATATATGTTCGACGTAGCTAAATTCTATCGTATGCAGAACACCAGAGGACGGGAAAGATCTTGCGAGGAATAAATTAGCATATAAAATATGTCTCATCACGGGATTATTAACACAGTTAATATGCTCTCCCAGTCCTGTTGACAAAATAGTGGAACAAACCCGAGATATTATCGTCAAGAACAACAACACCAAGGCGATCAATAGTCAATAATACGCTGCTACAAAATATGAAGAGCATCAACTAAATCGCTTCATAATTGGCAACCAACCGATCTCCATCGCAAAACCGCTTCATTTGTTGCTTTCGGGGGCAGATGTATATGAACATAGTCCTAATGTCTTTCCTTCAAGGAATTATTGCTTCATCTAAAGACAGTTTTCGACTTGGCATATATAGGTGTTTGAAACTTTTCTTAAAACAGCTGAATTTTTAAAAAAGTTTGTTTATTGTTTAAAGTATATAATTATTTAAATATAACTCCCTCCAATGTGCTCAAATCTATTGTAACTCATAGCATTTCTACAAAACCAGAGTATCTAAAAATAGATCCGTAGACATGTAATAGGTTTTTTTACCTCCAAATTAGAATACTTTAAAAATGCATATTCAATATTCACATGTATAATATTTAAAAAAAAATATATATAAAACAATTTCCTCACATAACATTACAAAGAAACTGTACTGTTATTTCTGGTTTTGTTTTACTCCTGGGTTTCCAGTATAAGGTGATGAGATGAATATCTTTCGATCCAAATGCTTGTTCCTTCATCATTTTTATCATCACTTTCTTCGGCACAATCACTAGGTAAAGGATGCACAGTTTCATTTTGTCTAACTCTAACCACCGAATCATAATTATAACCGTCACAAAACTATCATTAGAAACGTCAGATAAAGTGCCAGAATAATTCTACAACATTTATCTCATGTTTCTAATGCTAAACATCTACAAAAGTTTCTTAACTTCCTTTGCTCTGTAATCATCTTCTGTTTTATTCTATATTGACTGCAAACTGTAACTTATCTTTCACTTAATATTAACTTTTAAACCTAGTATAGTTCATCTGTGCAGCTTTAAGTCTCCTTCTGTGATATAAGCAAACTAGTCTAAGTTTCGCCAATACATTATTATAGCCTCTGTTTGACCTTTGTGATTTTTTATTTTTTCTTGTACAAACGATGACTTCACGCCTGCACAGAAAGTGGGGAATGATATTTTGAATAATCGTTGAATATCTTTTCACAGATTGGTGTAATAAAATAGTTACGTATAAAGCTTTTCTTACTCCACTTTCGTAGTTATTCCAAAGCAGTTTTGCTGTATAACCTAAAACTAAGGCGTTTATGAACCGAGATCGCATATCTCAAATTTATATATTTGTTCTTCTCCACCATCCCTGAAAGTTTGCATCACCAGTTTTTCTCGTATGGCTATTGCAGCGCAGGCGTGCTCTAGAATGTTTATTCCAATGTAGTACACGTGATACAGCGCTTCATGACTAGGGCAAAAGTAACAAAATCACAGGATATTTTGTTTTTATTCATAGATTCTATAGTATATCATTAACACTGCTTATGTCGATGTTGGTTGATATTATATTCAATAATAGTTTAAATATGGTGTTTTATTTACAATGTTCTTCTTTGTCACAGTAGTATTTTCTATAATTTGTTATAGGAATACATAAATTAATTTTCCTATGGAGAACTTCAGAGTGATAACACTCAAAATTCTTTCGTTTAATTTTTATTTCTCTTTGAACGCTAAGAATATACTAAGTTTATTTGAGCTATGAACCGCATACCCTGCTGCTTACTGGAGCAGTGTGGTTGCCGCAACCGAAAAAGTCGCCGCGCGTATATATGTATGATATGTTTACTGAAAGCATAAACTGCTTTTGTATTTAAAACTGATAATAAACACTAAATTTGAGTTGTAAGAGATATTGAAAATGATGCCCTTCAGCGACATACGTTGTTGTTTTTGTTTTAATTGTTTATTTAAGGACGCTCTTTAACATCTCAGATCATCAGCGCCCCATTCTATTCAGGGCATGAAAGACCGACAAATTTTGCTCAGAGACCTTTCAGGCTTGAGGTTCCGTGCCGTAAATGTACGACACGGGACCCACGGCTTTACTTACGTTCCGAAGAAAGCCATATTTAGAATTTTTACGCCCGAAAAAATCCTTCGATCCTGGCCGGGTTGAACCCGCGATCTTGGGTTCAGAAGGCAAGTATGGTTACCACTACACCACCAGGACCGACAGTACGTTATCTGCATCACTTAGGATTAAGTCTTGGTTTTATTTAACCTTTCTTCCGTAAGAACACGGTGGCTTGGAACACGCTTCTTGTCTTTTATAGATTCTGTCTGCATAAATTTTTAATATGTTGGCGAACAATTTCCCTATCTGGAGCACGATTTTTTTTGCTATCAATTATCTGCAGGGAACCGTTTGCATTCTGCAAGATTCTACTCCGTATTTATGTAACAGCATAACTAACGAAGAAAAATTAGCAAATAAGCTGCACACAATAAAAGCATCGAGTACACGAAGCCATAATCACACAGTGGCAAAGCCACCCTGAAACTAACTACAGGATGCTAATTGCACTAGCATTATACGGCTTTATGTTTGAGGAGAGGTACCAAAAAGGGGGCGGGGTTAGGAAAACAGATTATCACATAGTTTAGGAAACCATCTCAAAATAAGCTGGGACAGGGAAATGTATAGGTATACTCCATGAGTTCTCAAAATAGATCGGGTCTAGCGTGGATTAAATTGGAAGGTCTGGAAGGCTACTAAAATAACAAATGAGGCAGGTCAGAGAATATGTGTACTTTTTGTGCAAATTCTAAGTAATGTACGTCCAGGCACCAAACAGTGGAGGTTGACTGCGTATGGAGCTAAGTTTGCTAAGTCGAATAGGGATAGGTTAGCAAGTTGGCATCTATTTGCACAGGGAGACAAATGGCCGGAGCTGGTTCTTTTCTATGCAAAGTGCCTGAAATTATCAGCGCTTTGTTGGAGTAGATGGGCTGTTTCTGTCTGAATGTGTGTGTGTGTGTGCATTAGTGCGCGCACATATATTTAAGTATCTGTATAGTGAATAGTATGTATGGTTGAAAGGCCCATGCGAAGGATGCTGTATAAATAATATTTGTAAATACTGAACAATAAATACCATTACTACCACAACTACTACTACTATTACTGATGATATTGCTTCTGCTATGAATTTGACGACTGGCTTCTCTCATTACGGAGCCGTGCTTTGCCGGCCCGTAAATAAAATAACCGTATTGTATATTTCTCGTGTATATGACGGCTATATTTTTATGCTTAAATTTAGCTAATAATTTTCTCCAGTTGTAGCTAGAACGCCAATATCGGACAAACTGATGCCATTGTTATTGATATGTTTACCAAAAGGAAACCGTTACATTATAGCTACTAAAGTATTGCAATTGCTTAGAGCTTTCGCAGAATTAACTCAAATTATAACTGGAAAATCACGGCATTGATTTAAACTGCAGTGAAAACCTCGCTCATTTTGCATCTCTCCCCTCAGGATTAACGAATTCTGTTCAGGTATTTAAATTAAGAGGCACACATGGTGTGTTTTTGTTCAATATTTTTTTTAGAGTATTCCATATTTAAATAATGACAAAGTAGAGAATCAAAGCGTGAATGTTAAAATTATGTTAGGGACGTATACATAAAATTA
Source organism: Metallyticus violacea (assembly GCA_030762175.1). NCBI lineage: Eukaryota > Metazoa > Arthropoda > Insecta > Mantodea > Metallyticidae > Metallyticus > Metallyticus violacea. The sequence goes on from CM060834.1 coordinate 73,764,876, forward strand.
ATTTTGAACTCAATATAAACACGTTTATTTTCATTACTGTATCAACGTAGCTATGTATCACACACACACACACACACACACACACACACACACACACAAAGCATTAATTACAGCTATCATTGTCAGTGCTATGACAAGTGATCTATTCACAAGAACTGTATGAAAACATTAACCTTTTGCTTGTTGCTATTATATAAATGCTCAAAATATTTACTTTTTGTGTACAGTATCTACAATTAGATGCACGCACTTTATTTATACAGGTTGCGCTTATTTTCTATTGGGAAACATTTGATGTAGTGACGCTGGTTCCTTTTATTCTCTCCTACGTGTTAGCAAATATACAGTGAGATATGTTATTTATTAGTTTATTTATTCATTCGCTCATTCATTGATTATTTGGGCTGGCTGCTGCTGATGCGCATGTTGAGATTATGTGCTGTATGCCCCTCGGAACTGCCAAAAATGCAACTAAAAGTTCTGCGTTATATTTAGGTCTAATTCTCCATTTTTTTTTTTTGTTTTTGTTTTTTTTTTGTTTTTGTTTTTGTTTTATATAGAAACAATCACATTGCACACGATTTCGGTCCAATCACGGGATTATTACGCTGACCACTATAATACTGAATTTGCAAAACAAAACTGTTCGAACCTAAAGGTCTATTTGCTAATATTTTGTGTAACGTATGTTTAAAAATGGAATTGGGAAACATTGCGTTTCTTTCAGCATGGAAGTTAAATACGAACAACAGACTGTATCTATAGAACTAAATATTGGGATATTGACTGACGTTTAAACCCAGTAAAACTAAAGATTGAATAACTGTGTATGCAATTTATATAATGCGATGTATCTAGGTATTTACAGTTTTTATTTTGAGTCATATTTTGTAAATAAAGTTTGCGTAAAACTAAAACGATCACTGAGATATTTTTCAGCCACCTAGAGTTTTATTTTTGCTTTTATATATAATCTAAATGCCAAAATTCTATGTAATAAATAAAACGAAAATGTGTAATGTGTTTTAACTTTAACAACTATTTAATAAAAAAACACAATCTCAATTTTCATATCATTGCATAGATTGTAATAAAAGATAAACGTTTGTAATAAAAAACGGTCCCTTTCCAATTTCTGTGGTAAATTGAAGCATGTTTACTTGTATTTTACTTTCGAGATTATTTATAATGTAAAATTAATTTTCTCAGCTCTGAGTTAACGAAAGGGATTAGTTGCAACGGAATGTCAACAAACCAAAGATTTTTTTTACCTAATATTGTGTTGATAGTGCTATAGAACTGTAGGGGTTTGAGAACGCTAAACAGAGTAGATATATAAAAGCACAAAAATGGTAGTAAGAAATGCAAAAATAGACATAGGCGCACATAGTGTACGTAAATCCTTGGTGCAACTGCTAGTTCCTGTGCTCTCGGGTACAGAACTTACCAACTAAATAGTATAGCCACATGTTTATAGAAAAAAAACTGCTACTGTAAATCTATATATTTGTTATGTTTATTGGCAGATTTTTTGATACCGAGTCTCTTTCTATCTTTGTTAAACTTGTATACATATAAATACATACATACATACATACATACATACATACATACATACATACATACATACATACATACATGCATACATATACACATACATACATACATACATACATACATACATACACAGTGTTCAGGCTAAAACTATCCCACACGCATGGTGTTTTGATTCCCATCGGCTGCCAGTGGCGCTCTCCACTCTTTCCTATATAAGTCTCCCCTTTGTCCTTGAACGTCGCTTCGAAGCACTGCAGTAGTTAAGCTTCGCTAAGTTGGGACAGTTGTCTCTAGAGCAGCGCATTTTCGTGTGTAAATATTATCATAAGAGTCAGCTCGTCGTATTTCGAGCAGAATTTCATTTGCACTTCGCTGGCCAATTGTATTCCTCCAGAAAAGCAATTTAAGATTGACGAATAAATTTGATTCTACTGGTTCACTGAACAACAAAACCGCGAAAATGAACAGTTTTAATAGAGAATAAACTAGGCGAAATTTGTGTAAATCCTGGATGTTCGCCAACAAAATCATTCCCAAAATTAGCACAACAAGTGGAGGTTTCAGGGGCTCCTGCAAATAAAGCAATAAAGGTATTAAACCTCAAACCTTACAAGTGCATGCGTGTCTATTGTTTAAAACAAGGCGACCCAGTAGAGTTTGTTATTGTGAGTGATTTTTTTTTTCATCTGTTAATGAAGGTTTAATGGACCCAACGCCTCTGTTCTTTTTAGATGATGCCTGGTTTCACCTGAACGGCCGTGTGAACAATCAAAACATTTTATGCTCTACTGCTGTACGGAAAATCCTCACCGTGTACAGGAAACCCTCTGTATGATAGGAAAGTTGGAGTTTGGTGTACTGTTAGCTCAAAGCGTATTATCGATCCGATTTTTTACGATATGACAATAGATGCTGAGAGGTACAGAAAGGACATTTTGACCCTATTTTTCAGTAGCTTACAGAAAGAGAAACATAAAGGTGGTCTCAACAGAATTCTACAACTGTTCATATAGCAGCGGTGTCTATGAATAAAATTAAGGAAGAATTTGAAGATAGATTGATTAGTGCTGGTATATGGTCTTCTTGCTCACCAGATTTAACAGTGTGTTATTTTACCTGTGGGGTTGCTCGAAGGATAGAGTTTATAAAACACACACACACACACACACACACACACACACACACACACACACACACATTGGAGGAACTAAAGGAAAATCTCCCAAATGAAATCAGATACATTATAGTGGCCGAACTTACATATCAATCAGAATGTATTTTACAGATACAATGCCTGTTTAGCGGAAGGACTCTTCTGTGAGGTAAGATTTAATATACATTGTAGAAGCGAAGTTGAAGTAATTTTTTGGGCGACTGGGAGAACACCGCGTGTGCAGGATAGTGTTTACTGATGGCCCTATATGTATGTATGTATGTATGTATGTATGTATGTATGTATGTATATACAGGGTTTTGTATATATAAACTTCGAAGGCAGATAATTGCCATCTAAATAAAAAAAATGGAACGGATAATAGGTTTTGAAGTAAATAATAAACAAATTATGCTATTTAACAAAGTGAAAGATCTGCACCAGCAGTAATTCAACCCCTTTGAAGAAGAAAAGACAACATTTTTTAACTCGAGTAGTCAATTAATCGGGACCAAATTGAAAAATTGCTCTTTAGAACGAATATTATGCACCTTTTCTTTTCCCTCGTTCCATTCATTCACTAAGAGTGTGTGTGGGGGGGATACCGAAAGAGATTATACATTCTATATTATTACATACCAGTGATATTTTATGCAATATTACAGCTATATTGTTTTTAATGTTTTTTATTTTCAAGAGTTGAAATGTAGAAACTTAAAAATATGATTATGGGTTCTTCTAATATTCATTCATTTTGTAAGATAATTGTTCATTCCAATGCTACTCCTCTGGCTCATTTATATTTGAAATAAAGTTTACTTCATGGAAGAAGAATCCTGAAATATATAAAGGCCGAGTGTGTAGTTTCAGGTTCTGCGTTGTTGTAGCATATCTTATAAGAAGAAGTATGTCGAGTAAAGAGTAATTATGATATATTTGCAAATGAAGGGAATGTTTTTTGAAATGCATAAAAATATATCAGCAACTTTAGAGCAGCGTGATATAGTAAGTATATGATAACATTGAGTTAAATGTCAAAATGAGAATGGGGGTGGTGCTTGAAAATTTTTCACACTAGAAAAACTCAAAATAAGAGCTATATAGGAGAGACATACCTTATTGTTTAGTATATATAACTAAAGAATTATAAATGAAAATGATTAACTGGAATATTAAAGTGTACTCAGAAATAATAGAGTCAACATATGTTTGTTTTTGTAAGACATTTTCGATGGAAAACACAAATATCTTGACAGATATGTTACTCTGCATGAATCATTGGTCTATAACAACGATCGAAAAAATAAAATGCATAATAGTGAATGTAAAAATAGGGGTCTCCAACCTATAATAAATTCAGAGTGTAAAAATCAACATATATGTTCATGTTATCTGTTGACTGTTCATGAGTCATTATTATGCATGTATACATTTAATGCATAACTTGAGAAACAAAGAGTAAAGTGATATTTCTTCAGGACTTTATTATTGCAACGATTGCAATTGATAAATCAAGTGTTCGAATTGCTGGAACGTCCGCTTACTACCCAGATCTTCAAGCTATTGCCCAAACTAAAAGAATGTCTTTAAAGAAAGAAATGTGAAGACTGCAAGCCAGTAGTTTACAGATGCTGGACAACCTTTCCAAGCAGACTGTAGAAACGATATATCGCATCAGTTTTCAAGGACAGTGTATGTTGAAAACTGAGGTACAAATACAAAAAAGTATTACACTAAACGGCTACAAACTGATAAGGACGAACTTTAGATAAACCAGTTCGTTCTTAACATTACTGGGTGTTTGATGTGCTTCTCCTGTTAATTTAGGATCAATATATAGTTATTCATGCGTGGAAATTCATTTGTTTTCGAATATTCTTTTATCCACTAATCTGTTGACTTATATCCACGAATATAAGTCATGACGACATTCAAATCCCTTACCTGCCCTGCTCTCACTAGAATCTTCTTTAAATATTTCCTTATCTAATTTATGTTCAGCAATTCATGCAAGCCAATTAAGAAGATGCCCAGGAGTTATTCACCGGTTAGCTAAAGTATGGTTCAAACTGGAAGAATTTAGAAAATATGAAATGCATTAAGGTATGCCCTTTTCTAGAAACTATAATTTTTTATATAAGAAAGACCAGTATTATGAAGCATTGGTCAAATTGAAGGCTGACCAATATTACGAAACATAACCCTTATATTTGAAGAAAAATTTTACTCCTGAATTTAATGTATGTATACGACCTTCTACACGAGAAATAAAACGTATATACATCATTTACACATTTAAAACAAAAATCTGCACATACTATCAGAAATTCTAATATTTTATGAAAATGAAGTTCATTGTAAATCTGAGAAAATGTTTTCCAATAATAAAATATTTATATTAAAAGTATGTATATATAAAACAACAGTCTTATAAAATTGTTATTTGTGAGTACACTTTATATGTACTTGGGAATGATTGTAAACACATTTTATTTAATTGTGTTAATATTTGTCTAACTTGACTAGTTCTAAATTGACATATCTGTGTGACACTTATAAGCATCAAATAAGATGAACTAATTTGAAAATGAAGAATCCGATTTAAAAATACGCCCTACACACAACTTTTGTATAACAACATTTTCTGTATAAAATTAACTAAATTTTTATAATTATACTGGTGTTTTACTCTTACAGTGTCAGAACCTTTAGCAGAGTTTGACTTGCTGTACTGCATAAAAATATTTTGGGTACAAAGACTAATGGCATTTTGAAAGTACTTACGCTTATTTCAAGTGCTTGGTTCTATTGTACTACTTGAAATTTGAAAGCTTCTTTCACATACAAAGGCAGGGAAAATGACTTAGCGTAGTCATTAGCAAATGCTCTAAAAGAGTTTTGAACGGAAGCACAAGGTTTGGAATATTAATGTTCGCACGGGGAACTTAATCCTTCTGATTGTTAATCTGGCGCTGTGTGAGACTCCCTCCAGAAGACAGAATGCTGAATCGATAAAGTGGCTAAGGAAGAAGGACAATGCTCCTCATGATTGCAAACCTTAACGCAGGTTTCAGATAATTCTGTTAAGAGACCGTCTGATACCAGCCAGCGTTTCCTTACATCCTTTCGGTTACTCCGTTTCTATTGGACTTCTAATGAACCTAAAAAGAGTCAGGCACGTTGTCTCCTTGGTTTGACAGCATTACACTTTCATATCTGCTTACATATAGTCACTTCTTTCTTTCCTTCATCTATTTTTTAAATTGCTGTGTATGTTACTCTTCCTTTGTTTTGTTTTAAAAATTCATAGTCAAGTTTATTTATCTACCTTTATTTCATCCAGCAATTTTTGTTCTCCATGTGGTTCTTTGATGCTTATATTGTACCTTTTCTCTTATTATTACTGTATTAACCACCTCATTAAGGATCACATTTAGCAAACATGATTAAACCATTAAAAATGAATGTGTCTAACTATTGAAACACAATATAATTAAACAAATGGAATCCAAATTACTGTTTAATACTTATTCAGATAAATTAGGAATAAATTACTAGTTTTGAGACAGAAATTTTGTGAAAGTAAAGAATTCGTTAAGAATTAAATAGATTGCTATTAAAACTTTTATTAAGTTTAAAGTTGAAGTTTTCATTTCGAATTGCTGCTTCCTTTGCTTGCCTTATTTTCACATATCTTCCGCTTATTATCCCTACTGTGTGACTAGGGAAATAGTATGCAAAATTATAGGCAAATGGTCACCTCTTTCGTCTGGTGGTTAGCTTTACTGAATTCTGAACGGAGGCCCGGGTTCGATTGCTTAGGAATTGTTAAGTTAGAGGTCTGGAATGAGGTCCATCCAGCCTCATGAGGATAATAAGAAAGCTTTGTAATGGGGAGGTGTCGTTCTTCGGTCTATGCAGCCGCGTGATAGGCACCAGCAGGGTGCCCCGGCATGTTTAATACATGCCACCTGCAATACTGACTGCCCTGTATTAATGAAAGAGATAGGGGAAGCAGAGGTCGCTGCGGCAGACAAAGGCTCACTATGGACTGTAGCGCCAATGAAAAGAAGAATATAGGCAAACGTAGCACCGTGGACGTCAAACCCCTCACTTTTAGTTTGCGAAACAATAAATGATAAATTACAGGTTTGTAGAATAAAAATGATTGGTTCTAACCACCTGTGCATCATATCCTCCTACAAGCACCGAACCATGAACATCTCATCTGATTCTACATACCCTCCCCAGATCTCCCTAAGATTTCTGTACCCTGATTTATTTTTTAAGAGGCGACTCGTCTAATGCTACGAATATTTATGATGCAAGATTCTAGTTTAACCATTAACTATACAGAGGTAAGAAGTGGTAGTAGTAGTAGTGAGTGGTGTGGGTAGTAGTAGTAGTAGCATTAATTATTAAAAATACATTGGTTACAAATCTAGCTCATCCATGTCTCATGGGTCCTGGGACAGTACATGCTTTCCCAATACACTAAGTAATACACAAACTTACTCAAAGCAATATTTAACTCTTAAGAGAAAATCAGTATATATGATATTGAAATAAATAAATGAAAAATTATATAATAGAATAAATTCTAAATACGTAAACAAAATAAGCAGAAAAGAAATTAATACAAAAGTAAATCACTTACAATCCCATATATATACAAATAATTCCCAAAATATAGTGACTCATGTTCCCTACCACGTACCGGTTGTCTGCCTCTTAATATCTGAGCTGCCTCACTTTTTAAAATGTTACCTACTCCCTCTTCCTCCTTCCTATATGCCAGTAAAGTCCTCCCCTCTCTCCCGGTAACAAATGGAGCCTATGGATAGCTCTTTCTCCATTCTTCTGTTCTCTTGCAGTATGCGAAAATATGTTCCCAAGAAATTCCCAAAATGTAATGACTCCTGTTTCCCTACCACCTCTTAATATCTGTCTGCCTCTTAATATCTGAGCTACCTCACTATTTTAAAAGTTTATCTACTCCCTCTCCCCCCTTTCCTATCTGCCAATAAAATCCAGCACTGCCCCTGCCCTCTCTTCCGGTAACAAACGGAGCCTATAGATATCTCTTTCCGCATTCTTCCGTCCCCTTGCAGTACGTCAGAATACGTTCCCAAGATTCTTTCTCCGCAAATATAGGGCAGATTCTCGTATCCTCTCTGTCTGTTACTTTAGTCACGCGTTTAACCTAAATCTAGCGAGCCCTGGTACAAAAGAATGCGACCTTGGGCCGGGATAAAAGGATTCTATATCAGATTGAATGCGTTCTAATTCCCTTCAAAGTAGGCCCCTTGTAAGTCCACACACACTTTGTCGCCGGAGAGCTTCTTTAGGAATGATGTGCAGCTGTGTCGTCACATTTTTCATTGTCCTAGCGGTTCTCGAAACTGGATCCTTTTAGCATGTTTTCAATCCTCAGGAACAGCCAGAAATCAAAGAAGCCTTGTCAGGCTAATAGGGAGCCTGATAAACTTGCATAATGCTCTACGTGGCCATGATAACCTGTATCAGATGTAGTAAATGAACTGAAGCGTTATTATAGTGAAGTCTCCAGTTCTTGCGGCCAACTGCTCAGTCTCTTGTGTCGAACTGCATCAAGACCACGATCGTGAACTTTTCGGTAGTTTCTTATTGATGGTCTCAATTTCTGGTGCGTATTAATGATGCGCAATGACCTGGTAGTCGAAAAAAGAAACCAGCATGACCTTCACTTTGATCCGAACTTGTCGTGCTTTCTTCGGCCTTGGGAAACTTGTGTGCTTCCATTGTGAAAGCCTGCTTAATCTTTAGGATGATCTTTAGGATGCCCTGGTTCTTGACAGAACTTGAAGCAAACTTCATGCGACAAACCCCTGTTTTCCCGTTGGCTCTGGAGCACCTACTAACGTTAACAGGGGAAAAACCTTCTACTTCTAACTGCAGTTGTCACATCTCCAGCGCCATTGGTTACCATGAACAAAATAAGGGCGGATTCTTTTTGTACACGCCTCGTATATAAAATGTTCCTTCACACTAGTTGTGTGTAGGACATAAGGTAGTAGTTAAACTAAAAGGGAGTCATAAGCACTCGTAGAATTACAAGTCGCCTTTTAAGGATCACTTCTCTCATAGTAAAGAATGCTTAGGGAGGTTTCCGGGATATGTAAATTCAGATGATAGAAGTTAATGGCTCTGTGCGTGGAGGAGGGCACGGTAGCTCAGTTGGTTAGAGCGTCATCCCGAAAGGTTTAATATTTGTTTTCAATCCTGGCCATGACCCTAATTTTCAAGTCTGATTCTTCAACATTTAAATGGAGTAGTATTAGTCCAGACAAAGAGGTGGACTTGGCAGCTCAGCTGTCTAGAGAAAGTAAGTCAAGAGAATAAGACCGACGTAAGCAGTGGTGATGGAATCAAGCGCATCCAATTTTAGGTCCACGCCAAGGGGAAGCAGAGTGTAGTGAATCTGATATTGGCGGAGGTGCGCAGGGCCGCACTTAATGTGCCAGTTAACAGTGAGCGAATGCTTTGGAACAAGCGTAAACTTGATATCTTTAGACACATTTCTGATTTGCAATATGTGGAAGAAAACTTTAATAAGTGAAGGAAGCAGAGAAAGCCTGAAATTAATGGGTTATTTTAAGTGGTAATTCGGGAGTGATATTTGTGCATATGTATAAATCCCTTGCAAATTCCAAATTTTACAACTCAGAACTCTTTCAAAAGTGGAAATTGAACTATAAAAGATGAAAATGGAATATCTTTTGATGGGATCCATGTTATTGGGGACTTGAGTGCGAGATAAAAAGTTGGAAATTAAAGAATAGGGTTTTTGGATGAAGTAGGTAGTGAGGATTAATACAGAGTGTGGGTTAGGCACTGTAAAAATAGAGTAGTAAATGAGGAGCTTAAGTTAATTCATTTTTGTTAGAATGTTGTTTAAGGTTTTATAATAATTAATCGGCCAACGTTGTTTTGCATTGAAGCAGAAAAGAGTATGTCAAGTTTATTTATTAATTATGATTGATGAACTCTAGGAAAATTGGAACAGAGTATGACTTTAAAAGAGAGCAATAATGCAAAGAATAAATAAGGAAAAGAATTGCCTAAACATCTGTCTTCTGGAAATCCGAGTGGTGGCCGAGGTAGTTAAGGCGCAGACTTCGTGAGCGGGAGGTTTGAGATTCGATTCCCACTAGGCTGTCCTCCCTGACTTGGTTTCTTCCAGGTTTTCCTCACTCCTCATAAATGGCAAATGCCGGGAAGTACCCTAAAACTTAGGTATGGAACACTTCCTTCTTTAAAAAAAAAAATCCTTTCGCAGTTAACCATTTAATGCCATAATCATCAGTGTCCACTACCTGCAATAAAAAGGACGTTAAGCAATATTTAAAACTAAATGTCCTCAGGAATTCCAATAGGAGACTACTGATGAACCGAAGACAGAAATTAGCTAAGATTGTTGATGTTATACATTGAAATAAGAATATTAATGTGTAATTTAAACTTATTGTAACACAAATTCTATTCGTGGAGGTTAAATCTATGAAAAACCAGGGCCAAGAGGTGAACACCTTTAAGCATTTCAATAAATAAATAAATTTATAAATGTATTCATTGTTCTTTCTTCCTCATAAGGTTATTTACCTTATGATGAATAAATATGCGAAATATTTGTTATTATCATATTATAATTTTTTCTTTATCCTCAGTGATTATGTCTGTAATAAAAACTTGCACCATTTCAATAACAATAATTACTATCGGTTCTCATATTACTGTACACAACAATTTACTGGTGGGGTATATTGTTTCAAGCATCTCTCCTGATGATTATCAGAATTGTTTTGGAAGAACATAATTTTAAATGCAAAATTGCTATAAATGAACGGATTATAGAACAAATTGGTCATTTTAAGTGTTTAGTATATAGTGTCTCATTGTCGGAATGAACACATGATATTAATATCAAAATTAATAAGTTTAATAGAATGTAGGTATAATTCAACGTAAAGAAAGAACATATACACAAATGAAGCGTTTCAAGTCGTTCCCATTATAACTTACAGTATAGAAAATTGGACAATAAAAAGGTCTGACAATAGAAGAATCGAAGCGGTGTAGATGAGGTTTCTACTTTCATTATGGGGTAGATCATATTAGTAAAACAATAAAAACAATAAAAAGGTCTGACAATAGAAGAATCGAAGCGGTGGAGATGAGGTTTCTACTTTCATTAAGGGGTAGATCATATTAGTAAAACAACAAGGTTTAAATGTCCGACAGACTTTAGGTATCTTTTACATAACAAATACACTTAATAACTTGAAAGATAATTGATTTACACATATTAGAATGACAGATGATAGAATTCCCAAAATATTATTAAATTACAAATCAAAAGGGATAAAGAAACATCGGCCGTCCATTGACTGTTTCTTGCGGTGGAAAAAGACTAACTTCTACTCATAAATGTGAAAAATTAGGATATACTCTTATTTTATTGATAATTGTTCAGTTTATAATTTAATGAATTTTTGAAACCAAATGGCTTAATATAATTAATGTTATATATTCGTTAAAGATGATGATGATGATGATTTTTTTGAGTAGTGTTTAACGTCCGTTTTTACTACTGAGGCACCACAGCCGATGACACTGATGATACATGAAATGAAATGATAAATTGGGAAGGGCTTTTTTTTTAAGGAAGGAAGCGTTCCAGGCCTAAGTTTAGGTATCTCCCCGGCATTTGCCAGTTGTGAAGACTGAGGAAAACCTGGAAAAAACCTCAGTTAGGGAGGACGGTCCTGGCGGGATTCGAACCGCAGACCTCCCGCTCACGAGTCCGTGCCTTAACGACCTCGGCCACCCGTGGCGGTATGATGATGATGGTGTTGATGATTAAGGTAATCATAGGAATGTGAAATGTACAGGTGTAGACTTTACGGTATTTAAGTTCAAAATATGTATTTTAGATTTAAATTAATGTATTTTTGTAATTTTTTGTTATCCGTAAATATTAAAAAAGTATAAAGTTGGAAACGTTGTAATCCTAACTTCACTAAAGCTCGAGGCGAGAACTGTACTTAATTTTTTCTAATAAAATAACTTCATATGAATTTATAATGCAGGTTTATTGTTCATAAAATCTTTATAGGAAAAGAATGCTCTCTGCGAAGCTAAGTAATTATCAATATGTTTAATTTAACAATTTTATTTCTTGCAGGATAGTAAACTTGCACGTAAAAGCAAATGTAGGCCACAATTCATAATTAAAATGCAGTAAAATGTATGGTGTAGCTAAAATATTTTATAAAGGGGTGGAATAACTGCCAACTATCATCACGCGTGAAGCTCATATGCATTGATGTCATCTTATAGCCATGAACATAAAAAACGCATATTCGCCAGATACGGTGCTTCAGAGCAGGGATTTTATTTATTTGGACATCAAACAAGTAATACGACGGATACAAATTATTCTTTATGATTTTTTAGTAAAATTATTCAGATGTCATCTCTCTTCGGCTTCCCCTCTACCCCTTTTCACCATTCGATTCTTAATTATTTTTCCCACTTTAAATATTTCCAAAGCAATCGCAATGGAACTAATTAGCCTACATTATTATTCACCAATTCTCCTCGTTGGCAAGTTCTACTAAAAACCATATTCATTTCAAGTTAAAAGAACAGCGGGGAGCAAGGGGTAGATCTTAAAGTAAGTTAATTAGTACGCGTTGTATCATTCCAGAACATGCTTGCCTCCCCTGAGAGAAATTTCAATTACCAAGAACAATTTCTAGTACTCTTATTTCCCGACAGAGGACAAAGGATAGATGGTAAGCCCATCGTTTCCAACGCCATCTGTTAGGGAATTAAAGTATTCTTGGGCGTAAAACGGTCCACAATTTTGCTCAGGGACCTCTTTTTTCAAGTATGGGGTTTTTTAACGCGCCGTAAATATAGTATATTGGACCCAGAGAAAGCTCCTCCAGGAGGATTTGCGCTGGAGATTTTTATGTCATAAAAACGTATTCATCTAGTCGGTTTTTAACCTACAGACCCAGGATGTAGAGCAGCGGGTGGAACTCTTAGAACATTAGGCTGACAGATAGTTTTTTTTTTAAGTTGGTTTATTTACGGACTCTCTGTAACATCTCAGGTCATCAGCGTCCTATTCAGTTCAGTGCGTGAAAAAGACGATCAATTTTGCTCACAGGTCTCTTTTTAAGGCTTGAGGTGCAGTAAATCTAAGATATGGAACCCATGGCTTTACTTCCCTTCCGAAGGAAGACTTATTTCCATCGACTCTGGCCAGGATTGAACCCGCGATCTTGCGTTTAGAAGGCAACTATGGTTATCACTACAGCACCAGGACCAGAGGAAAGCTTATATTTAGGCACTATATATCTGGGAAGTACATTATATGTTACTTCTGATGCTTTGGGATTAATTTAGCAATACTGCGACATATCTTCTAAAATTTTAATAAAAAATGTCAATGATTCGGCATAACACTTCCTGTCACATAAATAGAAAAAGGCCAGCAAATTAGATTTACGAGAATAAACTCCTTATGAAACTACAGAAATTAATTAGAATGGCTTTCTATCACCGTTACTAGTTGACTAGACCATCGGTTCGAAACAGACTGCAAAAGTTGAAAGCTAAATCCGATTTGTACTTGGTTGAATGTTACCTTGGTTATTTCCGGAGTTTCCCCTCGACAATACTGAACTTTACAATTTACTGAAGTTTCTATAGGACCCTAGACCAGTTGCATCATCATTAATTTTTTATTTTTATATCGTTTATTGTACTGAAGACCTTGAACATATACTTCCTTACCGCCACGGGTGGCCAAGGTCGTTAAGGCGCGAATTCGTGAGCGGGAAGTCTTGGGTTCGAATCCCGCCAGGACCGTCCTCCCTGACTAAGGGTTTTTCTGGTTTTCCTCAGTCCTTATAAGTGGCAAATGCCGGGGTGGCACCATAAACTTAGGACTGGAACGTTTCCTTCCTTAAAAAAATTCCTTTCCCAATTTATCATTTTATTCCGTGTATCATCAGTGCCCACCGCCTGTGGTGCTCAGTAGTAAAAACGCGCGTTAAACACCATTGAAGAAAAACATACTTAAGTGTTTGAAGCGGTGAGTCCTTGTGGAACAGTGCTGTTTAATTAGTTCACTTTGTAATTAATATAATTATGTTAGCAATTCCTATCGCATGTGCCTTCTTGGTGATGAGGTTTCTCATACCGCGCTACATGTGCAGAGATGTAATATACCTACCACATTGTGCTTATGAGAGTTAAACTATGCCTCCTCCCCATCTGATATCCCAATCCCCTCACGATTGCATAGGCAGCAAGCTCCCTGCTGCTCAAGCAAGGTTCTTACAGCACAGTTGCCATTAGTAACAGCAAAATTCAAATCGTTTGAATGCAATTCAATCACCCTTCGTTACCTGAATAATTATCCACAAAAATCAAGAGGGTGTCCGCAAACAATGAGATGCTATCTGAAATAAAAATATGAGGGAAAAAAACCATGTGCTGACATATAACTGGTATAGGAGCCGAAAGTTGAGCTGTAAGAGTTTCAAAAAGTGGCGTTACATATCCACATAGCCTATTTTTTTCGCCAGCACTGGCTAATTTTCTTTAACCAAGATCACAGTCAATGGTTATATATGCATATACTGAAGAATTTATTAATCCCAGAACTTACAAATTATAAAGTAACTGCTCATTTCAACAAGATGGAACACTGTAGGTGTATAAAATTCTGAAGAGATGCATAGTGAAGTTCCATTTTTATTGTCTAACACAACCCTTTTTAAAGTATTAGTAGGAACATGGAATGAACGAGACTACAAATAATACATTTATCTTGTCACGAATGAAGTTTACATTTAGCACTTTCGGTAGTGTTTTTTCAAATAATGCAAAAAGTTTCTCTTTAAATCACACTACATACAACTATATTGTTTTAAGACAAAATTAAACAAATACCATGTATACAGTGATATAAAATAAGAAAGAATCGGCTGTGATACAAATATTAGGACCGGTTTCAACTTATACATGCATTACTACAGCACGTTAAGTTTGGCCCTTCACTGCACAAAAACGACTAACATAGCGACTTCCAGAGTTTGGTAGATTTCCAAAGCGTTTAACACAAAAGTGGTGGTGGTGGTGGTGGTGATGGTATATTTATTTACATAATATGTTTGTTACAAATCTAGCTCATTCATGTTGCACAGGTCCGGGGACCATACATGCATTCCCAATAGGTACATAAGGAAAACAACTTGAAATTGCACAAGCTAATATATAATTAGCTGTTTGTATTAATGAAATAAGTAAATAAATCGATATATATACATATATATAATAGGTACTTTTTCGAAAAAGAAGCAATAAAAATTAAATAGCGATTCCACTCATATAAGCACAAATAATTTCAAGAAAATATATTGTGAATTATGTTCTCCTAATCTCCTTCCGTCGGTCCTAGTAGTCTAGTGGCATCCTACTTGCCTCGTAGACTCAAGATCAAAGGTTGGATTTCTCCCAGGGTCCATCGTTTTTTTCCGGTGTAAAATTCCTAACCAATAGCTACCTTCGGAAGGAAAGTAAAGCCGCGATTCCCATATCGTAAATTTACGGCACTAAAAAAAAACTTCAAAGCTGAAAGAAGAGGTCTTTGGCAAAATTTATCATCCTTTTCACGCCATAAATTGAGTGGGAGGCTGATGACCTGAGCTGTTAGAAAGCATCCGTAAATAAACCAAGCTAATCAAAATCCTCCTTCACGATTGTCTACCTCTAACTATCTGAGCTATCTCACTTTGTTTAAAATTTACCTATTCCCTCCTCCTCCTTCCTACCTGCCAGCAAAGTCCAGTCATGTCACTGCTCTTTCCCCCCGTTAACGAAGTGGCCGGTAGATATCTTTCCACATTCTTCAGTCTCCTTTCAGTACACCAGATTATGCTCCCGAGATTCTTTCTCCCCACATATAGGGCAGATTCTCGTATCCTTTCTGTCTGTTACTTTAGTCATCCGCCACGCGCTTAACGTAAACCAAACGAGCAGCTCACTGCAGAGTTTAGCCCCTCTTTGCATGTAGTGCTCCATTCCCTATCCAGGAAAAATAGGTTGGTGAGGTGTAAGGAATGCTGTTACAACAGAGAAGGAATAGTAAAGTGCAGCGCATCTTTAATTTTACACCAAAAGTGAAATTATTGCATTAACTTAATATACCATTAATATTATGTTGAGCATTATTGCAGTGTATGGGGATCAACACATAGAAGTTTACCTTTTGGATAACGGAATGGCAAGGTTGTTACCCCTGCAATACTTTTTGTAAACCGAAATATCTGTTTGCAGCCAAATCCCATTCTTCATACATGCGCTAACATAACCGTATAATCTCACGAGCGCTTTCAGTCTATATTTAAAAATTGAAACAATACACATTATTGATTGCCTTCGGTAAACAAATCACCGCTTCTGCCTCCCCAGATCTGTTGTTGAATATATCACCGATTTGCAAATCATCTGCCATCATTGTTCCCTCAGCACTAACAAACGGGGATTTCGAATTAAAATCGAGGTTTAAATGGAAGGAGGAGATAAACCCATTAAAATTTCATTTCTGAAACAATCGAAGCTCTGGCGATTTCGTTTCAATATTCCGATTGTCTATTTTTCCCTTACGTCAGGTTCAATAAAGAGAAGCATTCTATGTATCATTTATTTATAATTAGAAAGGAAGATTATTCGGAAACCGCATAAATAAAACACGCCCAAGTAAAGCGTTGTAGTCATGTGTAATGTATTGCTTCAGAGAAATATCTTGGGCTAGCTTTCACTATAATATTTCTAGCATATCTGCCGCCTATGCATAGAGTCAAATTTAGGAAACACGCTAAGGAAGGCGTCGTAAATGTGGCCGGAAAATGTAGTTTTATTTACGGGAGAAGAGTTTTATAAAAAGCTATATTTATCAAATTCAAACGTACAATACTCAATAAGAGTACATTAAGCATTGCTGTAGGTATACATAATTAAAAGTTAGTGTCAAGGCGCAATAAAATGTAGGATAAAATATATTACACCACACACTTGACTTTAGTTTGGAAGCGAAACAAATTTAATGGCAAAACACAATGAGAAGGTGACATAAAGTATTAACACCAAAAGTGATAGCATTACAATTATACATATAAAAATTCAATGGAAAGGATAAAAATAAATAAAAATATGAATATCACCACATGCATACCTTCAATTCGTACAACAAAGAAGTCTAACGGCAAAACACAATTAAAAAGTGACATAAAATATTATAGCTTGCTTGCTTTGAAATTATAGATGTTTAAACCCCAAAAGTGTATATAATATAACAAAGATAACATCCAAAATTAAAAAAAATAGTTACAATAGTACAGGCAAATTATACAAGTACCTTGGTCAGTGGGTGAGGCGTGGGAAAGGAGCAACAATTCTACAAAATTTAATAGTTGGCAAGAAATGTCTTCACTCCTCGGAGTCGTTACGCCTTCTCACTCTGTAGTCAGAGGCACGCTCATAGTAAGTCTGGAACAAATATGGCGGCATCTTGCTTAGACAATTCCACACTAGTCTCGACCAATCAAAATAATGGTATGGGGATCTGGCACATAGTAACAGACAAGTCCACGCAAAGATGGTGTGCATAATGCACATCGTCATTTATATTTTCATTTGAAATTGACATCATATACGAAAATTGAATAAATATTACCACACAAATTGCTTAGCTTTGCTATACACAATATCCATTTTCATGTACTCTTAAGGGTTCTTATATCTACAATTTTCACTAAATATCTTATTTTCTTGCTGAAAAAGTCAATAGGGACTACTATCGCTCTTCCGAAACAACCAAATTTAATATAAGCAAATCATATTGTAATGCTCTGTCACCTCGCATACACTACGCGAGAAAACAAACATTGGCTGTCAAATGATCGAAATATTTGTGTCAGAATTTATTGAAATAATAATCATAAAAATAATTGCACACACCCCACAAATTATATTTCACATAATAATTGTGCAAAAAACGCACGTTGATATTGCTGTCAGAATAGGGGAGCGACATGTAAATTCATATTGCCGAAATGGAGATGTCATTTTCAAATTCATCTTTGTTGATTACAATGCCCTAAAGGTGTCAGAAAGGCTGTCCATCTTCCATCTTCTGGTTTCTTTCCCGAAGCATGATGTACATGAAAGTTCCTTGGGACAGATTGCAGAAGGTGTTCAAAGCGTCAATTCTGAATCTGGCCATAACTTATAATATCAAAAGCAGTGCCTGTCGGACTTTAGCAAACATTTCAAGGTCTGACTGCGTCACTTTGATCGAAAGCAGTTTGTGTCTTGTGTCAACTGGGGTCATCTAACAACTTTCTGCAAATGCCATCAAAGAAAAACGTCTAATGCCGGCTCCCTCTAGCTTCCCCAAAACACACCATTGTTGGTTAACGAAAGCATATAGGTTCATTGTCATTCGATGATGGCATTAAATTGGGCCCATCGACGACACACAGAGGTGTACGGCGAAGACAAGGCACCATAACCTGTTTTAGCGTTGCCACTAGTACACACATACTTAGGCGTTCACAGCTTCTAAGCGACGCGACAGGGAATGGTTGAAAAAAAAGTTTCCCGTTGTGAGATCTGTCTCTCCTTTGAATTTATTGCAGAGCTTTTGACTCATTATGTGTTTTGTTCTTCAAATTAATCTTAAAATATTGTCATTCAATGATAGGGAAATTTGCATAACAAGATATTTTATTCAGTTGAATTCATGAGATGAATGGTCTATATGGTTAATAACCAGTTATGACAGATTATCAAATATAACAAACTTCATCTATTGTGTTTGATAACATTTTAAATTTACTTAATTATAGTTACTAAGATTTATATTACAAATTCAAACAATTGTCATATACATGAACATATATATTTAATTGATAAAATGTTAAACAAATGTCCAAATGAATGTGATAAAGCCTTTTGTTTATTGCGTTTTACTTGTTGCATGTTCTGAAGTACGTTCCGACCTTGTAAAGGTTAAACATATACAAAATCAATTTAACTCATCCCTGACCTTCGCAATTGGCAGTTTTTGGTAAACATGTAACATGGTTCACAACTAGCAGCTACCGCGCTAAGTCAGTATTGGATTGCATAAGGGCATGATGCACACAATTACCACCATACCTTACTCATCAAGATTGCAAAATCCTTGTGGGGATACAGGAATACGATCGTCTCATTTTCCGACTTCACCGTTACATTTGATAAATCAGACAGCTTTTGATTGCCCAGTTTCAAGAGTAAGGAGAGAAGGGTTAAGCATATCCGACAAGTGTGGGGCCTCGATTTTTGTCACTTTCTTGTCACATCACTTTCAAAGATAATAATGGAAGTCTTATATCACGATGTTTTGGTGGAAATTATATTAATCAAAAACATTTGCAGTTTCCGGCGTGTCTCATTTCCCGTTAGAAGAAATCCTGTTATATTTTTCTTCATAACTTTTCTGGTGATAATAATTCCAAACACTTACGAGAATGCTTCCTTTATTTAAGACCTGCAACGTTCTTACCAATCAAAACTAATTTCCCAGAGCTCATAAAATTATCTTGTGTAAAAACATTTCTTAATTTGTTTGGTATTTCATTATAGACAATACATTTACGCATTTTTACATTCATCTTAATGCAAGTTTTTTTCCACTCCCACTTTAATAATTCAAAATATTCCTTTGCCACCATATTAATTTCTAGATTTCACAACAAAAATATTTCCCATAGTGGTGTACGTTTCGTGAGTAAAATGAAGAGTTTATTATTGCTTGTATACAGATAAAGTTATTTGTATAATCCATCGAACATTTTGTCGATAGATTGCTGCTGCAGTGAATCGGATAAGTTAGGGGAAGGAGGAAGTCACCGAGGTGCGCAATAAACATAGATTATATTTTTATCAACGTATTACGCACTAAAAACTAATTTAAGGAATTTTTGTGTGTTATAGCAACATTTTAATTAACTATTCACTTCAATTTATTAATTATGCTACATATACAGAGAGTGTTAATGATCATTGTATATTTTATGTTGTGAATAAAATGGGCGAATAAAGCAAATACGTGAATACATTTTCGAGCGTTAAAAATACTAGATGTTATGTATATAATAAATTTTTCAAAACTATGAACTTATTTTTATTAACTACTTATAAACTCCGTGTTCCAAGGTAAAATATTGGGAGAAAAAATAAAAATGTTGCTTGCATATAGTTATAAATATTGCTAAATTTAAAAATTGTTCCAAGTTGTACTGTAATAGACAATACGTTTCGAGACGTAAATCATATTAGTAAATTATTAAATTATTTTAATGTTTGTGTGTTCCTCGTAGTATCAGATGTCACAAGAGTGGCAAATATCCTATCATCTTTCAATATAGAACCTACAGTTATAATTTAAGATTACAGAAACAGTATTAGTTTTTCTTTTGAATATTTGCTACTTAAGTTTTTCTATTTCTACTTCTCTTGCCTTCGTTGTTAATGAAGAACGTTTTTAGCAGTGTTTAACTTATATTGCAAGAATGCCATGTGTTTTACTCGATAGAGTGAATGTATTTTGCGTAGAATCATCTTGTAGCGTTTCTTTATGAAGAACTGGAACACCAATGTTAACATTTCCTATTGCAAGCTGTTTTGTAACGAGGAAATGCTTATGCTATGAAAATTAACAAATGCACTGTATATTTGAACAGGGTTTCTTTCATAATCGTATTACACTGTAGTTCATCTCCAGACGTACTGTGTAATACAGAACGCGGAATCGACTAAATGAATTTCATGCAAATGCTGGGGTAAGTTTTAATCTAGCACTGGTGCTGATTGCACTCATAATAAATCCAATTTGTTTTCTCTGCTCTTAATTAAGTTATGCGATTTCTATTGCCATTAACAGGGTGAACAAGAATCTGCTAATGAAAATGCTCTATCATATTACATTTCCAAGAGGCAGGGGGTAGCATTTTCATATTTGCAAAATAAATATGAGCCTTGGAGAACAGTTTAATCTTTTATATTCACATTTGAAATTCGCTACAGGCCAGCAATATTCTACTGGTATAACATAGGAAAGAATGTAGCTATTGTGGTTGTATGCATTAAAAGATATTTAAAATGTTTCTTCAAATATTCATCGATACTACTTACTTGGCACGAAAAATTACGAGAAATTATATGTATATATATATATAATTATAACAATAGAAAGATAAAATCATTAAGATAAATTCACAATTGAAATCGCTATATTTGGAACTCGTGGAGTTCTTCTATGGCAAGAAGACACGTGACCAAGAGTTCGAAATATAGCGATTGCAAGTGTGACTTTATCTTAGTGTTTTTATCCTTTCTACTGTTATAATTACTGTTAAATTGTTACATTGTTAATAGTGTTATTTTATTTTCATTTTATATTATATATATATATATATATATATATATATATATATATATATTCGCGTACAGAATAAACTTATGAAACCTATCCATTTAGAAATCTTAGAGACTAAAATAGACAAAAGTTGACTATTATAATCGCTATCGTTTGATTTACTAATACAAACTGAAAAAAAAAAACAAAACGGAGATAGCATTTTTTTCAAACAACACATTTATTGAAATTTACAATTACTTTCCCACATGTTGTTACATTTGTTGGAAAATGATTTCAGACTGTTTGGCTGAATACACAAAAACAATTGAGAGGATACACATTAAGGTAGATAAATGTACAGCTATGTAAAACACAGAAAAATGGTCAGCGCTGTGTGGTCAGGAGTTATAGTGGAGATATAGGGTTGGCTACAATGACCAGAAGACAAACGCCCTCGCTTAGTAAATGGATTTGATAACATTTTACGATAATTTCATTGCTATATCGGACTGTGATTGATCAAATTTCAAAAGTTTTTTTTTCATTCCATTGGTCGATTTTATAATTACGTCACATAAGTGAAATAGTCAATGTAATTCTGCTACGAATGTATATAGGCAAACTGTTTAATGGGAAAGAAGTGATATGGCATGCAGAACTATTTATAATTCTTGTATGCATACAAAGTGTGTCAGAAAAATGTAAGTACTAAATATGATATTTATTGTGTTTATAGAATTTAACTGTCGAAAAATAAACAACATTTAATGGAATATTGTTAATCTTCTACTTCATTATAAATAATTTGGATATGAATAAAAGATTAATTCCTCTAAAATATGCAATTGAACGTTTTTTTTAATTTAATAAATTAATGAAGTATTTATTTATTTATTTTATTTTGGCCTATATTACAGCTGATATAAGCATCTCAAAATAATCACGAGTATTTAACATTCGACATTTTCTTAAAAATATTCCCCATATTTTCAAACAATGATGGAAGATTTCGTTGAGAAAACATATCCTATTTGGACCATGACAACAGTAAAATAATCCTTACTTTAATTTCAGACAATGATAAGATAAATTTGAAGAAAATTATACATATAATAAATAAATATTTCTCTACTCAAATGCCAAAGAAGAATTATGTAAGCTTTGCTAAACGCAGCGCGTTGGAACACCAGTTCTCGTCCAGCCTGACGATAGCCTCGAGCAAAGACAGGCCCTGATCCTGTACTTGTTACTTTTACCAGATACGAGAGCTGACTGCAGTGTGCGAACAAGCGGAGTGATAAAGAAAAAGGAGTAGGAAAGCCAGAGAAGAAAGGAATGAAGTTTCGAAAGAAGGGCCAGTTCCCCAACGGAGCAAGAGCGCTCCACAGATTTAACCCAGCGACATTTGTTTTGTTTTTTGCAAGTTTATACTTGACCTCTCTGTAGAATAACTGCGAATCTGCACAGAAATGCCAAATCAACACATCAACTGTTAATTCCCTCATACAAGTTTATATCCATGTCAGTAACCTAAATGATAAACTTTTGCGTTAATTACTGCTTGCCATCCTTTCCATAATCCTAATTTGATGAAAGCTTTCAAGTTCACTGCGTATCGTATACACGTTATCCTGTAAACTTTCTAAAGGGGTCTACATTGCTAATATCGACAGTAGTTGCACTGGAAATGAGCAGTCACAGAGGATCAGTAAAATTAAACCACCTTTAGCAGTTTCGCAGCATGCGTTATTCCGTAATTAAACGTCAAACCTTTACACGCCGATTGCATACTCGGGTAACATGGCGTTATTACATAAGGACAGTCACAATTCAGCACAAGTAGACTTGAGACGTACATTTGTTAACAAAACAATTTATAACAATCCATTATAACTGTTTCCTACTCCCAGTAATTTCATCGCAAGTTAATGAGCAAATTAATATGTCTAAACAAGATCGAAATACACATTTATATAGTAGTTTAACAGCCAAAATTTCCGATATATGTCGTTTCTGCATATTGCTCTATGATACTTGAAGACGAATTCAAAAGACTCCTTGTTTTAACACTCCAAGTGGCTCAATAGCCATTAGCCTGTGAATAAATTCCAGAAGAAGCGAGAAAACATGAATAGGTTGTAATTACTTTGCTGCAAAGTTATTTTATAGTACTTAGCAACAAACAATTGATTCTACAATGAGCTGCATAGTTCTGATGCGAGGGTGGTCTTATAAGTACTCGGCCCAACAAGGAAGGAAGTTTTAACTTAAACATTGTTTTTATTTTTAAACATATTCTTTCATTTATTCAGCGATGCTCAAATGTCATCATTTTGTCTCTGAAGAGTTTTTCTGGAATATCTGGAAAATAACTATACAGTTGTAATCTCTATAGAGGAGCAGCTCGAGATTTGAGAGCAGGTAAAATCAGAAGGACTCAATAAGGGTAGTACGGTGTATGTTCCAAGAATTTGTACTTCAAATTTGTTAATTTTCCTATCATTAAAATGCTTTTAATCAGTCTCTCTCTCTCTTTCTCTCTCTCTCTGTTTTTTTTTTTTTTTTCCTTCTGCAAACGAGTCTTCTTATAGTATATAATAAGTTTATTTAATCTTTCCTGGCATTAAGATGTGGTTAGTGGAATCATCAAAATGATGTTGTCTCTTTAACTGCTATATACATATAGGGCAGTGCAGGAATTTGCTGGCAGATAGGAAGGAGGAGGGGGGAGTAGGTAAATTTTTAAAGTGAGACAGCTCGGGTTCGAAAGAGGAGACAGGCAGGATATATATGAGGGAGTGTAAATTATTTACTTTTTACTGTTTTCTGTTTATTTTATTTATGCATTTAAACTATTCTATTATTATGTAATATATTTTTTTCTTTTTCTATTTATTTATTTATTTCATTGTTATATATACTGGTTGTCTCTTAAGCGTTAATATATTGGTTTGTGCAATTTAATGCATTTCCTGGAGTAATGGGAAAGCACGTACGATGCTAGGACCCGTGTGGTACGGTTAAGTTAGATTTGAAATAAATATATATTGTAAATAAATACACTACTATTGCTACTGCTACTACTTACCAGATACATAGTGGTGCACTCACCGATAGCCTGTTACCGGTTCAATTATATTTATTTCACGCGGAATATGCAATATTTTTACTTGGACAGTTTCTCAAAAAGAAGACCAAATATTACACAATTGGCTAATGTTTGGAGAACATTTTATTTTTTGTTTTTAATTCTCTATGGGCTTATCTAGACAGCGAACAATTAAAATAATAAGCATAAAATGTCACTTACTATTGCTTAGTAATCGCATTATATGGAAATAATTTTTAGAAACTGTTAAGCACTTACGGGACCAATTTATATATATATATATAAAAATTGTCTAGCTTCTTGCCATTGAAGAACTCGCAGTAGTTCGAAATATAGCAATTTCGAGTGTGACTCTTTCTCTGTGTTTTATCTTTATCTACTTTTATTATTAGTTTAATTTATATATATTCTAAAAATCATACATACATTTAGTGCTTATGCAAGTGTACATTAGTATTCACAAAAAGAATAACACTTAAAAAGAAAAAGTGATATTCAGCGCAAAAACATAGAAGACAAAAGGACTCGAAAGCTTTTTTTTGTTTTGTTTTGTTTATTTAAGGACGCTCTTTAACATCTCAGGTCATCAGCGTCCCATTCAACTCGGCGTGAAACGACCGACAAATTTTGCTCAGGGGCCTCTTCTTTCAGGCTTGAGGTTCTTTTTCGTGCCGTAAATGTACGACACGGGACCCACGACTTTACTTCCCTTCCGGAGGAAGCCATATTTAGGATTTTTACGTCCGAAAAAATCCATCGATCCTGGCCGAGTTCGAACCCGTGACCTTGGGTTTAAAAGGCAAGTATGGTTACCACTACACTACCAGGACCGACACTGGAGAGGTTAAAGAATATTCTGAAGACTTTTTCACCACTTCATTCCTTTATATAAGGCTCGTATCCTTTCCGCCAAATTTTTCTTCTCTTTTTCACTCAGTTTGGCGCAGTCTGCAAATGTGGAAGGTTTATTAATATTAATGATTTATGTTGCTATACATCTTATAAGCCCTAACGCTTTTAATATGTCATGTGTTGAAATATGCCGTAGATCACAGGATGATGAGTTAAATCAATTAATCATGAATCACTTTTTTGACTGTAAATTAAGCGATCAATTCGAAGTCATTGCGAATTCTGCTTAGGTAAAACGGTCAAAACTTAAAACCATTGTTCCCTGTTCAGCTATACCTCAGAGAGAGAGGGCGATCTATTATATTAAATATATTTACTTTTTTTTTTTTTTTTTTTTTTTTTTTTTTTTTTTTTTTTTTTTTTTTTTTTTACATTTCATACCCAATGCTTCTTCGGGACATTAAGTTCGCCGGTACTTAAAGGTATGTAGAATTTAATTTTTCTAAGTAAAATAAAAAGCACTCAGATCACCTGCTGCTATAAGAGCATCATACAGAACTTGCTAGTTGTCATTCAGACCGTAAGCGATATATTAACTATATAATGAACAAAAATGTTAATGAAATTCTTGTTGAATGACTATGGTCGGATAGGGCACGGTAACTTAAATGGAAAGAACATCGACACAGTCTCGGCTGTGTCCTGAAATGTTTCGTAAGTCTAATTCCAAATATTTTTGTCATTACTAGAATAAATGTTTCAGACTTTTAGCGCCTACAGCTTTAGATTAGTGTTCTATTGCATGAATATTTATAATTAAATAAGTTACTATGCATAAAATATATTTTGTGTTTTAAAAATAGAAAATAAATGGGTATTTTATATTCGTTTAATATTATTATGTATATTATCATTACGTTGAAGGGTCGGTCCTGGTGGTGTAGTGGTTACATACTTGCCTCCTAACCCAAGATCGCGGGTTCGAACCCGGCCAGGACCGATGGATTTTTTCGGGGCGTAAAAATCCTAAGTATGGCTTCCTTCGGAAGGGAAGTAAAGCCGTGGGTCCCGTGTCGTACATTTACGGCACGAAAAAGAACCTCAAGCCTGAAAGAGAGGCCTCTGAGCAAAATTTGTCGGCCGTTTCACGCCCTGAGTTGAATGGGACGCTGATGACCTGAGCTGTTAAAGAGCGTCCATAAAAAAAATTATTCAAAAAAAATTACGTTGAAGGTCTACTTTGGGTCCTTGAGAACTAGGGAGGTCACAACATGCAAATAAAGTCCATTTCCTGGAGGGGGGGGGGTCGCTCGCTCACTATATAATTACAGTGATAATTTAGTAAAATCTGTTTGTTTGTACTGTCTAAAATTATAGTAATATATAATTAAACAGGAATACAAAAAATGATTAACATTTTATGTGCTAATATTTAGGTTTAAAATGTGTAAAACTAATATTCTTTCGTCTGAATGCGTTCTTTGGCCAAAAAACTACATTTTAAGTTACGATATCTATGACCGTTACAGCTGCTGTGAGCAGACCCTTCAGTATAAATTCTAATATCCGGTTATGCGTTTGTGCACTTAGGACATGTACGGAGGCCGTATCTTTGCAAGTTCACGGGTTTTGTTCGCCAGGTAAGCTGACGGCTAGGGGATATCTGCACCAACAGGTGGAAAGTGTAATGAGGTGCTGCACTCTGGTGTCTGGCTCTTGTTTGCTCAGGCACCTGCCGCCCCGAGTCCGAAATTCCTTCCCAAGTATGTTTTCATAGTAAGGCAAACAGCGGTCAAGTACCAGCACTCCAATGAAAGCTGAAAAATGTTCACGTTAGCAAGATAGGAGGTAGCTTGGTTGGTATTAAAATTCGAGGGATATTCAGAAAAAACATCTTGTTAAAGCATTGACTTTGCCATTTTCATTTAAGAGAACAAGTGCTATGTTTGTGAACTCGTTTCCTTTTTAAAAATGTCTGAAAAACATCCATATACTGTGTCATCCATTTAGTGATTCCGGTAGTAGGCAAGCGAGCACCCTGAAACAAGGTACTTCGCGGTATAATAATCGGAAAAATATAGTACATTCTTGTATAGCAAGAATATACAAGTTAAATCGTAATAGCAATTTGTGAAACCAAGCTAAACTAATATTAATGTATTCGTAATTTAGAAAGTTATAAACATATCTAAAAAGAATTATTTTTAAAATATATATATATATATATATATATATATATTAAAACAATTGTTGCTGAAAGTTGAGCGTTGTAGCACATAAATAAGTTTTTATTCACATTTTACCATTATGTTTCCCAAGTTCCTATTTATTATCGTCTGTTTTTAGCAGTTCATCTTATATATGCGGACATAATTTATATGCCCTGCCTTTAAACTTGCCCACAAATAAAAAGTTTAATACGTTGAATCTGGGGATCCAAAAGACCATGCTCTTTTACACTCTCAGCAATGACAAAACCTGTTGCCCAAAATAGTATATGTGGCTACATTAACTATTTTCTTTATCCTTTTCAATTTAGTATCTTTAAGAGAGCAGGACAAGATTTAACTGAAGTCAATGCTCTCGCAAAATTGAGCATACGAAGTTTGTCTAAGAGTTACAAAGCCTTAAGTTTAATTTTTAAAGCTTAACAACTCAGCCGCTAGACTAACGTTATAAGACTAGTTCAAACATGTTCTTGTTTTGTTTGTCACAAACTCCAGTAGGTGCAAAGCGAATTTAATATAAAATACTAAATACAGCAAAGCTTGAGTTTCCTGTGATAATGCCCAAGTGTATATTTTTCAGTAAGGGCACTGGAAGTTAATGAATGTAAAATAAAATTTCAACGACATTATTTTAAGCATGTAGATACTGGTTGTAACTTAAAAATAATTAGCAAAATGAGAATCTCTATCGCGTTGAGTGTTCATTGAAAATAGAAGAATAAAGGAGAAAGAATATATTAGTGTTGTTATTATTATTATTGTTGTTATTATTATTATTATTATTGTTGTTGTTGTAAGGCGCTTATTATTTTTCTTGAAGAAAAGAAAGAAAATACGATTAATTTATTTATTTGTTTCTTAACTCTCGTTAATTAGCGCAAAATAAGCATTTTCTTTAAAACGAAAAAAGAAAGGCAACGAGAAAGATTAAGAGATAGAAAAACTAATTATTTTTCTTTTAATTTCTATTGTTTCCCTCTGATCTCCTTCTGCTTTCCTCCTTTATATTTCTATGTTGTTTCTGCCTTTCTTTTATTTCTCACCTTTAAATCCCGTTTCTTTTGTTTTGCTGATCTTTTGTTGAATACCAAAACGTTGGAGACAAAAACGCGATGACTTGGTTCTACTTTTCTTATCGTTTTCCGTACTTCTGTTCTTTCATGTTAACGAAGAAAGCAGTAAGAAAAATTGTTAACACTTTTATTGTTTTTTCTAGGTTTGCATGTGAATCGGTCTGATTACATTAAATTAGAGTTATAGGTTGTAAAAGCACTGATTAATACAATGAGAATGCAAAGGAATACAAAATGTAGTGTTTCTTTAGCGTGTCCTTTACTTTCAATAACATTTAAATTCAACTACAAAGATAACTAAAGAATTTCTTTGATTCTAAAGGAATTTCTAGACAAAATGACTGTGGTTTTAGTTCTTAATGGTCTGGTTTTGGTGCACTCTCTTCCTGTCTACGCAATTGGATCACTTGTAAACACGTTCACCTGAGTTGTCACATGCTAAGAGAAAATTAATCCATTGCATCTTTCAACGTTCATTTTTGAAATACCTAAATGAGTGGCTGACTAGCGTATTGTAAGCACGAGAAAAGTTAATAATCATCATTCAATTACAACAATTAGGCCTAAGGTCTATTCCGGATCAAACCGGTCATCTTAGCATCTAGAGATGTCAGAGGAATATGTAGTCAGCCCATTCCCTCAAAGGTCAACTAGTATGAGCTAAGGTATTACTTGGACGTGAAAAGACCGGTTATTTTGTCCAGGGTCGTCTTTCTAACGTATGGACATTTTTAATATATCGTAAATCTACGAAAGGAATCCACGGCTATAAACCCATGATAACCTTATAACGTTATTATGAATCAGTATGTGTTTTATTTGAACGCCCCATAATACTGTTCTGCCCTGCCACCAATAATATTTTTGAAAATATTAGAGCTACACTTAAAGTGATTTATTTCTATTAACACTATTATTGTACCTGCTTCCCCTGTATGGATAGGCCCTCCGATGTCGGATTAAATACCAATCTCAATTTTATTAATAGTACGTACTATTGACAACATACTTTTCGGGAGCAGTTAGTTCGAAAGACAAAATTCACAGTAACCTTTGATAAATTTTATCAATGATTATTTAGCTCCAAGTTTTGCACTAATCTTATGTACCTGATATTTTTGTTCCAGTTTCTTCTTAGATTTTTCGGTCTAAAGATGCTAATCGAATGTTAAATGGAATGAAGATATGAACTTTTGTTCTTCAGTTCTTTCAGGTGATGATCAAATTGTTTTCATAATGTTATCTGATAACATTATAATACTCCCATAATATTGAATTATCTGGTGTTGAATTAATTTTGAATTTAAACATACATTATTTGTATAACTGATGCATTAAATTTTGAGTAATTGAGGGAGTTTTAGGAGTTTGAGCCAAACAACTTTCGCAGATTTATTTTCGTGCTTAATTAATGATATTTTATATTAATTTTCTTCTCTGGCTTTCTGCGGAGCATCTGAAAGGACAAAAGTGCAAATAATCCAAGTTTCGAAAACTTACAATATCGTAAAATATAATGAAACCCATTGATTGTGTCAAATCGTTAAGTTCTTGCTATATGATGGACATAAACATTCACCCTTTTAGACATACACAAAGAACAGCTTCCTTCTGTTTACAAGTCTCACTCCAGTGGCATCAGCTTACAGAAGAGAAACATAGCAGATTTTCTTAATTGTTTTGTTATAACACTATAGAAAGAATTTGCCGCGTTACCTTTGTTTAGTCACGTATTAGAATTCATCCAGTAAACGTTTTATTTGCACCATAATAGCTAATAAAATTTTAATATTGCGTTTACTAACTATAAAGCACCTTCTGATCTAATCGATTTAAAATTAGAAAACATTTTAAGTATACCTACAATACTAAAACTAGCCTTTCAATAAATGAGGCGACATTTTGTATCATCATCATCATCATAATTATTATTATTATTATTATTATTATTATTATTATTATTTCTAATAATTCACCACCGAAGTGAATGCGATCTGCGGTTTATAGCCGAACTACATCTTAAAACAGAGCGAGGTACTTCTATCACATCCATTTACATGCATGATCATTAGCGTAATGAGGCAGTATACATGTTTACATTTAGATCCATGCGCTATTTACATTAGCTTTGCTCTTTCCTACTCATTAACTTACAGGTGAGTGTGTTACGCAGAGTGGGACAGAATTGACTGACATATATCAGAACCGTAATATGTCGAGGGCTTGTAATTTGAATATGAGAGTGCATATGATGTAGTTTTATATCAGTTTTCTTTATTACTAAAGTGCAATTTGTTTGTTTTTTATTTTTCGTTGAGTGTTCATTGATTGTTAATTTGTGTATTACCACTTTCTATTTATAGATCACACTTATTAAACCTATATATTCCATAGTAAATCAAATGAAAAGCAGCATATACCCCGCGCTCTAATAACACTTGAAGAATGATAATAGACCAGAAACTTAATATTTTGAAATATTTTCCACTAATGCATTAATGTATAATTTTCCATGCAATATGATTAATATTAAGACATCTGAAGCTGAAAGATTACATTGTGAAGCAAATCAGCTACTGAAATACAGCACTATTTTCCATCGCGTATTAAATAAGAACACATTCCAAAGCTTGGAATCATCACATCTTTAACACTGTATGTAGGTTAGAATAAATTACATGAAAAGCATTGTTCACAGTGACCCAAAATTCATGCGGAAGGAACTGAATGCTTAAAACCAAATGCTCTCTTCCCACCAATATGTCATAAGTAATGGACGTTTTATTATACGATTTTAGGATACAGTCAAATAAATACAACTGTCGCATGGGCCTTACGGCCGTACATGCTAATATCGTCCTTATAGCCATCAAAAGGGCAATACTCATACATACGTACATACATATATACATATATAAATACATATACATACATCCGCATATATACTACACACATACCTACATACACACATATCTACATGCATATATACAAATAATACTTCGATATATTTAAGTTTGCTATTAATAATTTAAATACAAATACATAGACATGAATGAAACCCTTACTCTTGAGACCCCTTCACTTTACTCTCACCTCCTTTCCATCTCCCCCTCTTCATTATGGCCATTAACCTCCTTTGTTGGGCCTTCTCTAGAAATATTCCCAAATTGTGTGAGTATCTCGCATGCACCAACACTTCCCGGCACATGTTCAAATTTTTTTGGAATTCAGAAATTGCGGTGATAAATGCTCGTTTCTTGAAATCTCCGTTTCCCTAAATTCTGCCAAAATATGCCTCCAGGTATCGCTTCCTCCGTACAATGGACAAATTCTTTCCCCGAAAGCAGTAAATGTTTTGCTTCCTTTCCAAGCCCCTAATCTGAACCATGCGAGACCACTTCTTTCTTCCCTGCCACAGATATCTAGACAATGCCCCCTCCCCCACACCGGATGTATTTGAGCCTGCAGGTTCAGCGAAACTTTTTCTGCACATTGAGACAAATTATTTTGTCTATCTATATCTCGCAAACGTCTATTAACTATTTTCCAACTATTTCGTGTAATGCCCTCTCCCCTTAACCAAACATGCCCCAATCCAATTTTGTCTAACCTTTCCTTATTTTTGATGCCCATCCCGTATCCTACTCTTCCCTTACTTGCATCCTTAGGCAGATTGCCCGAAGAAGAGCTTGATTCCCCCCGCATTATCCTTAACCAGTAATTAATTGTTCTTATTTTTAAATTCACACTTTCGTTAGAAATACCAAACCCTTTAAGAACCCCACAACTTGCTGTACCCCTCACCACTTAACAACCTGCTACTTCCATATATTGGGTGCAGTAAACGACAAAGCAAGGCAACGTTTACAAAGTTGTGTAGCTTGATTCAGTACGCTTCAAGAGGAGGTAGAGTTAAGGTCACTATTTATTCATTCCTGAGCTGTACGTGTTCAAATACATGTCCAAGTGCAAGGCTGCATAGTTTTCATATGTTGTTATTCCGATCAAAGTAATAAAATCAACTCCATTTCTTTTCTGAATGCTGGAGTGTGACTTAAACAGAAGAAGGAATCTCTTTATGTTTATGAAAAAATTTCACTTAACCTTTTACAAGAGCTTAACAATTTTGGGGAGATTGGGGGTTGGGACACAGCGTGCAGCTATTTAAGTTGGAATAAATTTTCGATACACGGGCCCTATGCATTTTTCTCCTTTCAGATGCTACATAGAAAGTCTGACAATAAAAGTATAATGAAATGACCTGCATTAAACATAGATAAGTAGATCCAATGCATTTGTCTAAAGTTCCAGAAGTGCCTAAACACTTCAAATAACATTTAATCAGTCATTTACTTAATATAAATACAGAACTAATTTAACACTAGATAATTTAGTTACTAGGGAAATTCTCTTCAAGTTCTAAGGCTATAAGATCTGATGACACCGTGAAACAAAGTTGACCAGGACCTAAAAAGAAGCATACCTAAAAACTGAAAACTCATGACTTCCCATACAACACCCAATCGGTAGGTTGAAACCCAAGTATCTAAGGAATTGTGTTCAGCAAACTAAGTGAAATATATCCAGACCATCAGACAGTGTACTTTTCAGACTAATAACTCTAGACAAAAGTTGTTGAACAATCGGATTTTGACATTTGCAGTTTGGAACTATAACTGTTGGTTTATTGTATGGATCAGAAATGTTTAATGAACAGTAAATTTGTAAATAAACATATGTCTTTTATAAGAAAAATTTCTAAATGTAATATGTTAAATAATGTATGTAATTATGGTCGTTTTGTATTATTTGTGCAAAAATATTCATATTATAGCTATATTATATCATTGTAAGTATGTTTATGCTTTGATCGGAATTGAGCATTGAGAAAATATTTTACAAATGTGATTTATCAACTGATAATGGCTTGAAGTTCTATTTGTAACTATATGTAAATGATTTATTACACCTAAACGTTTATAATACTAGTTTCCAGGAAATGCCCACACAAAAATAAACAAACAAAAAAGCCTTGTAATTAACACGTTGTGTATGCGGAAAACTTATCTCAAATGGAAGTCCCAAATGTTAGTTCAAATGAGAGAGAAAGTCAGTAAGGAAGTAGACCGAGCGAGGTGGCTCTGGGGTAATGCATGATGCATGCATTCGGAAGGTCTTGGATTCAAATATCTGGAAACTAGCCCAGCTGATCTTGGGTTTATTCGTGGTTTCCCCTAGTTGCTTAGGCAAATGATGGAATATATATTTCCTTTTCATGCGTTTTCCGCTCTCTTATTACATGTGGTTTCATTTTGTACAGGGTCGAAAGTGCCAGGGAGTAATGGGCTGGTGCGGTGTGACGGTGGCTTGCGCTTTGGGAACGTTGCTGCTCTGGCGTCTGGTATAAAGTTACCTTTCTGAGCGGCTCGACTCCTTAGAGGAGGGGGAGTTACTGGCGTCGGTGTGCCCTATCTGGAAGTAATGTTAGGATCTCTTCAACGTCCGTTAGGTGTCTCCCTTTGTCCTAGAGGTGTAGGTACAAACAGTCGGCAAGCCTAAAGTACAGAAATGATCTCCCCGTCACTAACAGTTTAATATACCTGGGGTCGAAATGAAAATAGATGTGCTCTTTAAACGTTTTAATACTAATTTCAACTTTCTCAAAAGTACATTTTGGTGTATATTTCATGCCTCTAGGGGAAAAATCATTTTAAGGGTGTGCTTCAAATTATTAATGGCATTTTATGAGACAGAAATGAACTCACTGAAGATTCTAAGTAAAGTTGTTTTAAAAGTAATAGTTTTTATCTCAGTCATACAAACTGTACAGTTTTGAATTTAGCAGGTAATACTACATAAATTTCAGAGCTTTATCATCAACAGTTTTACTTCATAAGGTACACAATTTTGACAAGTCTAAAGCGGACGAGAATGAGTCTTCCAACTCTCTCTAACTTAACTGAAACGAGCGCTTTACCTCGGTGTTACTCTTCCGATTTCGTAAATCAGCATTGTATATGGTGAGAATGCAAGAGAATGGGGGACTGCATGCAAATGATATGTGAAGTAAATAACTATTTTGTCTTAAAACGCCGATGGACAAAATGCTACTATGAAAGTGTAGTTTGTATTAGTCACCATACCTAATAGTCATTCTGTTCTTCGGAGGACATTTTACTGAACTCCCCACCCCGAAAGTATTTCATGATCTCCAAAGCCAATGCAAGTAATGAGCCTTCCTGCTTTTGAGAGATCTAGAAATTAAAGAGCAAACTATATAGGAACTTTACCCATTCAGTGCTCAACATGAAAAAGGTGTTAAATGGTAACAGTATTTTGATTTTACGTAACATTTTGCACATCAAGAAATCGATCTTCAAGTTGATAGGGGGAGCATAAGAATTAAATTAAATATGTATTTTATTTTCTTTAGTGTACAAACAGTAAATTCAACATTTTAACAAAGAGGTTTAGTCGTTCCAAAAATTGTTTTATATCCATCGTTATATTTATCTATCTAACCGCTGCTTTATGTTATCTTTCAATTAATACATCATTTCAAATTTAGATATTTTACACAGACGCGCATTATAATGTATTAGTCAGCTGTATGCATATGGGGTAGTAAGAACAAAGTATTTGAGCAAATATTAACTAAATATTAATACAACATATATAAATTACAATATTTTATCTGTGCAGTTCTAGTTGCTTAAAACTGAGAAGGCCACCGCGGGAGGCAGAAATCATTAAGGCGTGAACTCTGAACGGGACGTCTGGGGTTCGATTTGACTGAGGTTTTCCCAGGTTTTCTTCAGTCCTCATAAATGGAAAATATCAGGAAACTTAGGCCTGGAAGGCTTACTTCCTTTAAAAAAATACTTCCTCTGTTCATAATTTTATCTCATGTACCATCAGTGTGCATCGCCTGTGTTGCCTCTGCAGTAAAAACGGGCGTTAAACACGTTTAAAAAAACTAGGGGGAGGGTATTGGGCTCAATTTGGGTAATATGTAGAATTTAAAAGAAAAGCGGCAGTGATTATTAAAATATAGTGAACAACATTAGCACAATCGTTTTTATGGAAGTTAAGTTAACATACACATATAGTTCTGGTTTTATTTTAAGAGCATTTAATGCATTTAGAAATGCGAACTGTGAATCAGAAGTTAGTTACAGCAGTGCAAAGGTCAGACCACAATAACGATGTAACATTAAAAGTGTATATCCACACAAGCAGTGTCTAGACAGTAACTAATATTTAAACCCTAACTCAAAGTACTAAAACATAGGGAGCTAAGATTCAAACAAAAGTGTGACCTTTGATGCTGAAACACTCCTGTTCTTCTTTTAGTAGTTGACTGATATAAAATGAAAATTTAAAGAATGCTCATCTCACAATTATTAAAACCGCTAGGGAACATATCTTCCATTTGCAAAACTAATTAAGGATTTGTAGCTCCCTCCATCTCCCGACCTAACCCCTCACGAATTTTATCTCCGGGGTAAATTAAAAATTCCGTGCACAAGACAAACCAATAAACCCTGAAAGAATTGGAACAGAACATTCGCCACGAATTAACCAGCGAATGATGGATAGGTTTTAAAAAGGTGCCCAAAATGTATGGATAAGCAGGGTAGCATCCCCTTTCATAAAGTTGGTAAGTACAACTTTTAAAATAGTTACGGTTCCTGTTGTATGACAGTGTCAGCGCATTCTACGAGATTCGTAGACGGCAAGAAGCGCCACTCTTACTAACAGGCCAAACACCCAAATTGGTTTATAGTTAATTGGATCGCACTGTATAATAATGTATGTTTGTAGATTGGCTTATCGTGGTTGACAGTGGTTATCGTAAATCGATGCATTTATATTGGATGGACGTTCGTCTATATCACAAAAATAAAAAATATGTGATAGAGTTAGGGAGGTTGATATATTTCAGTTCATTTTAATGGTGCTTTAGCGCCCGTATTTACTGCTGAGGCATCGCAGGTGTTGGACGCTGATGATATGCGAGATGAAATGATAAGTTGGGAAAGGATTTTTTTTAAGGAAGGAAACGTTCCAGACCTAAGTTTAGGGTACCTTACCCGGAATTTGACATTTATGAGGATTTAGGACAATCCTGGTGGGAATCGAAACCAGATTTCCCGCTCACAAGTCCACGCCTTAACGACCTCAGTGTGGTCACCTGTGGCAGTCTTCGGCTCCAGAGTGACCAACCGTCCTACTTAGGGTAGGACACTCATATTTTGAAATGTAATTTTTATTGTTCTACTTCATGGCAAAGAAATCTTACTTTGGCTGTGTACTAATCTCCTTAGTTCTCGAAAATGTTACTTTTATAAACATTTAAAATAAAACGTTGTTTCGACATTTGCAACTGAAAATTGACGCGAAAACGGAAATACTTTCTCTAATTGTTAGAATAACCAACATTGTCAGATATTTTAAATGTAGAGAACATTGTTGCTAGCGTCTAATGTTATAAAACGCTGATTGTAGTGTGGATGTATCGTGTAAGGTAAGCCTTTTATTTTAAACTGTAATTCTTAAACACAGTAAGTTGTGTTTTTTTGAATGGTGTTTAACGCCCGTTTTTACTACTGAGGCACCACAGGCGGTGGACACTGGTGATACATGAGATGAAATGTTAAATTG
This sequence comes from Metallyticus violacea, assembly GCA_030762175.1. Lineage (NCBI taxonomy): Eukaryota > Metazoa > Arthropoda > Insecta > Mantodea > Metallyticidae > Metallyticus > Metallyticus violacea. The sequence continues at coordinate 73,802,038 of CM060834.1, forward strand.
GGAAAGGATTTCTTAAGAAAGGAAGCGTTCCAGGCCTAAGTTTAGGGTACCTCCCCGGCATTTGTCATTTATGAGGACTGAGGAAAACCTAGAAAGAACCTCAGTCAGGGAAGACGGTCCTGGCGGGACTCGAACCCCAGGCCTCCCGCTCACGAGTTCGCGCCTTAACGACCCCGGCCACCCGTGGCGAAAGTTGCGTGGTACAAGTAGCAATACAATGTAAATAAAATTTTAAAATGGGTATGAAATTATTTACGTTTTTCAATTAATTTAACTTTTGAATATATTAGCAATTTATTAAACAGAAAGTAGGGATTTTTACATTATTTCAAACAAATTGGGGAGCCTAGGCCCCTTCCCCAGACTTGGATAGAACCATGTTTGATGTCACATTGTAAAACATTTTTATTATTTGTTTTTGTGCAATGAACTAAAACTGCAGATCTTTAAAAATCAGGAAAAGATTTTGAATTGAATGGAGAATGTGTGATCATCTGGTACTATTGAATAATAGGACATTTGGGCAGTTTTAACTATCCGTAATGAAACCCATAGTTTGAAGTAAAATACTCTTTTATAGGGCTATATTGCCTGTTGAAATATTATACTTGGCGCTAAACGTGTACTTGTTTTAAATTAATATGTTTTCTCTTCTAACATTATTCAATTTAGTAAATGTGTTGAATTAAGTATACAGAGCTTTAGCTATAAATCTTGTCCGCTCAAGCAGTCGTTTACGTCCAGATATACCGCATATGGCAGCTCCCATAGTTAAACTTCTCTCCCCCAAACTTTTTCTTGTCCTTGGACCCCACGTATTTCATCTATTCATTGCCGTTCTCGGAGCACTATACATTCATTTCTAAATGTGGCTAGATAGTGGACTGTAAATTAATACATTTTAGTATTTTAAGTATAAATCAACTGGTCGTATGCGTGCAGAATTTATCCAGAGTTTTTTTGATAATTTTTCACCTGGCAAAACTTTACTATATTGCTCACAAATTTAACAGCTGGTTCAAAGCAAAACAAACTACATGCGAAAAAACACGGAATTTCAACAGAGGAGAAATAATTGCGGCAAATTTTGAGCGTTTAACAACAAAATCACTCCAAAAAGTAGCACAGATGACGGCATTTCATAATATAAAAGAAACATTAACAATGAGATCAGAAATATTACCGTGTCCGAACTTAAATGGTGTCAATGGCGTTTTTCTTATACAATGCCTTTTTAGAAACTCCAATATTTTTTTAACGCAAGATTATTTACATTTTAGTTGTTATCTAATAGATAATTTAGTGTGTGTGTGTGGTCCTATTCGTAATCAAAAATAAAAATTAAAGCAATTAAAGAAAACGAACATATTCTCAAATTACAAAAAAGATGAGCCTGTATTAATTAAATCTAATTGTTAAACATGTTTTTAAAGATTGTTGTAAATCATTTATAATCTTCAACCTTGTTAATTCATTTTTAACACTGTTAAAGCATATAAATAAAAAAAAGTTTTATTACACTTTGCTTGACTATTTATAGATGTAACTTGAAATATTTTGCGGTTTAGAAAATCAGAAACCATATTTTAATATACTTAACAGTAAAATCAAGATTTGGAAATGTTATTAGGATTTGCATTTTACTCGATAAGTTTCTACTTATATTTTATTATCGGTGTATTTCACGTTAACTATAAATAAAATGCACAAAACTATATTTGTCATACATATTTTGAGTTTATTACAATTCTCTCAATTAATTTTTTAATTTTTGATTAAGGGAACTGTGAGTGAAAAACAATTTTTTTATAATTTTTGTGTTACATTAATTATTTATAGTGTTAAGATTGATTGATATTCTAGGTTTTATTGCTAAAATGAATATGCAAGTGCCTACTTATTTGTCAGCGTACTTTAAAATTACTTTATGCCCTCTTTCATTTCGGCAGTTTGTTAGTTCTGTGATCAGGATTCCTGAACTTCCAAGCGAGGAGTTTGTGAACGCACACCAGCGAAAATATGAAACTTTGTTCTTCATGTTGGTACTACTGGTATGCGGATGCTACATCTTCGCTTGTTTGTTTACTAGTGTTGATTGTGTAGCACAAGTGTGTATTTTCGTGATACAAGGAAGAAAATTGATAGGAAAAAGAAGTTTGGAAAGCGTAAATCTCACAGTAATCAACATATAAACAGTAAGACAATAAATATTCATACTTGCATGTGTAATAATGGTGCTGTAGATAAAAGGGTAAAGTTATTACAGATAGTGAGATTTAGTTGGACGCTGCATTCACCACTAATAATGAAAGGCCCACAGTAAGCAACACTCCCAGCTCTTCTAGCAAGAAGATTTTATTAGTTGATCCATATACCGCGATTCAGGTGCAGTAAGAGATCGCGTAGTAAAAAGTGATAAAATGAAGTTGAAATATGCCTGAAAAACTCACCTTTCAATAAGGAACGACATAATCTCATAGTTATACATTTTTTGTTAGAGAACTTAGAACTGTACTAGCTATTAACCTCCTCCCACATTCCCCACCCACTCTCTAATAGCAGGCTCCTCCTTCTCGTGACGATTGCATCACATCCAGTGCGAATATAATATTGGGCAATATAACTGGGCTTCTAGTGGAATTTTAGTGAACAGTTGGGAAAAATGGAATTTGCATTTAATTCATGCACACACACTCGCACTAACCTTACGCTAACCTCGGATAAATCCTAGAAACCAGAGGATCTATTGGTTTGCTGCGTCTTGCTACGGTCAAACGAGCTATGTTCGCCTCGTTTTTGTAAATATAAATTGATAGCGGAGTGTACTATGTTTGCGGATAAATCACTGTAATGGTGGCAAATCTTTAACATCATGAAAAGCTATGTAGCGTTACCTAGCGGCAGAAATCATAAGCAACAAGTTATGAAATAAGTGAGTCCAACAAGAACCTTAGTGCTGCATGAACTATTCGAAATAAATATCTTTTAATTACAGAGACATTACTTAATGATTTAACAATAGGTAACGTGAATGCAAGACATGACGAAAAACTTTCTTCAGGTTTTCAGTCTACTATTCTTGATTTACTGTCTACTGCAGTGAATATATTTGTAAAATGTAAATTTTTTGACAATAATGACTGTCATTAAATATGAAAAATCTGAGAGAAGAAATGATCTTGCCAGTGTGTTGATGCTTGCTTGTGAAATATGTGGTAGTGAATATAGTTTTCCAGCTCTGATAAAACAGATAATGGCTATGAAACCAATCAGAGGTTTGTATATGGCATGCGGTATATTGGAAAGGTCAGATCAGACACTGTGCACACTTCTAAATATACCAGCTCCTCCAGAAGAGTCAATACTATAAATAAAATCATACAAGAGGCCTTGGAAATAATTGCCGAAAACTGTATGAAGACAGCTGCTGAAGAAGCCATAGCAGAAAATAAGAAAATAATGAGATTTCTATTGCAGCAGATGAAAGCAGGCAAAAGAGAGTTCACACTGAATGGCGTGGTTACAGCAACAAGTTAACAGCAAACAATATTCTTGCCAACTGTTTTTCGTTTTCAGTTTCATCGTATCATTCTTCAAAGAGTTTTCTCTTTTTGGTGGTGAATATGACGCTGATGACATCAAACTACAAGGTTTTGGAGAAACCCATTAACCGATATACGGTATACATATATTCTGAACTTCTGGTGTTATTTCAATCCTCTTTTGTACCTGAAGTAAATACAGGTATGTAAATAATGATAAAAGAAATGTGCATAGTACCCAATAAAATCTGCTCGCCGACACAGGTATCCAAGATCGTTAAGGCGCGAACGCGTGTGAGGGAGGACTGGGGTTTGATTCCCATCAGGACCGTCCTCCCTGACTGAAGTTTTTTCCAGGTTTTCTTCAATGACAACTGACGGAGACGTACCCTAAACTTTGGTTGGAACGCTGCCTTCCTTAAGAACAAATCCTTTCTCAGTTTAACTTTTCATCAGTGTCCACCGCCTATAATGCTTCAGTAGTTAAATCGGGCGTTAAACATATTAAAAACATCTGATCATACAAAAAGTGTCTGTTCTTCGCTTTAATTTCCCTGATTACTTCTTTGTCACATACAGCAGCGGTACAGTGTTTTAAGAGTACCTTTATTGGATGGTCGGTTCTTTTTTACTTACCAGAGTATCAGTTGCCTGCTTAAAGGTCGCTAGACATTTGAGTTTCCCATTAGCCCATTGTTCTAGCTGCATTGTGCTTAATTAATGCATCAGTTACTTGCCAATTTGGCAATGCACTGAATCTAGCATTGTATTCATGCTATTTTATCGAATGAAAAGTTGTGTTTGGATGTTTTGATCAAACTAGCACTGAGATCACTTCTTTTAATATATCGATCAATACATTTTGCTGGTTTTGTTTATGGCATTGTCCACTTCTAGAGTCTCAGGGACTGTGTTGGTTGACGATAGGACAGGAATTGGACTGTATTACGATGGCCCCTCACTAATCACCAAAATTTGTCGATATTGAGGTTGAGGGTGTAAGAACTTTTCTTCGATAGCCACTTCCTCGGAGTCTCCGTCTCGCAGGCCTATCGCTGTTTTTTGTTGATGGAGCTCAACGGGGATAAGATGGGAATTAATGAGATGTGAAAGTGAAAGAAACACTCTACACCACATACGATGGAGTTGCAATTTACTAACTTGATAGTCTTTTAATGCTTCATGAAGAACCCCGTCCCTTAGGCTGCCGATGCGAACACAACAGTTATGAGCAGTACCACGGCATGAACTCAATCTTATTAGGTAAAGCCGTGTTGACTTCTGTGCAGTTCTGGTCAAATGTTGTCGGGTATAGTTGAAGTTGCGGTGAAATTATCAGCGAATAACTCCTAGACTAGCAAGTACTGAAAGTTAAATTATTAAATCTTAACTTAATGTGACTTGACTACAACTTGAATGAGACTTGAATACCAAAACGGGGCGAAGGCTCCTTTATATAAACAATGCAACTCTCAAACCGTAGGCCGCTAGGTTTGGCGCAGTTTACATAAGAGTAATGGACGCCTTCAAAATGTTTTCCTAACATCATATTTGCCAGATTTCTATATTGGAAATACGAGTCATGCGATTGGTTTGGCTTTAAAGTTTAAACAGACTACTCGTGCACAGGTCGGTGTCCTCTGCCATCTGTCAGTTACAATTCCCAAGCGTTTTGTTTTCCATGGCAATGGAAAGTTCTAGCCTTTTAAGAACCCATTTGTTCGGCCTCTGTCAGGCTATTCCTTTTGCATCGTTATGATTTTTATGACCATGATTTCGAAAGATGGCTGACTAGGCAAGGTTTGCTAGAAAACCTTTCCTTCTACAATTTTTTACATAGCAAATAAACTTAAAGAATAAATACGCCAGTATTTACATTGATTGCATTTGATTACTGTAGAGACATATTTATATCGCTAATTATATTAACTCGTTGCCCGATGGCAATATAAACTCCGTACTGACTCTTCCCGGATACCCAATAAGCACATCTAGGCATTTGAATGGTCTGCAATTTAAAGTTCTACACTACAGAACAAACCTTTATATTTTACGTATTTTTATCGTGTTTTAATGAAACAAATAATTAATGGTCTTAAACGCAGATGAGACAACTACAATAGGTTTTACTACATTTATTTGCAAAATTCACAAAAAAGTCAATTTTGGAGTGTATTTTATGTGTCGGATTGCGATTTGCGGAACTGAAAGAGTTTTGTACTTTGTTTTTATTCTGAACGCTACTATCTTTCATCGCCAGTGTTTATAAGCATTGCAAACTCTTAGCTGAGCCAGCACACAACATCTAATAAATATTGAAATGTTTGACTTAACGCGAAGCAGTCTCGCAAACACTTCTTTATCGTTCATATTGAGTATAGGTTTTTATATACAACAGGCATGTGGTTGCAGACGAGGTGCTTGAATCATATGATGGGGTTAGTATGACACAATTAGCTTATCTCATTATGTTCAGGTTAACTATACAATTTTCAGTTGATGAGATGGATACATTAGTAACTTGACACTAAATCTGTTCTTGACACCATATGTTTGGTTTTATTTATTGCGAATATTTTCTGTAATACCGCCTGCCGAGATGCCACCGGGATATTATTAAACGAAGTCCAAGTTGTGAAGCCCGTCGACTGACTTACAACTTGGCGATGTTCTTCTGTTTAATGCGTTGCAACAATTTCCCTATTCAGTCTCAATGGCTAAGACGAGAAGGGATGTTATATTGGGATAATAGGCGTCACTTCGGGGACTCCTCCAGGAAAGACGAAGTGTTTCCAGATGAATGCTGAATAACTCTGACTAAATTCAGGGACCTTTTATACAAGTGTAATGCCCAAGGAGGGGTAATAATCACCTGGTCTTGACATAAGGGTTGTTGTTAAAACGCTATGAGGTTAACTGTTACTAGGTCCTGTCATCGTAAGTTCTAAGAGATTCATGATTTTGGTTTTTTAAGCTTAAAACTAAACAGTACTTCGTTAGCACAATAATTCTGTCTATCTATAACATGCACACGTAGGCATAATATTTTAAATGAGTGGAAAAGAGTGTTGTTTGTTGCCTTTGTTTATACAATTGTTCCTCTGAGGACCCTTTCTGGTCAACCTCTGGGTAACAAGGCGTTACCATTAATATTTATTACTTCTACCTCTTACTATGTATGGATTTATACAGTAGGTTATACTAATTAGGATATACAGTGTGCTCTTATACAATATCATGATCTTATTATATCTTGTCACCGTTACGATTCCTTATATCACCATGCTGTCGCTACAAAGCCGACTATTTACATTTCGTTTCAGCTAAATACTAATAGGGGCAAGGTTCACTAACAAGGAATTACAAAGTTACAAACTTGTTATTCCCAGTTCCAATCATGGTTTCAACTCGTGAGACACGATTATGGGTTCCGAAAACCATTGCGACATAAAAAGACACGTTTTTCGGAGTACAACCTGTGGTGTACACAGCTCAGAAGTGACAGTCAATTGATTGTTATCAAGTTTTTTGTTGTAGATTTAGAAGCTCTCATAATTACTGAAAAAAATGTATATGAGCACAAGAACTGGACCTCAAAAGGGAAACACGTTCAAATCGTAATGGATTGCCAAAGAGAGAGGATGTGGAGGTGCAGCAGCTTCCACCTTTGCCTTACACTGCTTGGCATAATAGAAAGGTAGTTATTGCTTTATCTAATCGCAGTTGCAAAATTTCCATGCACGATACAGGAAAGCTATAGTAAAAACTAAAATGACAATTTTATACATAAATACAATATGTATATGGGTAGTGTTGATTTAGTGGATCAGGTATTGTGAGCATATCCCTCTTTACGAAAAACTGTAAAGTGGTACAAAGAACTATTTTTCACATGTTGGATTTCTTGGGAGTCGGTCCTGGTGGTGTAGTGGTTACCATACTTGTCTCCTAAACCCAAGGTCACGTGTTCGAACCCGGGCAGGATCGATGGATTTTTGGGCGTAAAAATCCGTAAGTATGGCTTCCTTCCGGAAGGGAAGTAAAGCCGTGGGTCCCATGTCTACATTTACGGCACGAAAAAGAACCTCAAGCCTGAAAGAGAAGCCTCTGAGTAAAATTTGTCGGCCGTTTCACACCCTGAGTTGAATGGGACGCTGATGACCTGAGATGTTAAAGAGCGTCCATAAATAAATAAATCAATCAATCAGTTTCTTGGTAATTTAGAGAGATCTGAACCCACAAAAACAATGACAAATCTGGATTATCGCTTACCAATTGCTCGCAGCCTAATAGCAAGCTACCAAATTCAGAGGCTCTTACACAAAGGGGATACAAATTCTAAAACCCTTGCCACCCTCAAGTCGTCGGTAAAACATTTTCCCAAAATGATACCGTCTACGGGAAAAAAGTTGCGTCTGTTGCGAAAATTTGTGGTATGCAGCAAAAGGGACACACGCAAGGAAGCCAACATGGTTTGTGGTGAAATCGGAGATTTGCTCTTATGTCACTACTCATGTTTCGAGGTGTATAATTCAAAACGCTAATTTTAAAGGCAAGATTGAACTTTTTTATAGAATTTATTTTAGTTTATTATTTGAAGAAATATTAAAATAATTACGGGGTGATCATTCGATTTACAGCGCTTACCATCGCTCGGGCCCATTTTACTCTGGACATGTCAATTACTCATCTGTAACAAAATACACACCAAACACATATCACACACATTAAATATACAAATGCGGGTCCCTACAAGTCTCCTGCCGTTAATCGAAAGAATGCGCGACAACGTATTTAGACAATGCGCGACATAAATATACTTCATATGTTTAATATTTACTCCTTTGTCGGTAACATGTTTGAGCTTTCTGACGAAATGTGTAGGTGTAACGGTTTACTGTTTATAGCAAATCCTATAGAGACGAGTTCATCATTCACCAATACCCAGTTTTCATCAGTAGAAAGTGTTAGATAGTGTCCGTCTGTCCACACATAAGAATTTCCTATCTAGTGCGGTTACAACAGAAAACAGAACTTGAGTGCGTATTTTCTCTGCCTCTTTTGCCATTGGGAGGGAAATAATGTGACAATACATCTTTAATATCCACCTGAAGACTTTCCCGACGATGATATTAAATGTTCTCAAGTGTTTGACACCAATTATAAAAATTTGTTTTTATAACTTCTTTTAAACCGTTGAGCAGTTCTACTATCGATTTAATTACATTTACGTTGTTAATTATTGCCGAAAGTAGATTAGTAATGTTAACCGTTTAACACAAGAAACATATCCAACGGTTTTTCATCGGCTGTCGTGACCATAAATGTATATCAGTATTCACTCCTTAACCCCTACATTTTCAATAATTTATATTCAGTAGCAAAGACCAAAAGTTGCAATGTGATGGGGACTTTGTAAATGTTCATCTCAGGCAAGTGGACTGGAACTCCTGTGGAAAGGAGGGGCGGGGGGAAAAGAGGCTTCCCCAGTGTTGCAGTGTTCTATCAGGAAATATATTAGGTAAGGACTACGCCTGTGACCGCGCAGTCACCTTCACCTCATCACTTCCTTCGAGAAGTACCCCCATTGAGAGCGTAAGCGAAAACGACCAGCCATGAGCGAGGCTCAAGTACCAGACATGCAATCTAATATTACTTTTCGAAATAATAATAGTGTTTCATAAATAAATGAGTAAATAATTAAAGGATTTATCCTACTCATTAGACAGAAATATTACCTAACTGTCATAAGGAAACCTTTACTGATTCTTTTTCACATTATCACAACAATTTAATTGTTTCAAAACAGTTCTTTAAATATTTTTGTGTGGGAAAAATAAATTAAATTGTTTATTTATATTTGGAACAAATTTAATGAGGTTTAGAGTGATTTCAGTGAAAAAGTACATCAAGTGTATCTCTGAATACACTGTAAAAAGAGGGAAAATCTTTGTTAAAAAATAAAGCCTAGCAGATGGCACACACCTACACATACTGGGTGTCAATGAACTATACCGAAATAATTTCAGAGAGTGTTGAGATATCATATAAGCAATTTGAGTAAGGCAATCTACCGTCCGCACCTAAATATAATGCAGTGTTGTGATGTTAAACATTTTTGCATCAGATGCTAATAAGTCGGTGTTAAAGCCTAGCCATATGAAAAAATGGTTTAGAATGTCTTTAAAACTGCCTTATGAGCATAGAAATATCATTTTTTTTTGCAGCCCGTTATCGGTGTTTTCAACATTTAGTGTCGTCAAAATCCTTAAAATATCGAACTAGTAATTTGCCAGCGCGAAATTGAACATCTATTTACTGCCTTCTTGCATCATGTAGCTGCTCTTGAGGGAGCTCTTTAACTGCTTGTTTGCGTAATGCATAACGTAAAAGCTGATGCTCCACTTGCCGTGAATTCAATTCTTGTCTTGTCTTTGAATTTGTTTTTATTTTATATCAAGTGCTGCGATACTCATGCAAAAGAATTATGAACAAAATTTACTTAATGCTTTCAAGATTTATGCTCTTTGCAACAATGAATGTACTACCAACATGCAATGGCTAATAAGCTTATGACTAACATGATACTTAACACATAATTTACTTTACTCGTGCTTAATTGCCTTCTTGAATTAGATAACCTACTCTAGAGGGAGCTCTTTGTGACGTAATGCCCAAAGCAAAAGCTCATGTTCCGCATGCGCGGGTTCAATTCTTCCAATATCGTTATTTTTTAATTAATATGAAGTGCTGCGATACGCATACTATGGACTTATGAATGAAATATAGGAAATATTTGAATATACCACACCCAGACCTTTAACATTACCCATAATTCTACCATTTGTAAACAAGGATTGTAATTATATGAATTGGTATGTTAAAATGTAAGTGTGCAAATAAAAAAGTTTTCTTAAAACGTGGGTTAAAAGCTGTACTATTAGGCTCTAGTCAGAAAACACAAAAAGAAAGAAAAAAATAAGAAGAAAAATTATGAACGAGAGTCGAACTCGAAAATAAATGCCTACCTCTTACTCGAATATTAATAATAACCATAGTGATAGGTTCAGAAACCCCCCTTCGTTATCGTGTGTTATGCTTTTGAGGGGCATCTTCGTTAGCCAATGGCATACTGTCGCTTTAGAAAATTATAGCCATAGCTTCGAAATTTGAACGGATAGGCCATAAGTTTGCTATTTCAAATTGCTTATATATGACATCTCTGCACTCTGAAATTATTTTGGTGCAGTTCATCAACATTCTGTATATTTGAATTTGCAATCTAGAGCCTAAGGAATTAGAAATCAACAACTTTTATTAAAGTATATATATATATATATAAATATATAAACATTTTTACCACAGTGAAATTATTTTATTGTCTTAATAAAATATATCATAGTGCGTTATAGGTATTAATTTTTTTACATACGGTAATATTTTTAAAGCGCCTTGTTGATTATTTTCAGGAACAGTGGAAATGAAAGTCAATGTCTAGGCAGTTTTGCTGCTATGCATTAAAACGCCGTTCTAATAAAAGACGTCGTTTTTCCTGTCTCTGCTACATAACGCATTTGGTGACTTTCCTATATACGCTGAAGAAACGTGTTTAGTAGTGCACCACAACTGTTTCGTTAAAGACAGGCGAATTGCAGTCAGTGTTTTGTTTTACACAGGATGTTGCTACGAGCTCTTTCAAAGCGTTGCTTCCTTTTTATCCCGAGATCGAATGCCGTGTTCCAGGAAATTAATGGCTGCTGTTCAGAAAAGAAAGCAGTTTGGGAGAGAGAGTTTTAATGACTCCTTTATCCAGCGCTTCTTTTGATGTAAGGAGCTTGAGGTAACAATCTGCATAAGCCGTCTTCGTGCTGGTACTAGATGAGGAATAAATTTTCCAGGAGGACACGCGGAAATAAAAGAGACGTAAGCTTTAGAGTTATGACATCCAATAAACTCGCCAAAGCAAGGGTGTATCACGCCGCTCCATCTATAACAGGTCTTGAAATTAATTGCTACATCTAGGACAGCGTCGAGATTACGTGGGAGTGGGTTTTAAGACTCTTCCAGAAACATCTGCTACCTGATATCTCGAGGCATTCAAATCTAGTCATGACATGTCACGCGTACTTTGTCATTTCACTGGGAAGAAGTTTCTCAGCAGTTAAGAGTACTGTGGCTTACAGAGTGAGATATTCCTAAATAATATGCACATATAATAGCTATAAAACAATATATTTATTTATATAATTTAAAATGACATTTCTATGCACACTACTGGTCATTAAAATTATAATGACCATTAGAGACATTTTAAACTGACTCTTTAAACTGACCCTAGATTTTTTCAATGGTAACCCGTTGAAAATACGACAGAAAAATGAATTTGATTCCGGAAAAATTGTGGCATACAGAGAACGCGGGATGTCATTCCGAAACATTGATGTTCGTGTTGGACGAAATGAATATAATCAGTGGATCGACGTAGGACGAACACACAGACGTGAAGGTTCCCAATGGTCCCGTCAAACACCGAAACGAGAGGACCGACATTCCCGCATAATTTACGTACATACACATATGTGTTGCAATTTAGCTATGGATAACTTTTCTGGCCTCTATTATGTATGTACTTCTCATTGTTTCATAAATTGTTAATCGTTTATCGTTTAATTCTATCATTTTTAATTCATGTGAATCTTGAACCTGCCTTATTAAATCATATTCGAAGAATATAACAATGAACTAAAACTCTCAAAAGCAAGTATGTTTTTCTTTTAAGTACGAGGCAAAAGTAGCACACCATATGTATTTACAGATAGTACGTGAAACATGTACGAAGAGTTGTTTATATCTCATATGTTATGCTCACTTCAACTTGTAAATAATTTTCAATTCTGTCTTCCTGAACAATCTGTGAAATGTTTGTACTTGCTTTCTTTAAGTTCCTCAATATATCTTGAACGCGTTTGATAGACAGTGGACTTTAAATGACCGCCAGAATTTTTTTATCTGGTTTATTTAAGGACGCTCTTTAATCTCAGGTCATCAACGTCACATTCAAATCCGGGCATAAAACGGCCGACAAATTTTGTTCAGAGGTCACTTTTTTCAGGCTTGGGGTACTTTATCGTGACGTAAATGTACGACACGGGACCCACAAATATACTTCAATTCCGAAGAAAGCCATTCTTAGGATTTTTACGCCCGAAAAAATCCATCGGTCCTGGCCGGGGTCGAACCGGCGAACATGAGTTTAGGAGGCAAGTACGGTTACCACTACGCCATCAGGACCGACAACCCCTAGAAATAAATATAAATATATAAGATTTGTGACTTATGAGTCATTCAACAGAACCTCATCGTGTAAACCATTTGTTAGGAAATTCACGATTTAGAAACTGTTGCACACTCAATGCAGCAT